>JAHXMU010000115.1:1535060-1647496 GCA_019455685.1 Philornis downsi | reverse complement strand
AACGTGGTATGTCATTAAGCGATCTGACATCTCTGTCAAAAGTTATGACGTTGCCAGATGGGTCCATCGAATATGGGCAACCATGTATACAACTAAGAAAATTTATTAAGCTGAGTTTGAGCAAATGTTTCAGATTTTATAAACTAATAGCGTTTTTCGCCTCATTCTAATTTCATATGTGTTAATCGATTTTATTATGTCAATAAATATCAGTTTAGTTATAAAAATGTGATATATTCTTTTTAATATTAAATAGTGTATTCATTTTTCTACGGTAGTTAGTATACAACAATGCTTTTACCTGTACCAAAAATTACATATCACCTACTATTGTCTGTTTTTAAGTATCTTGCGAATGATAAACCTGAAATAATTAGAGCATCTCCTTGATGCCCACTCACCTGGGGGTGCCTTTTATTGTGTTTTTCAGTGATTTATTGCAAATGCATTACAAAGATAATATCATCATGCCGCCATATATTTGCCCATCATTGAAAGCTTTGAAATTTAACGACCATCAACATGCTGGATACCTTCCATAGGCGAATAAATGACTCATCTCCCACCGCTAATATCTAAATAAATAAGGAGCATTGATTACACGTGTGCTAAGGTATCCAAAGATTTCGATCTATGTCGTACGTTGGATGGCCCTTGTAGGAAAAGCCATAAATAACTAGGTCGTTATCGTGATTCATATCCAACTAAGCTGGGACCATTATACAAGGACATTGTATGTGTTTATATTTCGCCCATATTCATCTAGAGAGCCTGTCACATTCTCAGCAAAAAAGCCGATTATATCCTACTTTTATTCATGTGAAGAAGAATTTATGACATAATAGTATATCAAATATACAGTTCGTCTTTTTAAAGTTATCAAATAACACTGAATATGAACACTTTTTTAGTAAACTAACACAAACGATGTCATATAAGGACAAGCCGAGTAGGGAAGGTGGAAAATATTAGCCCAAAATATGGATATGAATGTGCACTGTAAATTCAAATTTCTTTGCTATGGTAACAGCATTAAATTTTACGATGGCAACTCAGGGCCATTTCGTAAGATTAAAGATTTGACATGGTTATATCGATAGTTGACACAATGTAGTTTCTGGAAATTGAAGTATAAAGGCATCAGCACATAGATAGACAGATAGGTAGGAGGCACATGTGGGGCAAAACATGCCTTAGATCAAAAATATATCGATCCATTTATACTATCCAAAGGTGGGAAGGTAAGAAAAAAAAAAATGGAACAGCAAGAATAAAAGATATTCAGCTAGGCAAGTATGATGAAACTAAGACTTCCCCCAAAAACATAATAAGACATTGTTATTAGAGTCCAAGTAACCAAGGCCACGCACAAAGCCATCAATTTAAGGAACTTAATTGCAGAAATTGATGCAGATTATTTATGAAAGTTATTCTTATATGCTTCAGCTTCCTTCGCTGTACCTTGGTAGATGTCATAGAAGAGATTAAGCAGTTTATACGTCTTCCTTACCCTCACACAAGCTACAAAGCTTTGGTGAGGGGTCGTAAACATATCGTTGCCATGTGCTTCACGTAACAGCAGCATTTGGAAATTTGAAAACATTAGTCTTACATCGCTACTTCGCAAACCACCCAACATTTCTGATCGAGATTTGTTGCATGTTTGTCACAGTAATTTCAATATTTTGCAGTTTGCACTTAATGATTACCTCCTAGTCGCTATTCCCCAAATCTAGTTGTCAATCAAATTGAAAGTGTGGCTGACAGGGTGATGAACATAGTCCAGAGAGTCCAGTATAGGCAAAGAAACGGCCTTTTGAAAAGGTTTCTAGTCGTTCAATGCTTTCAATACATGACTTCACTAGCTTCTATTTGAATCACATTGATTTGATAGCAGTAACGGCTACTTGACTTTAACATACGAGGTGTGTCCAAAAAATAAGACAAATTTTCAAATTTCGCGGGCTACGTACATTCGACTTCCGATTATTTATTTTTTATATTGTTTTTAACTCGTCTCAAAGATATGTTGATGGTTTCATCCATATAGCATATTTAGTTTGTTTGTGAGAGGCATAAATAAGACAAGTGTTTCACGTGATCGGCGATTTTCTGCTATCGAAAAAATGGGTCAAAGAATTTGCATCAAATTTTGTGTAAAAAATGGAATTGGAATTGGAAATGGAATCAAAAACACTTGAAATGTTTCTCATATATCGTTATGCAATAACAAGTCAGCCCTCAATGATGATCTTTTTTTTTGTAGGAAAACAGCCTGAAAAACTTTGCCTAACCTAAAATAAATACCAATTTGCATCTACTAGATGTATCCATAAGCACGCTATTTGCCAGTAGATGTCGCCAGCTGTAAGTGTTGCTTTAAAGACTTTAATTTTGATGTTGATGTTGAATTTATAGAAAAAAAAGGCAAGGTATTAGTTGCACAATTAATATTTAATTTAAAATAATAACTAACATTACCATTTTATCTTGGTCTTAATCGTGTTCACTTAGCTCAGATCCCCATTTTCATATAGCAACTAACAAATTCATATGCTTGAAGGTAGATAATTTTTCAATCTGATATATCTCATATATAAAAATGATTTGGCGTGTGTTTGCCACAGCATAACTAAAGAACGGAGTGACGGATTTGCATAAAATTTTTTGTGTGCGTTTGAGTGGCGCTCCGAGTGGTTTAGATTTATACTTCGGTCCAATTGGACAAAGGGGTGTGGTACCTCCCATACAAACTACAAATTAAAAATCCATTATTTCTGCACTTGAACAAAATTTGGTATATAAGTTTGGTGTACATATTGTAACTTCTGCTGCAAATATGGGCGGGATTGGAGGAAGGGGCGTGGTACCTCCCATACAAACCACAAGTTAAAAATCCATAAGAAAAAACAAAGAACATTTTCTTTTCTTCTCTCTTCTCTTATATATAAAAATGAATTTCGGTCAGAAACAGTGTTAGATTATAGTATTGATTTTGTTTTCAATTAACTTTCATAATAAGTGAGTGAGATGCCGCCAATAAGACGTAGGAACATTGGTCGCAGAGGCCGTACGGCTACAAGATCAAGAAATTCTCGAGTGATTGAAAGTCCTGAACATCGAGCAAATCGTATTGAGAGGAACAGCCAACGGATATTAGAATCCCGATCGATCGGTTGATAATCATCAAGTAAACAATACAGTTAGACGCGTACAACGACAAGCTGGTGTACCGACAGATTATTATCGTACAGCCTTCCGCTATGATTCATCTACTGATTATTCTACGGATAGTAATGTTGTAATCGAGTCTATGAGCATTGTGTGTTCTCATTGCAAGGCTCTGAAATTTCCCAAAGAATCTCCAGGGTTATGCTGCGCAAATGGAAAGATAAAACTACCACCATTCAACCCACCATCTGAGCCACTGTATTTGTTGGTTTCTGAATCAGCACCTCTTTCGAGGAATTTCCTAAACAATATACAAAACTACAATTCTTGCTTTCAAATGACTTCGTTCGGCGCCACGAACATTGTCCGAGACAATTTTATGCCGACATTTAAGGTAATTAATTTGTCACATGTAATTAAATTGCATTTTTCATCAGTTCACACCACCGCACAGTGGGCGATTGGGCCTCGCTAGCGGCATTTAATTCAAATTTTCAAATTTGAAAAAGCGTTAATTTTTTTTCACAAATCGATAATAGATGCTTTGATTAGATTTTTGGCGGTTTTTTGTAAGCTCTACGATCAGCTGATCATCAGCTATGAGCTGTCAAACACAAAGTATGTTTTAGCAAGTGCTTTACAATATTTTTTCTTTGGGGTGCGCATTGATTTCGAGCTCCTTGGAAATTTACAATTTTTACTTGTTTTATTAAAAGTGTGGCTTTTTATTAACTTCAAGGTATGTATTACATAAAAAATCAGTGTTTGTGACCGGTCTATAAATGTGTTGTTCAAAAAACGTAGTGCTAATTAAGTGTATTAACAACTAGCCGGCACTAGCGTGCACCTGTCGTTCGTGGAGTAGAACTTACAACATTCGCACGGATTAGGTCTAACTCTTTTTTTAGCTGGAAGTAGGAGTCATTGTGCGTCCAAAATGTGTAATATGAACTGCTATTACCTGCTAACCTTTAAATCATGGCACTTTTTAGGAACAATGTCGGTAGCAAAACGGGTACTTTTTTTAGTATGGCATGAAGAAGCGATCCCAACTAAGAAGTTTCGCACCATGGAAAACTTTGTATTTGGTACTGTTCTCAAAAACCTTAAATATACTCAGGAGGAGCAGTACAAGATTAGCAAAAAGCTGCGAAATTTTACTAGTAAGCTTGTAGAAAAGTGGAAAAACTGTAGAAGAAATAAGGTTTTTTTTTAAAACAAAACCAGGAATGGCTAAATACGCCGATAGTATTGATTGAAAGATCATCTTCCGAAATTATTGGACGTCCACAAAAAGATATTTCGGAGTGTTGCAAAAAAACGCAAGTTAAGAAATTGTCAGGCCTTACTGAAGATGTGCCATCAGAAGCATTGTTGGTAGCTGCAAGCTGCAGCTTGTATAAAGGTGGAAAACGTAGTGCTTCACAGGTGGTGTCAATGTTAAACGCCGACGAAGAGTTTAGCGGTAAGATTTTGAAAACTATGAGTACCCCTCAGCGTCTACCGACAAAATTTTCTAATGAAAAAGCACTGGCGCTATTCGTAGATGTTAGACATATCAAGTACACATGGAATTTGTCAAAGAGAGCCGCTAAAGGGCAAAATGCCGATATATATCCATGCTACGACAAACTGCGTTGTGCGAAAAAAAATGCTATCCTAGTGTCATCACGGTCACTGATCATTTCGCTGCAGTACCATTACAAAGCTTAGTAGACCATACGATTGCTAGGATTATTGAAGCACACCCAGACAGTTTTCAAAACCATATTGAAAATAATAATAACACCCAATTAACTGCTACCTACTAATGGGGTTGTGATGGCAGCAGCGGCCATTCTACTTACAAGCAAAAATTTAATGATTTCGATGGAGACATGATAGATCAATATTTATTTTCAATTTGTATGGTACCATTGATAGTGCAGAAAGGACCGACAGTTTTATGGAAAAACAATCGGCCTTCTTCTACCCGATATTGTCGACCCATTAAATTACTTTGCGAGAAAGAATTGGCAGACTTGACTCGCAGAGAAATTCAAAACATTAAGAGGCAAATATTAAATATTTTTCCAACATTTGTGAGTACCTTAAGAATTGATCACCAATTTCATATGACCATGCTTGATGGCAAAACGTTCAGTGTCATATCGGAATCGGCTTCGCAAACATGCGGAATCTGTAGCGCGACTCCCAAAAATATGAACGATCTAAATTTGGTGAAAAGCTTTCCTATTAATGGAAACCTATTTGAATATGGCTTATCAAGTCTCCACGCATGGATTAGGTTTTTCGAGTGTGTTTTGCACATTGCATATAGAATACCAATACAAAAATGGCAAGCTCGTGGTGCTGACAAGGATGTCGTTGAACAAAATAAAAGAAGTATTCAGCAGAAGTTAAGGGAAGAAATGCATTTGTTGGTGGATATACCAATGGCTGGTACTGGCAGCACGAACAACGGAAAAACTGCAAGGAGGTTTTTCCAACAACCAAATTTGGCTGCTCGTATAACAGGAGTAAGCTATGATTTAATATATCGATTTAGCGAAGTCTTACGAGCATTGGCTTGTGGATACGACATAAATTCGGACGCATTCGGATCTTACGCATTGGAAACTGCCGAAACTTTTGTTAAAGCATACTCCTTGTTTTACATGCCATCGGATGTTCACAGAATTTTAATTCATGGAGCAGATATAATAAACCATTTTTCCCTTCCGATTGGTATGATGTCCGAAGAAGCTCTTGAAGCCAGGAACAAGGGCTATCGAAACATACGCGAGAGCAATACAAGAAAAAATTACAGGAAAAATACAATGGAAGATATCATAAATGCTTTATTAGTTTGGTCTGACCCTTTGATATCTTCATTGTCAAATGGGTCTTCAATTTTGTCTGCAAAAAATATTATGATGGACGATGATGTTAAGAGCTTGCTTTTAATGAAGCATCTAGATATGCCTGATTCTGATTCCGAAGATAATTTTGATTTATAAAATTTGTTCATTGAAGTTAAAAAAAAAAAAAATTGAAATTAAAAAAAAATTAAAAAAAATTAAAAAAAATTTTAAAAATTAAAAAAATTAATTTAAACAATTTTTTTTTTCTTAAAAAATTCTATGACTTTTTTCTGAGCTGTGAAAAAAAACCGTCTGAAGATATCTTTTTTCGTTTAGAAGTTATTAATTAAATGCCGCTAACGAGACCCAATCGCCCACTGTGCACCGTTGCAGATTCAAGGTCAAATTTACCATAGAGCAGGATCGTTGTTGCCAAACGTTGATGCAGACCATCAATTTCTGCAAATATATTTTATGGGGAACTCAAACGATGAAGTCGCTCAACGTTGCGCATACAATGCCTCTACTAACCGGGAAATATTCCAACAGCTGCAAAGTATCCTTCATGAACACAATGCATTAGTTGGCTTGTTCAAAACGGCACTTGAACAAATGCCGTCAGACAACCATAAAATTGTTATATATGCCGATAGAAGGCCAGCTGGGAAACACGACAGAAGATTCAATGCTCCAACTGTCGATTAGGTATGATTTCATCGAATCGTCCAATGAACGCTGTATTAAATCAAGATTTACAGAGAGAGAGGATACAATCGCGAGGAATTGGCAGATAATGTTCAATCGGACATGGAGAAACTTAATCCCCATCAGAAATATACCTACGATACAATAATAAAAGCCGTCAACGATGGAACTGGAGGAATATTTTTTTTGGATGCTCCTGGAGGTACAGGGAAAACATTTTTGATTTCATTGTTATTAGCAACCATAAGATCGCAAAATCACATTGCACTTGCCCTCGCATCCTCAGGTATTGCTGCAACTTTATTGGATGGCGGTCGAACTGCGCATTTGGCACTTAAACTGCCATTGAACATGCAGATTAACGACCAACCAACATGCAACATATCGAAGACATCCGGAATGGCAAAAGTCTTGCAACAATGCAAACTGATTGTGTGGGACGAGTGTACAATGGCACACAAAAAATCATTGCAAGCTTTGCAAATAACTCTACAAGATCTGCGAGATAATCAAAATCTTTGTGGTGGTGCCCTGATACTGTTGGCAGGTGATTTTCGCCAAACATTACAGGTAATTCCTCGGTCAACTGCAGCTGATCAAATTAATGCATGTCTCAAATCTTCCAATTTGTGGAGAAATGTTACTACGCTGAAACTCACTCAGCAGATGCTTTTTCGGTGCAATCATTGGATATTGGAAACGGAAAAATTCCCATCAACGTTACGACTGGTTTAATAAAGTTACCTAATGACTTCTGCCATTTCACTGAATCAAAAGAAGAGCTAATTCATTGTGTGTTCCCCAACATTTCCCAGCATTACAGGAATCATGATTGGCTAGGAGAACGAGCAATATTAGCAGCTAAAAACAAAGACGTCGATGAGATAAATGCAACGATTCAAATGACCATTGAAGGGCTAATAGTGTCTTACAAATCAATTTACACTATTATGAATCAGGAGGATGTTGTGAATTATCCAACAGAATTTTTAATTTCCATCAAGTTGTCAGGTTTGCCGTTACATGATCTACAGTTGAAGGTTGGATCCGTAATTATAATGATGCGTAATATCATTCAGCCTCGACTTTGCAATGGCACAAGACTTATTGTCAAAAAACTTATGACAAACGTCATTGAAGGAACAATTCTGAAGCGAAAATACAAGGGGAAGACGTACTGATCCCACGAATCCCAATAATTCCGAATGATTTGCCATTCGATTTCAAACGCCTTCAATTTCCAGTGAAACTTGCATTTGCAATGACCATTAATAAGGCGCAGGGACAGTCTTTAAAAATTTGTGGCATCAATTTGGAGTATCCATGCTTTTCTCATGGCCAGCTCTATGTGACATGTTCTCGAGTAGGCAAACCATCGGCCTTATTTGTTTACGCTCCCGACAGACAAACAAAGAACGTTGTACATATGAAAGCGTTGCAGTGATTTTAAATCTCAATTAAATTGACTTAAATTAAATAATTTTTAAAAACTTTACAAAAAAGTGTTAAAAGCATTCATTTAAATAATCAAACTTTTCTAACAAAATTTTAAATACAGAACCATCTATCCTGAAAATTGTAAATCATTAATTTGCCACCTTTGAAGGCAGAACGAAGTTTGCCGGGTCCACTAGTTACACATATAATAAATATGGGGTTATCCATTTAGTGGTTTCAAAGCTGCCGATCTGGCAAGGCTGACAGCTATTGAATGCATGTGATCTGAAGTGATATTTATTTAGCAAAAGATTTGCCATTTAAGAACATGGATTATGTGACGACCGAAGAACTTGTAAAAATAGTTAAAACTTACTACAAAGTGGTGATTCAATGCGACCGATTTTGGCTTTTTTACATGAGCAGTATTGGTGGCGCATGAATTGGCCACCAATATATTGCGATTAGATGGCGTTAGATTTTTTCAGTAGGGCTACATCAAAGACCGTGTTTACGCGGATAATCCCCAAATGTACCGAACGCAATGTGGGAAAAATTGATTGGAAACTATCGCAAAAGGATCCACTGCCGCATCAAATCCAGAGGCGGTCAGTTAAGTGACATTGTATTTCATAGCTTTATGTGTGTTTTGTTTAACTTTACTTTAGAAGCCGAAAAATGAATAACCCTTGGAAAAATAGATAATAATTGATGTAAACAAACAAACAAAAAAAAAAAAAATCAAAAATTGCAAAAAATTATCCAATCCCACTGAATCGTAATAATTTGTTTTTGAAAGAATTGTAATGTAACTTCTATGGTAAAAATATAAATATAGTGTCGCATTTTCCATTAAGTTGTATTTCTCAGAAGTCACGTTATTGGCGTCAAGGTACAATTCGTGCTCTAGACGTCATATTACCTAAGATATAGCTTGACCGAGAACCCCTTTAAATAGCAATCTGTATCATCCTAGAGAACTTGTAATAATACGCTTGCTAATGCTTTTTTTCTGAATGAATGTTATCCTTAGCCAGTACTGCTAGAGTTATAAATGTATTAATTACTATACAAAATATGAACATCATGCAAATATTATTTAAAAAAAGCTTCCATAAATACAAACTCATTAATATTATTTTTAAAATAATGTTGGCCAAACAATCTGGTCGTTAACTTAAGCCCAACATGGAAGGGGAGGAGTTTCCGCTAGGACAACAACGACATTAGTGCATAATCAACAACTGCACAGTCAACACTATTAAACTAAGAGAAGCAAACTGAAGCAAAGAATACTGAAATAATGATTCAATTAAATGGCAACTTGCATAAATTACTTCCATGGAATACTAAATGATCCTTATTGGAATATAATTCACAATGAACAGTGATGTACACACGCAAGCACACATACAAATACACGGAACCCTAATACGAGGACCCACAAGGGAACAATCATATTTACTAACACAACCATACGAGGACATGAGTATATAACATTCTCGTTTTATGCCACAATGAGCCTTATGCGAGAACATATTAAAACCCCCACACATTCACACATTCTAATAGAATGAAATAAAAACTGTACAAATGGGAATTGCATGAGTGTATAAGTGTGTGTTTGTGCGTATGTGAGTATGTGTGTGTGTGTGCGCTTATGGATAATGCGTTCCTTCACATACTCATTCGCTCACATAGTTCATGTGATTCATTGATTGGAGCATTAAGTCCTTGTTGTTTCTGGGCTATTTTGGTGTGCTTGACAGGCAGGAACAGCCTTTCCCATTGTTTGTTTAATACGTTCAAGTACTATTGAATCGAGAATAAAGTACATTTACCAACAATATGAGAGTATGGCAAACATATCAGACATGTTAATAGACAATGAATGAGAAAAAACACTCCAAGGACGATTTTAATATTTCGCATGAGTGAAATAGAGTGTTGACTACAAACCATTTTTATCTTGATGTAAACGCATGCATGTTTAAACAAGCGACCAAGCCTACGTTTAGGTGGACCAAGTCTTCTGAATGATTTTAATAAACAGTTTGTATATTAGAACAAAATATTGCTAACACTGCAGAGGGAGGTATCTGTAAATTATAGTGTTAGAAAAGTTATATGTATAGGTAAAAAAAAAGAATAATAGTGAAAGAATTCCCATTACTTCACTGTGATTAAAAAGATTGTAAATCTTATACGTGACATAACTAAGCAAGGCTGCCTTCTATATAAATTCACTCAACATTCAATTCAGATACAGAGCAGTAACCAAACAATATATTTTGATTATGCTTTCTATATGTGTTATAAATATATATTTGTGCTAAATTCTTTCTTTCTGAAACGCCTGTAATGTTTGATTTTGTGGCTTTGACTTGAAAATACTGCTAAAGAAATTTCTGTGCTAATTGGAATTTTAATTTTCAGCAAATTTGTGCAAATGTTTGTAAAGCTTTGACAAAAACGCATCGGCCTTAGCTTTAACTTTTTAATAGGTAGCGATGTAGAATGGTATCTTTGTCTTACATATTTGTGTAAAAATATTATTTGAACATGTGTGTAAATATAATATGAGTCTCCAGTTTAAAATCTTCTAATATATTATTAAAAAATCTTGAAAAATTTGTTATATTGGGACAGATGGGCGTATGGATATCTGTTCCGGTATTTGAGCAAAACTACTCAATTGTTTGATGAAATTATAGACCTTTAAGGTGGCGATGTTATTTGAGAAAACACCAACAGCTAAGGGCACTGAAGATGATTTTTTTTGTTGAGTAAAAAGTAGTTTTCGGTCCAGCCAGCTCTGTCAATATAACCAATTTCACAAGTTTTTGAATAATTTTATAAGCGATGTTGAACTGGATTAAGAACTCAAATCATATTACATTGGAGGTCAATAATAAATTCAAAAACAAAAAAAAAAAAAAATATATATAAAAAAGGAACATGTTTGGTCCTCATAATTTCTGAAGTTATTAAATTATTTGTATTTGATAGCATTTATAAATTCTTTAAAGGAAAGTTCATATCATTTGATAAAAATTTACATTTATAATCGTTTTTACGTTTTGAAAAAAAAAAACGTCCGTCCTGTGGTAGAAATCATAACTTTCTAACTTTTTAAATCCTAACTTTTCAACTACAAATTTCGGTAGATAAAATAGCAAAATTGAATAATTTCTTTGGAAAACTTTTAGTTTTAACATTTTGTCTATCAAATTATTGTCCTGAAAAGTCTGATAGTCCCTCTATTGGTCTCCCATTAATATACCTTGGTTATCTTTTAATGGACAATGTTTTACGAATTTTTGAATTCGGAATTCGGCTTGTTGCTCTTTACAGAAAATAAGACATGCATTTTCTGGTAAAAGCCTTTCTATTTCTTCTGAAGGGCTATTTCAAAGAAAAATTCACTTTTTCATGTCTTCAATATTTACAGTTTGCTTAATTCCATACAGCTCCTCAATTATGATTTCAAATAGTAAGTAAAGACACCGGGATTACTTCTGTAAATTCATAGTATTTTTTATCAGAGAATTTCAAAATTTAAACATTTTTTCGTTTAAAATTCTGCGAGCATTCTAAATGAACAGAAATAATTACAAAGTTAACAATTGGTATTACAAAGTCCCTAAAAGTGTTTTCAAAATTAAACCTTTGAAATCTTTGTATCGAAACTTTCTATATATATTTTTGTCGGTCAGAAAGGAATCATAGGCTAAAATAGGTCTTCATTGGACTAAGTGATGTGGAGCCACCCATATAAACAACAATTTTGAACAACCATATCTAATGATATATTGGAAGTATATAGAAGAGATTTTTTACGTATAATACTGGCATAAAAAGAAATATTTTTACTACATATCTTAGGTTTTTCTTCTTCTTCTTCTCAGGTCGCGACTAGAATGGACATCCTTATCCATTGTACGCTGCCCGTAGAAAATAATTCAAAGCGCTTCGATTTTCTGCGCTTCTCCTCTAATTCGTCATACCAAGCTTCGACAGAATTTTAAAAGACTGGTCCCTGCAACTTAGTTTTGGTCGCCGTCTTCTGCACCGTCCATCGAGTTCGTTTTATCATTGAATCGCTTGGTTAGTGCATATTAGGTTAAGATTTGAAAATCGAACGACCGTTTAATCATAATCTATCGATGGTAAAAAGATGTCATTCTATGCGTGAACTACTGATATACAAAGTAACTGACAGATATTCACAAAAATTGAACAGTATTTTGATATAAATCACGAAATTTTCACATCGTTTATATACTTTAACATCTACGGCGAGCGAATCCCATGAATTGTAAGAGGTGTACAGATAACATTTAATATACATGCTACTGGAAGGATTGAAATATGTCAACAAAAACTAGGCGGTGTCACACACTTTTCGACAATCTTTTAAAATGGTCAAATTTTTTGATCCAACACCATAAATATTAAGCAATGTGTTCCTAAGAATTACGAAATTATCACAAGACAACAATAACTACACTGGTCTACAAAATTTACTACAGAAACAAAGCATGTTTTTTAATTAATCTGGGTGCGCTGAATTCAAACCTGGCATAAAAATTGGGCTATCACGTCTTGTTCATTTTTTATCGCATGCTAGCAATACTGTAACATAGCCAATACTGACACTACAATTTCACAATTAGTAATATAATACAAGTCCAGATTCGCTCTAAATCTTCTAAATCTTCATATGCTAAAATCAAAGAAGGCATATTTGGTGGCACTCAGACCAGGAAGTTATTGAATGATAACAATTTTTCACAATGTTTGTTAGAGAAAGAATATGCAGCCTGATAATCTTTCAAGAGTCAGGATGCTCTTGAATTTTTCTTGAAAACAATAAAAGTGAAAACTACAGACAAATTGTAGCTAAATTATCGAAAAATTATCACGGATTAGGTATACAAATGTCTCTCAAAATGCATTTTCTTTATTCGCATTTAGATTTGTTTCCACAAAAACTAGGTGCGGTGAGCGACGAGCGTTCTCACCAAGATTTAATGAAAATTCAAAGAAATTATCAAGGATTTTGGGACAAAAGCATGCTGGGAGATTATTGCTGAACCAACAAAATACAAATAACTTCATTCACTTTTGAAAATTCATTTATTTTTAAATAAACTAATGATTTTTTATGCAAAAAACGAATAAAAACATTTTTTCTGTATCTCGAAAACCTGATGTTATAGATGTGAATTCAGCCCACCAAATTACCCTAGCAAATATATTTGGTTGCTCCAATCCAAAACCTCGTTGTTGGCTATTGTTATTAGGCTAAGATTAGGGAAAAGGGAACGATACCGCACACACCACTAAACGATTACAATCGCCATATCTCATGAATTGAATACGATACATGTACGATACAGATGCAAAAAAGAACAAGTTTCAGCAAAAAGCCGGGCAATACCTGACTTATTTTTGAAAAGTAGATCGCCGATCGCCATCATAATTAAAGAGCATTTTGCTGTCCATCACGAAATTGTCATGGGCTATGTTAGGTTATGAGTGAAAATAAGAGCGTAGCTCCACACATTACAAACAAAAATATAAGCGACCATATCTCATAAAGCATTGGAGGTAAACATATGAAATTTTTATATTTGCTATTGAAAAAGAAAAAGTAAGCCCTAAGAATAACTTAAACTTCGGTACGAAATTTATATAATTTTAACTATACTGAATTATTCACCAAGCAAAATTTCATCAGAAAAAGACTGAGTCATGTTACTGATAATTCCAGGATATATTTCAGGTATGTGTTGAGTTTTATACAATTATAGAATATGTTTTCATTTCACTGTTATGGCGGCGTTGCAACCCAATCCGAGTTTTATTATCAAATCTGATAATCTACCCAATTCAGCCTTTTTCGTTAAGGAAATATTCTAAAATTGTTCAAATTAAACTAGGCATCCATTTCAACTTCAAATAAAACTTCTTCAGCACATTCCACTGTGGAACAACGAGGTTTCTCAGGTATCTGACCGTTTGACATTTTTATTTCGTTTATCTAAGGCCTTCATTTGGTTAATAAAATACTTAAATGCCAAATAAGTCTCCAACAAAGTCACTCTATGACAGTGTAATAAATAAAATAACTGGATTCAGGCAGCATTTTTATTCAATATACCTCAGAGAATTATTAACATGAATAACACGTCTTCGACTAATTTATGTTCACAAAAATTTATTTACAATTTTTATTGTTACATTCACAGCACTCGTACAAGGCATTTGCTTGTTTCGTCTTACGGTACCTGTACCACGGGCATACCTCATCATACCTTAAAAGGAATTTAGAACTTTGTAGGAATGTTGATTTAATTGTGAAATGTAAAGGAGCCATTCATTGTCTTCCATTCATTAAGTGCCACATTTAGATGCAAATATTTTTTGGATGCCAAACTTAATGGGAAAGGCAAAAAGAAAGAATACTGGAAGCAGTAAAGTTTGTAATTTAAATATATGATCAAGATTAATAGAATGGTGAAGTGGAAAAGATGATAGTTTCTCATCACTGCAAATGCCATAAGACTAAATTTCGTTGTAAAGGCTTTAAGCGTTAAGTTTAAACGTTAAGTGACAACAATTTATATCCGAAACCTGTACAAAAATTTCAGTCAGTTGAACTGACTTTCATATACTTACCTTCATCCAAAGTCCTTTTGAGTTAGTGCAAAAAGCGCGATGTGCCAGTTTTTACTAACAAATGTTGTGAATTTACGCATAATAAAAAAGCAAAATTATAACTTACTGACATAAAAAAATTAGCAAAATCCGATGATTTTCAGATAATTTTTGATCGCAGACTCAATTCTAATAAAAGCTTGACGATGAATTCAGTGCAACTGAATGAAATTTATGAACTCTGGAGTATGGGGGGTTAAAATAGGTAACTTGATAGGAGGTGTTACCCGATTGGTTTTTTTTTTCAATATTATACCAGGTAATACAGGTTAATGCAAAGGGCAAAAATGTAAATTAATGAAGTCCACTAACCAGGGTTTATAGACGAAAATGCATAGCGTTTGCCAAATTTGACTGAATTAAGTAAAACTGCCTGCAATACGAAGGCGGTCCCAAAACTACCCGACCTAACAAAGAAGACACAAAAAAGTTATGAACAATTTTCTGTATTTTTAAATACACTTTTGACACTTTATCCAGCCGTATTAAATAGCTTCTACACCCTGTTTATATATGTAGTAAGAACTGTCAAACTGCTTAAGACAGCAGACTCCAACTCTTCATTGTTAGCAAATCGTTTACCATCGAGACATTTTTTCAAGTTTGGAAAAACAAGATGCATGATAAATCAATTCGTTGCTTTTGGCCACGCACCTTCAGTCGACGATCGTCCAACATAATTTTGTGTATTTTCTTAACCATGTCTGGCATAGACACCTCAACTGGTCGATCGCTACGATGTTATTTTTGGCAGGTCGTGCGGCCCTGTTTGAACTCTGCTACCCAATATCTTATAGTTGTAAACGCATGAGCACACTTCCCCCGAGCAGAATCTAGCTTGGCTTTAATGTTGATTGGACTGAGACACCTCAATTGCAAGTATTGACTAATTGACTAATTTTTCCAAGTTTTATAGGTCTGTCACTTTTCACCAAAATATTTTTTAATCTACTGACGCCATCTATACGTCAGTTTTGGAACCACCCACATCACAAACGCATCTCACAAAACAGACTCCTTGACCTCGTCTGCAGATGGATCCATCTTCGCCTTCTTTTGCCGCGATTCTCCCATTGCAGTCCACTGCTTTGACTGTTCCTTCGTCTCAAGTGTGAAGTGGTGGACTCATGTCTCTTTCATGGTTTTAAATCGACACAGGAATTCGGCTTCATTTATTTATTCTTCACAACGTGGTTTTTGCTCTTCTGAAAACAAGCGCGGCTTCCATCAGATTTCCCATCTTTCATCAATGTACGATGTGTAGCACTTTCTGAAATGCCTATCATTTCAGATCATCCAAGACCATTTTGTGGATTGTCTTAACCACCTCTGAACACCTCAATTGGTCGACCACTACGGTGTTAATTTTTGCAGCTCGTACGGCCCTGTTTAAACTCTGCTACCCAATTCTTATCGTTGTTAACGTAGGAACAGACTCCCCTCAGAGTAAAATCTAGCTTGGTTTTAATATTGGACTGGACTGAGACCTTTCAAATGCGAATTTTCCATGTTTTACTTTTCACCAAAATAATTTTCTTTTTACAAACTTCTGGCACCATCTATACGTTAATTTTAGGACCGCCCTCGCATATGAAGCTAAGAACAAAACAATGCAAATTCCCTTTCATTGTATATTGAATGGTATATGGTAGGGCGTCTCACATTAAGTAAGTTTACACGCATTCTATTTTTAAACTAACTAAGCGGGACCTACCGATTAAAGATGATTCCGAATGACAGTTTGAGAAGCATTCACTGGAGTTATGGATTACTCTACTAATTTACTTTACAAGACGATCACGTGTTCTAACCATCATGCCACGGCGGGTCGCTATGAAGCTAAAAATATATGGGTTAAATTATCAATTAAATGGGTGGTACCGGAAGAGGGGTAGATACTTGGTTGATTTTTCCTCAATTTTTCCAAGCGCTGCCAAGCAATGCAGCGATCAGAATATGTACGTATGCTACAGCCTACAAGTTAAGGTTTACAGGAAAAAATTGCATTATGAAAAATATCAGTTTTTATAGGAGGTACAAGAAGGGTCAGGGTAATGAGATCCCTCTTCTTCCTTTTCAAACAATATCTTTCAAAACTCTGTGTGTGCTAAATTTGTCTGAATTTGATGTATCGATAAGAAATATTAAACCTATCATTTGTATGCGATGCACTATAAAAGATCTGGTTAATCGTTTGATATTTTCAAATTTGATCAAGCTTTATAGAACAATGCAATGGAAAAGATTCTTAGATTGATGCAGTCCGTGAATTAAAATTAACAGGGAAAGAAATTAGCTTTCCACAAATCGCATAATTTGTATGGGAGGTCCCAGAATATACCAATACATCCAATTCGAACTCCCTGGCAGAGATCTACTAAAATATTAGGCTTGGCCATGTTTCAAGAAGTATCATAGAAATTTGTGCCAAATGTCGTGCATACCAGGCAACCAACCAGTTAACCAGATAGGCGGAAGCCGCTCAATCGACATAAAAAGTTTTGACACACATTTGGTCAAAAGATATTTGGTACTTTAAGCGCTTCCCTCTGGATGTTAAATTTTTGTCGTATCGAATGATACATACCTTGATTTCTTCGGATGGTTTTATTTTGTAGAAATGAAAAATTGGTTATTTTTGTGTGTTTGCATTTTTTTTTTAAATACAGATTTTGAAAATTAACCGAAATGGCATTGACTAATGCGACTAATGTTGACTAATGCGAACAATGAAAGCTCTACTGGTTGTATTTGTTATCTATCTATGTTTTTGATAAAAATGCTACGGGTTATCCATTTAGGAATATCAATTTATCAAAACCGTCTAAATATTTAAAACTTGCTAAAAAAGCTGTGATTCAAACGTGGGTTTTCAATCGAACACAATTTTCTTCAGCGATAAAACCAAAAAGTACAGAGAGAAATTAGAAAGCGATCGGCCAGATGTTTCTGACCTCTGATCAAAAATAACAATGTCGAATATCCGAGATAATTATGCTATTTGCAGATATCCTCTGTAAATAAGAGTTAACAATATTGTTCTTCAGGACTTCCTGTAGGATTCCAATCATTGAGTCACTCTTTTAAGGGAACCTAACAATAAGTTTCCGAAACTCAAGTGGATTTTAGCTGTATGTTTCATTCGTATGGATTTCGGTTGGGATAAAAATTTAAACCAGGTGCTTGAAAGATGCAGAAGCGTGTATGGTCAGATGCCATACAAAATTACAAATAATTTTACTGACAACATCTTTTTTGAAAATGACACGTGTTTTTTTTAATACTGATTTCCTGGCGTCCTGTGAACGTTAGATTTTAATGAAGATAATATCGTTTAAACTCGAAAATGTTATTTGATCAAATTTGGCATAGAATTTGAAAAGCATTATGAAAAAACTGTTTTCTCCCCACTATTGTGCCCGCAAAAGAAGTTAAGAATAACCGGACAAATGAAAACTTTCGAGCCCTCTGTTTTGATATTCCTAACAAAAGGACATTCCCGCAGTCACTGTCTTTAAACAGGTGCGACACTCAGAAGAATAGCGTTTTGCATTACCAACTCCAGAAGTAGTCCTTAGACTGCTGGTGTCTACCAGCTCCTTGCTGTTGCATTTGTGTAATCTCTTAACTATCTCTAATATGTGAAATAGCATTTTCCGATTCTCTTTTCTTTGGCCTTTCGGGTGCGGTGACTTTGCAAAACATGTACGGTGGATACTCTGGAAATTCTTTTACTCGATGGTTGTATTGATTATGTGATCGAGTGCTTAAATGTAAACGAATAATTCCTTATGCGAACAAGAGTAATGCATTACATTAAATTTCCAATATTTTTATAGGATTCTCGCGACATTAACATTAAGTAAATAGTCTCTTCGTGCACTTCCTGTTTTAAATGCAAATTTAAATTCCGCAGTGCGCCCGAACAACGATGTCAAAATATAAGTAAAGTATTAAAATTTACATAAATGGGTATGTAACTACGTGAACAGTGTTAAGACTTAAGGTTAATCTTATTACAAGTCGACACTTCCCTGTGCACCCACATGTATTTGCATCCAACACAAAATATTTCTCAGTCCGGAAAATATCCTGAGAGGATAAAAAAAATGTAGCCAAAGAAAATTGTACACCAAATTTATATGCGTAAAAGTAATTTCAACATCACCACCAAAGCCGCCACGAAAAATACGTACATGAATAACAACCGAACGACGGGTTGCCAGTGTAAATGCTTCACCGGATGCTGATGCAGTTGTTGGATAGGTATGATGTGAATAAATGGAGTATATGAGTACTTTATTTAGTACCATTTCAGATTTTTGTACTTGCCTTACAGATCTATAGCTATTGTTGAGGTGGCGTCGATAACAAGTGTTTACGCTAAAGTTAGTATTTGGGCTGACCTGCTATCTGGAAAGCAACAACATAATGAAAATTAAAGACCATACGTAAAATCACCTCGAGAGGAAATGCGTTTTCTAACTTGTCATTCCAAAAATTAGCTTCGTCGATAAAGATGTATTTTCAAACAAAACTGAAATCCTCTTCCAAACGCTACAAAAGTCCAGTTACCGGATGAACGGCGTCAATTTTGACCTCATGGGTCAGTTGCATTTTAGTCGCGTGCAGGCGCAAAATTTTCTGAATTAAAGTGTACAAAAGTTCGAGTGCTTGGGCGCAGCGAGGAACCAAATGCCTTGGGATTTTCGAAACAATTTCGCGGCCAGTTTGATGTTTCTTTAAAGTACGAGTTTGACTGATTATTACTGCACTGGTCGCCTCCTAGATAGCCCAAGTTCTACTTGGTTATCCCAGGGAGGCGTTGGCAATCGCATTGTATAGGTAATGTGCCCAGTGTGTCGCACACCGTGGGTAAGGCCTTCAGAGCGAGACTCACGTTAAACCCTCGTAGACTTCTTCTGCACTGGTCGCCTCGAATTTGGCCACCAAACTTTGCAAAGTAGACGTCAATGAAAACTTGTTTTCATAAAAAAATTATAGCATTTGCTCGTGGTGCTCTATGGTGTAAGTTGGCATTATTCTGTACTTGCCTTACAGAGCTATAGCTTCTGTTGAGGTGGCGTCGACAACAAGTGTTTACGCAAAGGTTAGTATTTGGGCTGACCTTCTACCTGGTAAGTGATAATTTTATGAAAATTAAACGCCATACCTAAAATCACCTCGGAAAGAAAAGAATTTTCTAACTACCTAGTTTCATCACAACTTTCTTTTTCAGCTGCCTTTTTTCGTATTTTTATACCTTCAGCCGAAGGAATGCAGGTAAATAACATTTGATACGGCAACTAGAACAGAAATTTCAGTCAAATAGATTGACTTTTATAAACCTTTTATTTGTGTTGATGCCAAAATACTCTGAAATGGTAAAAGAAGCAAAATTGTAACGTTGCAAAATTGTCCGCTTGGGGAAATATAGAAAGATTACCGATTTTTGCTATATCGGCCATTTTGTATATGTGCTATCTTAATGGGAGTGGCAGAGCATTTTATTTTCATTCTTAATGCCTGATGCAAACTCAATTACACCAAATATACAGCAAACAAATGAAAGATAAATACAGTTTTGTATTTGTGGTACCAGATATTGCGTGATCATTCCATCAATGTTCTCACATTTTACTCAGTATTATAAAATTGACGAGATTTTTAGTAACTTCAGGTTATGAATTAGGGATTACGGTGGTAGCAGAATGAGAGTGGCAACGACACCGATTTTACTTCACAAAACTTATATTACCAAGCGCATGAAATATGAAAAATTTGGTCGAATTTGGTATAACTGATTGCAAGACTTGGAGGTAATAATATATAGGTTTAATGTTAGGGAGGTACCAGAACGACGTACTTAAGTGATCGACTTTTCTCCAATATTGTAGAGAATTGTAAGACGATATAATGGGGAAAAATCTGAACTACTACAGCCGACTAGTTAGAAGTTACAGAAGACTGATTGAATTCCAATTTGTGTGGGAAGTACCCGAATGGGTGTGATAGAAGCCTTGCTGTGGCAAACACTTAAAGTGTGCAAATTTGACTGTTTTTATTGCAATCAATTTTAAGATATAAAACAAAGCCAATATGTCAATATGAGTCAAATTGATCACTTGTATGAGTGGAAGGGGTGAGGTTAATCGGTGTATTTCTTTAAAATTTACCAGGAATTATGAACCATCGCAATGTACAATAATTTGAGTTGCTACAGATTATGGATGAGGAGTTATAGGAAGGAAATTTAATTCAATCAAACAATTTTTATAGGAGATATCATAATGGATTGGCCAATATAGCCCATTTACAATCCGAGCAACGATTTGGAATATTAGGCTGTGACAAATTTTAAGGAGTTTTGTAAATATTTACGACAGATAATACAGATGGTATGTAAATTTTACTATAACCACTGTTCAATATATAATACTACTAAGAAAATCATTGTTAAAGCTTTCTTATTTTTTTTAACAAAACTTCATATCATCACAATCGGAATCTGGGGTTGAAATTGTTAATTAATCCGAAAATCAATGAATTTAACTATGTATAATCTCAGATGGGCAGAAATCATATTTTTCTTTAACTATATTTCGTAGTCCAAAAAGGCTACGGCGAAGTTGAAATAAAAGCCCAGCTGTATGCGAAGAATTAACGAGATTTTTTTTTTTGTTTTTTTTTTTTTTTTTTGATTTAAAGAGATTATGTATGCCATAATGTATGGAATATAACATCGCCGCTGTTTTACAAAACGGCGCGGTTGCGAGGAGTCACATATTCAATGAATCTGTCAACGGCTGCATAGGAGCGATCGTCTGGGCTATGTTGACTTTGAAGACATCGGTCTATTGCGGGTTACTGAGATAGATCTGCTAACTCAGAAAACAACAAATAAAAAAGTACAGTCGGATTAAACGTAGAGCTGTCCTGCTGCCAGCATTTGTCGCCCACATCCATGACGTTCAATTTGGGCTACAAAAAATTTGGTTAGTATTGATCAGAAACGCCTACATTTGATGAGGCTGGCCAAAATCCTCACCAAATAATATTTTTTTTTTTTTTGGATTCATTACCACTTGGCTAACCCTAGTTGGTTTGGTGTCGTTCTGTATACGTCAATTTTATTTATTGACATAGTTATTCATATAAAAATGAGCTTCGTCAGTAAAGATGCGTTTTCAACCAAAATTGGAGTTCTTTCCCAAACGCTACAAACTTTGACTATGATCTCCTGAGTCAGTTGGATTTTATATGGGAGTAGGCGCAAAATTCGCTAAATTGAAGTCTACGAAGGTTCGAGTTCTTGTGCACAGCGAGGAATCAAATATCTCGAGATCTTCTAAACAATTTCACGGACAACGGCAAAGCTTTCGGCAAGTCTGACGTTCCTTTAAGTACGAGTTTTGACTGCTAACTACCAAACCGTTCGCCTCGAATTTGGCTACCAAACTTTGTAAAGCACTTTAAAGCCGTAAGCGGAAAGCACATGACATTTACGCTAACAAAAACTTGTTTTCATAAAAAAGTTATAACATTTGCACGTGGTGTTTTATGGTGTAATTTGGCATTATAATTAGACAGTATTGACCTTGTGATAAGTAAGAGATTTGGCAAAAGCCGCTAAATTAATATAACCGCCACAGACTGTCAGACAGTTGATCACAACAACGTATAACGTCACTTACTATGCGTGGCTGCCTATGGAATCCTTCTATAATTCGATGTAAATTGTGTTCCGCAATCGACTGTAACTTTTAATATTTGGAATATTGCAAATTCAACTGTAAGTTAATTTGTGTAGCCCTTACGTTGGAGCATTGGCATTAAAGGCATTTGGTTAATACCTATATTCACAAACATCCGTTTCCGTTTCATTTTTCGAGAGGATCTAATTCCTTGGTTAAATATACTATGTACCTTGTGAACTACATTTTTCCTCTTACCCTTTGATACAAAAGGTTTACGGTGAATATCCAATAACTTCGCAAAAAATAACAATATTCAGGTTAGAAACTACGATTTCCTTAATTTTTTAATTTTATCATAAATTGAGGATCTAATATTCCACTATGCATTTCTTGTTCCTAATCCCCCTTCAAGCTTTCAAATCTAGCTTCAGTCTGTGCTAACAGGTCTATTTCCAGCAATTTTTTTAGCGCATATATTTTGTAAACTATGCTATGGACTCTAATTGCACTTTTGAGTCCAAAATATGTGTCGGCATGTTGTAATTCGTGAATGTTAAAAAGTCGTACCCTTCAAAAGAAAAAAAAAAAAATTATCCGAAACTTTCAACGGAGAAATAAATTCCAAGCAAGTTACTGTCGAATGTTAAAATTAAGTTTGTCCTGTAAATGTTGTCAGTTTTAATTCAATTCCTAAGGCGGCGACAGTAAAAGTTTTTTTCTTTTTTGCTTTCTTGATAAACCCTTACCGAACATATTTGAGAAAATATAGTTTTGTTTCGCATATTGGCATTAAAATGATGTATAAAATATTTATATGGTGTGTTTATAAACTTCAGACAATGATAATCTCAACAAGGTAACGAATTATTTGCTTTCTTTTTTTTTAAGCAAATGCAAGAGAGATATAAGATGACATGAGATACCACCTCCAGTATTCCTCTAATGTTTGAATTCTTTCTTGGCAAAATTATCTTGGCAGGATCAAATTATCTAGGCTTCGAAGAAGGTAAAGTATCTTTTATGAGGATTAGGTGAAAAGCGTTGTGTTCAACCTGTTCAGTACAGAAATATTTGTAGATTTATTACGAAGTACGGCATACTGCTTCTATGCACGTGTAATCTTTAATGAAAAATCGATCCTACATTCTGGAGAATCACACGTACTTATTATCGTCAATGAATGTGGTAGTTGTGTGGTCTTCATGTCGGCTAATAGACCCATCTTCTCTAAAAAGTAAGGACCTACAAATAAACCAAAAATTAGAACTGTCTTCAAGTCCGGTATCTTTAATCAAAACATTGATGCTAAGTGTTTTAATATTTCAGCCGTTAACGGCTGGCAATTCCAAAAAATTACTCGGTTTTTAAATATTTGTATTTCGGAGCAGGTTTCACAGCAACACAACTTCCAGTATCCAATAAAAATTAATGTTATTTCATTCGTACACAAACAGGCGAAGAGATCGCTCAGAAAGTAGCATAATGTTAGTCACCTCCAAAGAGGTCTTCCATTTCAATTTATCATATGAAAATAGTGGAATTTGAATTGATGTGTATTCTGGACCAACTTAAAACTATACCAACTTATGCCAAACTATCTCCAAGATTTGCTTCTTGAGTTGCTACGATAACTTACATCATTTTAATTCAGAAATTTCTTATTTGATTTCTCAAGTAATCGCTAAGAAATTCTAAAACAATTTCTGTCTCTATCTCATGTCTCGATACGTATTACACTGAGATATAAAACTTTTAATAGCATACCAAATTCTATCGCCAAGTTTAGTTTGTTATCTAAGCTTTTTAAGTTGGACAAAGTCAAATGTTTTTGAAGTTTTTGCTATCGGAACTTGGAAATCGATAGATTAAAATCGAAATCATTCGCAAACACGATCAAAGACAAGTTTTTCCGGCTTTTTTTATTCGCTAAGGAAAAATCTACCACACAGTTATTCGCATTGGCAAATATATCAATGATCCATTAAGTTGCGGTTCTTGGTCAGGAAGTGCGGCTCTTGACTATTTTTGAATGAGTAAGAAGCTGCATTTGAGGCACTCAGCTCTTTGGAATGAGGCATAAGTGGACTCACCTTACTCAATTGGAGGTATGATTACATTATAGATTTTCAGTTTATTACTAATCATTCACGACAGTGTACATATATTTTTGTACATCAGGTACAATTTAATAACTCCAATTTTTCATTCCTGTAGTAGCAATTGAAGGTGTTGTTGTTGGCTGCTGTATTCCGCAAATGCTAATGGGTGCAACTGCATTTCTGAGGAGCATGTGCAACACGTTGACAAAGGACGAAAGTCAACAGTTTCTGTGGCATTTGCATAAAAGACTTTTGTTTTCATTGTACAGATGGGAAACGCTGCACGCGAATTTCATAAGGGTAGATAGAAATAATGTCAAAATCGCACAAATCTACGAGGGTGTAGATGTAAGTGTCCATTTATATAACACACGATAAAGGATACATATTTCCAGAATATAACATTACGTAGCTTTTCAAAAACACACACTGTGGATGAAATCATGTAAATCCATGCACATGCATTGATATCATTCGACAAATTTCCATAAGAAGTTCAAGGCGGCGGAAGAACGAAAGTTTTTCGTTCGTCAATAAACGAAAGGAGTTTTTATAAAATGCACGAAAGTTTTCTTCAACTATCACAGTTTTCAAAAAAAAAAATATGTTTTAATACAGGGTGCCCGTCGGAAAGGTATACTACTTTGTTTTTTTTTTTATAATTTTTGATGAAATGAAAGAGAATGGAACTGCTAAATGTTTTATTTAATGTCGGCAATTATGTATTGGAATATAATATCAGATAAATGTCCGCCTCTGTGAGCCTTCCAAATGCAAGCCCTTTTGAGCACATTTTTCATTACATTCTTACACATTTCACGCGGTATTTCATTAATTTCATCACGAATATTTTGTTTGAGCTGCTCAAGCGTTTCTGGTTTGTTTGCATAAACCTTGCTTTTCAGATATCCACACAAAAAGAAGTCCGGAGCAGTCAAATCAGGCGACCGTGGAGGCCAATCAACATCACCATTTCTTGAAATAACTTGTTGTGGAAAGAGGTCTTGCAGTAATTCAACTGTAATCCTGGCTGTATGCGATGTGGC
Organism: Philornis downsi; assembly: GCA_019455685.1. Classification (NCBI taxonomy): domain Eukaryota; kingdom Metazoa; phylum Arthropoda; class Insecta; order Diptera; family Muscidae; genus Philornis; species Philornis downsi. The sequence goes on along the minus strand of JAHXMU010000115.1, from coordinate 1,621,775 downwards.
ACCGGCTTGTTGAAACCACATGCATGCAGTTGCGGCGTTAAAAAGTTTTCAATCATATCACGATATCGCTCCTCATTGAAAGTTACCGTTACGCCGTTTTCAGTTTCAAAGAAGTAAAGTCCAATGATTCCTCCTGACCAAATTGCACACCAGACTGTCACTTTTAATGGATGCAAAGGTGACTGATGAATAATTTGAGGGTTTTCCATTGCCCATTTTTCAAATATTGGCTCACATAAAAATAGCAGTTTTATGGAAACCGTACTTAACAAAAATAAAATCTCTTCAAAACAAAAATCTATTCAAATTACAAAGATGAACGCAAATAGCAATTTGTTTACTTGATGAACGAAGGGAGTAATTGGTTTATGAAAATATGCTATTAGTGTCTAGTCGACTACTCCATACACCATATTTTAACTCTAAGCACTAGCTGTTCTGAAGCAATTGTTGAAAGCTTTCCATTATATCATCGCATATAAGGTTCCGTATTTTCCTATGAATATATTGCGCACATTACATTTCTTCAAGATTATTGTCCTTAGCATCAAAAATACAACCCACCTCATCACAATCTGAATTAAAGGAATAATTCAGTTGCAACCGCATTTCTTTGGACATGTTGCATCACACTTTAATCAGAAGGATATGTTTTCAAGATGTTAATTGCCATCGGCATACAATTCCCACAGGCACAAGCCATCTCAGCGAGAAAAATAGATACGAGGATTATATGGTAATAACCTCAGATTAAGCCATTATTACTGGAACTGAACTGGCAAAGATTGATAAAACCATATTCTGATTTTTCGCCCTTGGTTATGGATAAATTTTTCGTGAGTTGCAGTTTATCGTCATTTTGCCGGCAAGTTTGTTTCGAGGGAAACTTTTGTTAGGGGCTTATTTGCACCCATATGCATATTGAATATTGTGGGAGATAATTATATATTTTTAAAAAGAGCCTTAGCAAGAACGTCCTGAAATATTATGCCAAAATTCATTTCATTTCTAAAGAAAAAAAAAACAAGAAAATACAATTTCGCTTCCATTTTATGAATTAGACCTGGGTGGGTCCATTTGTATACTTTTATTATAATGGGGTACGATTTCGATAAAACTTTTATTTCATTATAATGTTTGGACCTTGCCATTGTGTACGAAATGCAACGTCATTTGAATAATCGCATCTGGATTGGTTGCAGCAGTGGATCCTCTTGACGTAGTCTTCGGCCACTTTTTCTCACATTCCGGGCGATATCTCTAACGGCGTCAAATTGCATGATCTTGGTGGCCAATTGATATCCCCAAAACGTGAAATTACGCTTTTAGAAAACTTCTCATGCAATATAACCAAAATCTGTCATGTTCTGTGGGTACCGACTAGTTGAAGGCACATATCGTTCATTTCATAATCTTCAATTGTAGGTCAAAATAAAAGTCGGTTATCATACGGCCATAGCGCTCTGAATTGAAATTCGGTTAATTCGCCACACTTTCACTAACAGCAGCGATATTTTTGGCATTGCGTACATTGCGATGGTGCACAAACCTGACCACATCTATAATGTTTTCAGTCTCTTCAAATTTCGTTATAATCTTGCAAATTCCTTGCACAGTAGGTCGACTATGACGACCCCTAATGCACGAAAAGTGTCCACGGTTGAATCACCACTTTTGTAGTAAGTTTTAATTATTTTTTTCGCTTTGTTTGGTTGTTAAACTATCGTAAATGGCAAACATTACATGACAAATAACATTTTAGATGACAAGTATTCAACTGTAGGAATGAAAATATGGATTATAATTCTGAAGTCGATTGAGCTGCGTCCATTTGTCTAACCGATTGACTGGTTAACAAGCACGGTAACTGTCATTAATCTTGTGAAACTTCTTTGATTATGGCAGCCTATAGACGGGGATCGTATCGTCTAGCCCATTATGATACCTCTCACATAAAGTAATCGATTTACAAAAATTCAAACATTCCTCTACACTTTATAATTGGTAGCCCGCAGAAAACTAGATTTGTGTTCACAGTGTTGCTTTACAATGCTTCGAGAAACTTGAAAACATTGGCTGATGATGACACATCAAAAGCCTAAGAGAGCAAATTTACACACAGAAAGTTGCTACAGAAAATAAGGGCAATTGTACTGCCCCATTACAATCAATATTGCGTAATTTATAACACTTTATAAGCACTTTAGTGAAAGGCTTAATATGAAGTAATAAATCTTATGAAATGAACGGGGTAATCGAAGTTTGTCTCGCAGTGAATTTGTGCTCTAGATAAATCTATTGAAGTTTTGCACGCCATTTGAGGTGGAAGAGTAGCAACAAATTTAAGTGTAAAATAGGATTTTCGTTTCGCACATTGTGTTACTTCGTTTAATAGACAACGAATCTAATTGTTTGTATTGCTTAATTTCACATGTCGGTTGATTTGAACTGATTGTGGAGTATTCATATACATTGTCAATGGAATGCTTTCTGTATATGGCTTGGAAATATAAAAATGGGTTATGATGGGTTATGACACAAACGGATGAATCAGTACTGGCAGTTCTCGAGAACCATCATCGTTAACGGAGAGTATCGGCGTCGCATGAACAGTGAGCTATATAAGCTACATGCCGACATCGACGTGGTCAAACGCATTGGTTTACAGCGATTACGTTGTCTGGGTCATGTTGTGCGGATGGACTCAAATGCTCCGGCACGGAAAGTTTTCGACAACGAACTCGATGGACGGCACAGAAAGGACCACCAAAACTCCATTGGAAGGACCAGGCTTTTGAAATACTGTCAAAGCTTGGTGTGACGAATTGGAGGAGAAGCGCAGAAGATTGAAGCGTTTGGAATTATTTTCTACGGTTGGCGTATAATAGGTAAGGACGTCTATTCCAGTCGCCACCTAAGAAGAAGAATATAAAAATGAATATATTCTACATAAATCTCAAATATATGTTGACTATTTAAAGTAGAATTTCACGGTCAGAGCCAGTATTTTACTGTTTACTGTAAGTATGAATAAATATGAAAAATTTATCACACTTTATAGTTTTATTAAACAGAGTTATTCATTTTTCGGTTTCAAAAGTAAAGTTAAATTAAACACACATAAAGCTATTATTTTGATAAAGCTTTTATTTCACTATAATGCTTGGACCTTGTTATTACGTTGTATTTCATGTATATACATACATATATATCGTTTAGACGTAGTTTTCGACTACTTTTACGCAGGTTTCGGGCGGTACATTTGGTGGTTATCCGCGTAAAGCGGTCTTTAACATAGGCCCACAAAAAAGTCTAATGGCGTCAAATCGCATGATCTTGGTAACCAATTGAAGTCGCCAAAACGTGAAATTACGCTTTCTGGAAACTTCTCATACAACAACGCCAATATCGGTCGTGTTGAGTTACATTTGAATCACCCCTTTTCAGTGAGTTTTAACTATTTTTACGCGGTCTTCGGTTGTTAAACGATTCATATTCGTAAATGGCAAAGCTTTCACTCAATAAATGGCACCTCAGAAGACAGGTGTTCAAAAGCTGACAGTCTTATCAGATCGGTAGTTTTAAAACCTCTAAATGGATAATCCTGTATATATATGAAAAATCGTATCATTTTCGAAATACTATTTATCAAGAAATGGGATACAATCAAAATTCTTTCTGTCGCTAAGTTGACACAACTGTCTTCTATAATGATGTACACTTTAAGCTCGGTCTGTCATTTAGTTTGTTTACAGTGCTCGATTTTGTCAATTCCTTTCAAATGGAGTTTGGGATGTTTACAAATTTTGTATAGTAAATAGAATTTCATGTCCAGTAAATTTTGTGTGACTCAAAAATTAATTCATGATATTTTACATAAATTTTTGGGCATGAAATGCGTTACTCTTTACAATTTCAAAAGATCTGCCTTTTCTTTTTAATCTCATATTTTGTATCTCAGTTTCAATCGCGTCAAGGTTGCTGAAGGCATGCTAGAACGATCCGATTCCGACATCACATTCATATATTATAACTGGTGATGAAACATGAGATTTGCCAACCATGAGACATGATCCGATACCGGGAAAACCGTAACAATGTAGATCAAAAGTTAAGATGAGGTTGATTATCCCGGTGTAGTGCACTCAAAATTCTTGTTAGAAGGTCAAACGGTAAACAAAGAACGTTATCTTAGCGTAATGGAACCTTTAAGAGGACAATTTTTTTACAAAAGGGCAATTTATGGAATGAAATCTCACGAATTTTGCACCACTGATAACCATATCATAATGCTATCATCGTAACAACCGCCGTATTGAGCTGATATGGTCAGCTGACCTTTGTTGTTTCCAAATTACTACTTCGAGATACCCGTTTTTGGTTGGTTCTCAGGTTAAGAACTGACACCTTTTTCGAAAAATATTTTGGCGATTGAATTATTCGTTACTAATGCGGAAGAGGTGTACTTAAATTTGAAGGAATAACATATACTTTGTGCAACATGGGTCCCAATCCAATACAAAAGAATGCACATGGAAAAACATATCAAATCTAAAATTAAATTTGAAATTTAATAAAAAATATGTGAATTTTGTAGAATTTACGACTCTGATCTGTAGTTAGGATAATCAAGCTCTAAAATTGCCAAGGACTTGCAGGCATTTGTCATATAAATTAGAATATTTTCTAAAATTTAATTTTTCTTCTGTACTTTCTAAAAGATGCTTAGAAATAACCAACATGGCAAAATTTATATTTGAGTGTAAGTAAAACTTACGTAAATGTAGAAATGTAACGACGTGTGTGTAACCCTTTTCAATTTTAAACTCTAGCTTTACATTAATTTTGATTGTATTCGCGTGGTTTGTTTTTTTTCAAACTTGGCACCGAAACCTAAGTATTTTCTTAACAATTTCCTATAAAATTAAAAAGTCGCGAAGTTTGCATTCTCTAGCTATGGTTACCCATTTCATAGGAAGAGACAACTTAGATTTAAATTATGTAGGTTACCAACGTATTTGTAAGCATGCAATTTATATAAAGATTAGACTACGTTGTAATCAACTGCCAATATATATCGCGTATAGTTTCCACAATTTAAATTTTGGGAAAGTAACATCTGCCACTTCCAATGCTCTTTCTGAAATACCATTATGCTATACGTACAAAGCTTTTGTGCTGTAGTACTGAAGTTTTCGCACTCCAGTATAAAGGGGAAGGATAATGAAACCAGCCTTCTGATACTCCATAGGTATTTTTTTCTGTACCGTAGCGGTTACGGTATCGATTTGATTTGGAAAACAACTCGAAAGGTTCCATCGTCTTTCATTTTTCGTATTTTATTTGCAGGCTATAATAAGACCATTATCACAGCATCTTATTGGAGAAATTTTCGAATTTGTATGATTATTCTACTATACATTTTAAAGCCATTAAAAGTTGAAGTTAATTTCTTCAATCCGACATGCAGTTTTGAATAGTCGATATTCAACTTAGCATATAACAAATGGTTTAATTTCTTCGTTAGTTTAACAATAAGGAGAGCAAAAACCAATACATACGCTAAGAGTTAGACAGGTTACAACAAATTAATACTGGTGGTTGAAACCTATGCTGATGACCTACTCATCATGGTTGAAGGTCGCTTTCGTTCCCAGTTGGAGCGGAGAGTCCTGGCCACGATGACTGTAGTTAGGCGATGATCGGTACATGTCGGTGTACCGATCTGCGGGGGCAGATTATCTCGCAAACCACATGTTCGTTTGACTGATGGATCTGTGCTCAGGAGCGTCACCAAGGTAAAGTACTTGGGCGTTGCCATAGGAGAATAAATTACTTGTCTCTTTTGGATAGGCAGAAAGGTAAGCTGCCCAGAATTGTTGGCCATCTTAGACTTAAGCTTAGGAGTGACTGGGGGCTTAGCACACAAGCTGTTTGCATCGTTTATCAGGGGCTGTTTGTTGCCATGGCAACTTACGCGTCCCCTGTTCTCTCTTGTTAGAGAGTGGTGTTATTGTCTTTTGTGCCAGTATGTCGTACGGTATCGACAGGTACTGATGAGTGCTGCCCTGCTGGATCTTGTTGTAATCCGTCGTTTGACGGAATTCAAGGCCAGATTAGAGTATGCACTGCGGCACCGGACGAATTTATCTTGTCGAAATGGCAAACACGGTGAGAAGAGAATTATGACCGACGTACTACATGTAGGTTTTTGCAAGATGTTAGGTTCGTTTGGTGAAACCCTGATTTTGGTTTTAATCTCTGTCTTGCTGACGGGACATGGAATTGTGTAATTGCGGTGCACCAGTCAAAGACTGGTGGCCTGTATTGTGCGAATGTCCCTTAGATGCAGATATAAGAGACATCCAGGGACTAGCGATAACTAAATTAGGTGATGACTGAATAGAGAGCAACATGATCTCTACTTTGCTTCCAGAGGTGCTTGCTTCCAGAGCGTTTGCTCGGCGTGGGGTCAATATGACGTAGTTGTATGACTTTTTCAAGGCAGTCTGACAAGAGGGATGAGCGGTTGCGAGACTGTTCGGGTCATGCTGATCCCACAATGTCGTTCGGCTTGATAGGCGGCAGCTGCTGCTTGTGTACAGGGACACCAATCGCTGGACCGCAAGGGGTTGAAACTGAGAGTGGATTAGCTATAGAGTTTGACAAGAGGTTTTGCCTGGTACCGAGGGTGATAGGGATACACACGGGCTTATCTCGGGTTCGTGTCCTGTTATCTGTGTCTTTTTAATCTATCGGGGGGACGGACGGGCATGGTTGCGGTTCACCCTCGCCGAACGGAAGGGGTTTGGAATTTTCTCCGTCTCCCACAGGTGAGGATACTGCATCGTTGCAATGTAGTATCGGCCGTTACATCTGCCTGGGGTTTCCGCACCTGCAAGTATGTAAAAATTTACAGTCTGTACTCTTTTGATAAAGGGCGACCAATTCCGTGAAGCTTTGCTTTTTGCTTTGCTACGCAGCTCCAACCGATGAGTTTGGCCGGTAACGTGGGGATCAGGAGGCCCCGGGACTGAGTTCCCGTCTGATCATTTGGTGTAGGACACCTAGTAGGAGCATCACGCAGGTTGTGGTTGATACCAAAATCGTTGGTAGAGACTTTGTGCTCGAATGTGGAGTTGCATTGCAACCGGCTGCTACAGACCCATAGAGTAGCAGAGGTGGCCTCACCTCGGCCAATGACAATTATGTTCCATACTAGCCTAAACAATTTGGTATCTTCCGGGTGGGAAGAAAGGGCTGACAAGTGCGGTAGCATGCTCCCAAAATTGTCAGCCCCTATCCCTAGAGAGTCCAAGCTTAACTTGGCTATCCCAAGGGGATGCTAGCGCGCTGTGTCGCGCACCATGGGTAAGGCCTTTACGGTAAGGCCTCCATGTTAAACCGCCGTGAACTCTGGCGCTTGAAACCGAAATCAATGGTAGAGTCTTTATTCTCGAATGTGGGGTTGCATTGCAAGCGGGTGCTATGGTGACAGCGGTGGCAATGGTCCAATGAGAATTATTTTCCGTACTAGCATAATTAATTTGGTTTCTAATAGTTGAAGGAAAGGACTGACAGTTGCGGTAACTTGCTCCCAAATTGTGGGCTCCTATTCCTAGATAGTTTAAGTTAACTTGGTTATCCCAGAGGGGTGGCGGCAATAGCATTGTAATATCCCCAGTGTGATTAGCACACCGTGGGTGAAGCCTTCACTGCAAAACTCACGTAAAACCCCCGCGGAAATGATGGGAAATCGTGTAATTTTTATTCACATTCTTGGATATTCATATTAAAAGGCATTCGTATTTTTGGAAGTTGATAATATATTACCGTTAATTTATGGAAAGTACAGTTAGCGGTTTGTAAACCGTCTTTTCTAACACGGCAAAACCTTTACATTGGAAAGCGAAACGATTACATTACTGTGACGTCTCAATTAAATATCTACAGCATATCCACGTTTGCCATTACAATGAATGCTAGCATAATTTAATAGATTTCACGATGAATGTATTATATGTGTGTTTAAGGAAAGGTTATAATCATACAGTCCTCAAATCATTGTATGCGTAAACATTCGTAACATGTGGTATGTGATGCTGATATTGTCATCAGTTTATACATATATTTATGTATCTGTGGTTACAAGGAAAAACGACTTAAGTGGAGTTGCAACAATTATTGAACTCCTAATTATATCTTCAGCTGATACACATTTGAAAGATCTGTGTTGGTCATATGTTATGTCGTGTTTTTAGATAACTAAGTTGTGGAAATATGTGTAATAACTCTGAATATTAATATAAAAAACAACTGTTCTCCCCATTAAGGCGCATTTTAAAATGAAGGTTATAACATATTTCCATAGCAGCGATTTTATGTGAAAGTCCAGAAAGTCCGGAGTTAGATCGGTTTGCTTATAAGGACAGTTATACATACGTGTATACACGTATGTGCGTGTGCGTAATGCTCGTTATACTTGTAATCGTTATCGCGTTTGCAGTATGATGCCATCATTGTCAGAATGACTTTGCAACCGCCACCACCCACCTGCATACAAGCATTTGTACATGTGTACTAAAATTGCATGGATTAAGATTTACAAGGCTGTAGATAAGAAAGTACTGGCAACAATAATAAACCTTGTCGTCCGCTGTGGAAATCAGCGGTGCTCTCAGCACTTTGTGATACCTAACAAGGACATCAGCATCATAGTACACAACGGTTTCAACATGATTTCCTTCGTTCTTGTCTGCGGTTAGGACCAATGTGAGCTATCATGCCTTGATTGTGCTCTGCCTGTTGTTTAATATTACATTCCGGTTTGAAACTCCTTCCAATTTGTTGCATGCCATGTTCTGTGGGATTTATGCGCTAATGGTACAGGGCGTTATTGCAACAAAAAGTTTATTTTACTCATTGCAATCACAGCGCAGTGGTGTTTCTTTTAAGAGTGAAAGTTTGCTACTTCCGTTTGGATTCCTCGTATTCATTTATACGTATTTGCTGATGCATTGTATCGTGTTTACTTATTTTCTTCTCTATTGGCGGCCTTGTATTCCATTCCTGCGGTACAGCTTTATCTGCAAGAAAACCATTAATTTTTCAAGATTGATCCGGTATGCAAATTATTACCTCTGCTACATGTGTGACTGGTGGTGGAGTGATAACCTCTCGATTCTTATCTACAGCCGCCAGTGGCATCGTAGGGAACATAGCAAGTTACTTTAAGATAAATTTGTGGTTTATTTTTTTAGCTTTATTTAATAATAGTATGTTGGAACATTATGTTTGATCTCTATTCACCGGCACATATCATTGGAACTACGCAGTTTGCTAATATCTATGGAAACTACGAGGGTATACTCAAATATTTAGTCTTCTACAGCAGACAAATTATTCAAATGCTTAGCAATTTGTTTCTGAATGAACAATTTCCAACATCGATAACGAAAGATATACCATTATAAACCATTATAGAAAACCATTACATTTTTCACTAGTCGGATTACAGTGTAAGGCGTCAGAACGAAAATCATTCAGATAGTTTTGTAATTGCTTGATTCAGTAGCACTTGAGAGCGCTTCAAAGATAGACACCAGTGATAAAGGTGAAAATACAACGGCATCTGAAAATGTAAATAGTGTTTATGACACTGATGCTGTAACAGCCAAACACGCAAAATTTTGGTTTCGTCTATTCCGTTCTGATAATTTTGATGACAAAGTTGCACCACGCTCTGGAAGTGCAATTCTCGAAAATGTCGATAGAACAATGGAAATTGTCAAGAATGCACTGCTTCAAGTCACCAAAAGCTAAACAATGGAACCATTTGATTGGAAATATCTGAATAAGGATTCAAAAAGAAGCTCACTTTATGTATACTAAACGAGTTAACGCCGAAAATGCGGACAGTGATGAAAAACACGTCACTTACGATAAAGTCAAGATAAAACGGTGCTGGTCGAATCGCGGTGAACCGACGAAAATGGTGGCCAAGACAGCATTGACGGCCAGAAAGGTATTGGCGGAGAATCATTTACAATGATGTGTAAAGGTGTCACCCTACGGGTAAATTTTAATTCCAATCTGTGCCACTAGCGATTAAAACCAGCTCAAGTTTGAAATGACCATTAAGTAAGTAAGCTTTGACCAAAGGGAGGGAAGAATTGTGTTCCATTAGGATAACGTCAGGCCGCATGCATCGATAGTGACTTAGCAGGAGCTCTGGGAGCTTTATTAGTAGATTTTTATGCAACCATCATATAGTTCAGATTTAGCACCAAACGATTATCACTTACTTCTGTCAATGGCGAATGATTTTACTGGTGAAAAATTCGATCCAAAAGAAGTTTGTGAAAACTGACTGCACCAGTTTTTAATTTTAGTTCAGAGACGAGGGTTTCTTTGCAAGAAGCTTAATGGAACTACCTTCAAAATTGCAACATCTGTTTAACAAAATTATGGGAGTTTGGCCTAAATCAAACCATGATCAACATTCTAAATAAAGCATTCAATTTCAGGCAAAAATAACGGGCTTATATGTATGTTTATTAAAACTTATATTGGGAGATTTTTTAAGATTTAAGTTTTTCAGGTTGGCAGCACTGGTTGGTAATGGCGTCTAAACGTCATCTGTCAAAGTGAAAAGTGTGAAATTTATTATCAAAATTCGTGCTCTGTGACAAATGTGCATCGTTTGATACGACTATTTTATGGTCTTCATAATCGACCTGCTGAATCAACAATTCGGATACGTGAACAAGCAAAACTGTCGCATCTAGAGTGATGAACAGCCACATGCCATACATGAATTACCTATGTATCCCGAAAAAACGACAGTCTGCTGTTCTTTATGGGCTGGTGGCATCATCGGCCCATTTTTCTTCAAAGGCGACCGTAGAAGCAACATTACCGTAAACGGCGAACGATATCTAGCCATGGTACGCTATTATTTTTTGGCCCGATTAGCTGAGTTGAACTTGGTTTCATCAGGATGGTGCAACATGCCACACTGCTCGTGAAACAATGGATATGTTGATGAATTTGGTGAGCAGCTTATCTCTTGATATGGTCCTGTAAGTTGGCTCTAAAGATCTTGCGATTTAACGCCTCCTGATTGTTTCTTGTGGGGTTATGTCAAGTCGTTAGTCTATGTAGACAAGCCGAACACTATTGAAGCCTTACAGGATATCATAACACGCGTTATTCGTGGAATACAGGCCGAAATGCTCGAAAAGTGACGAAAAATTGGACCTTCCGAAAGGGGCATTTTGAGACGAAGCTGCGGACAACATTTACATGAAATTATCTGGCAAAGACAAATTTATCGATTCCAATTAATTTTGCAAAAATGATATTGTGTAGTAACCAACATTATCAATAAATTTGAAAATGAAAATCAAAATTTGGTATTCAAGCAACCTTAATATTGATAAAGTTTTGGAAATAATGTTTGTAAACAGTAGAGATGTTGAATAATATGCCGGCACATTATAGTAAATTTAAAAATATCTTCAATCTAAGTAAAAAAACAAAAAATTTATACCATCTTAAGATTCTTTTTGCCAACTTCTATCTTATTTATTATTACCATCATAATTTCTCAGGAAAATACACAATCTTGACTAACCTTGGTATAATCTTTGTTGAAAGGGAAATTTATGTTCTGTTCTAATCCCTATTTTCTATCTACCGGCTTCTGTAGGGTGTCCTAACAAGAACGCAAGATTTAAATTTGGCGCCATTCGAAGTGTTATTGTTTGATATTTGAACAATTGTTATTGTTTGCTAATAGAAGGTACGAGGTTAGTAAAAAAGGAGCGCTACACGAATGAACAACGCATTCTCATTGCGAAATTGTTTTACCAAAAAGGGTAAAGTTTTGCGGCTACAGATCGCAAATTGCGATCAATTTGGGGTCACAATAATGCCCCAAAAGAGTCAACTGTAAAGAGATTAACGGATAAATTTGGCAAAACTGGGTCTGTTAATGATGTAAAGACAACAACGCGCCTTCGAGCAGGTCGATCGACCGAAAATGTCGCAGCTGTATGTGATAATATCGTTGAAATTCCATCCACATCAATTCGACACCGAGCTCAGCAAATTGGTGTTTCCAAATCCACTATGCAGCGAATTTTGACGAAAGATTTGCATCTTCATACATTCAAAATTCAATTGACTCAGGAACTGAAGTCAGCTGACCATGGACAGCGAAGGGAGTTCGTTAATTGGGTATTGGAGAGATAACATGAAAATGATGATTTTGCCGATAAAATCATCTTCAGTGACGAGGCCCATTTCCATCTTCATGGCTTCGTCAATAGGCAGAATTGTCGCATTTGGGGTGAGGAAAATCCTCGAGCGATTCGCGAGAAGCAAATGTATCCTCAACGTGTCACTGTGTGGTGTGGATTTTGGGCTGGAGGAATCATTGGACCTTTTTTCTATGAAAATGAGGCATGTCAAGCGCAAACAGTCAATGGTGTTCAGTATTGTGAAATGATAACCATTTTTTTCGTGCCTAGAATTGAAGAAATGAATGTGGAGGGCATGTGGTTTCAACAAGACGGCGTCACATGTCATACAACCAGAAAAAAAAATCAATTACTGCATCAGTCATTTCCCGGTCGTGTTATTTCGCGTTTTGGAGACCAGAATTGACCGCCTAGATCGTGCGATTTAACACCATTTGACTTTTTTCTTTCGGATTTTTTGAAGTCGATGGTTTACGCGAATAAGCCGACGACAACTCAAATCTTAAAAGAGGAAATTGGACGCTGCATTAATGAAAGACCGCAGCATTTATGCAAAACGGTTATTGAAAATTGCATTAAAATATCGCGTATGTGCCAGCAAAGCCGCGACGGCCATCTGCCCGATGTGTTGTTTCATACATAAACTCATTCTGCCTACTTTACGATATAATAAAGTTTCACGTTTTTTTTTTAAATATCTGTGTTTTATTTAAAATTTAAATCTTGCGTTCTTGTTGGGACACCCTTTACAACTCTTGTTTTGCAATTATTTTCAAATAAATGGCTTGCGAAAGTCGTAAAGCAAACAGCCGCATCAAATGTAAACTGATTGGGCCCATAAGTACCCTCGTTCTAACCGCATACACCTTACGTACCGCAATTTGTTCGTATCATTAGTTTCGTAATACATTATAAAGTACAGTGCCCCCATGTGATACGAGCACCTAAAGAGGGTGTTTTGCATTCAGGATGTGGCGTATGAGTTAAAAAACATTGAAGTTTGTATAACAGTGGCATAGTATGAACGCACATGTATACGGGTAGTATAAAAAATGATACCATTGTTTCTGTTTTACACCTGCCCATACCAGGTATTGTATTAACAATATCCTGAGAGACATTAGCAGCGTCGTTATTTGTGATGCTGTTTTTTTCTGTACGTTGGTTGCCATTATCATTACCATCATCGCTGTCGTCCTTATTATCAGGATCATCATCAGCTCCTTCCGTAGTGGTTGTTGTTGTTCTCATCAATTCATACACACCCAATTGTTTGACATTTTACATTCAGCCAATAAGTTTTAATCTTCTTCCTGTTCATTTGTTACAGCTACAATTTATTGCAATACACAAATACATACACAGGCATAACTGTACACTTACATGCGAGTATATATCACATTTATTATGCATATCTGTACGTGGTACACTAATATCAACACATTTTAACGCTCATTATATCCTTGTATACTCGTATACACACATATTTCTTAGATAATTTCAGCGTATCCTGTACCATGTTGTTATATTTATCTGTGTGCGTGTGTGCAAGTAATTATTAAATAATTGTACATTAGTGTGCGTAACGTTTGCACAAACCCTGAGATGCGTGCACGTTCGCTCCCGTGTGTGAGATTTCTTATGCATACTTCCGTTTTTATTATTACATTTTTAACTTCCAACTGTTATGCAATGTCAGATTATTAATTTTATGCGTCCTTTTTATATTAATTATGTCAACGGTTGTTGTAGTTATTGCCAGGAATACTCGTACATAGGAGTACATAATTTGTTGTTATATTAGGAAAATTAATAATTAATTAGTTGCGGAAGTGAATTAGAATCGTACATAAATTATACTCTTAAATATAAGAAATGGCGTACCCGTAAGGGTAAAAACCAGTATGTTTTGAAGCCACGTGGACTTGGATTATAACAATAATACTAACATAATTTGAGTAGTAATACACTGAAGCGAAGAGTGTTGTTGCTGTTATATACATACCTCATTTATATTCTTATTTCATTTATATTTTATTTTATATTTCATTTACACTATATCTTTTCATTTCATTCTTATTATTATGAATTATCTTATATTTTGGCTCTTTATAACATTACACTATACTTTGTTATTATATTATAACATTAATGTGATCATACCATCAGTATGTTACCTTTTTATTTAATTTGCCATGCGCAAGATACTTAGCATCACTGGAAGCATTCTGGTAGCACTGAAGTAGGTTGTACATATGGAAAATGCCAATTCTTTTAACAACACTGGACATAGGTTGTTGACAACACTGGATGTAAGTTGTGTGAAAAATGTAAAAGCCTTGGCAGCACTTTTGTTTTGCGTACAACCTGCTTCATATGCACGATATGGCTATATTATTATTCATAATTGAAACATTGATGGCGACAGATGCCTAAATAAAAATTAAAAGTTTGTGAAAATTAAGAATAATATTGAAAAGAAATAAAATTGAAATCATTTTGTAAAAAGTCAAACAGAAACTAAATTGAAACAAATAAAAGTCGAAATAAAATAAAAGAGACGAAGACAAACTTTCAAACCAAAAATTCCAGTGATAGTGGACATGTTGAGTTCGACGAATTACACTACTGTCGATAAGCACATTCTGTCGAAAAAGTAGCGGGAATAGATCATTAAAAGAACCAGACTAATGGATTGTCAATTCTTCTTGGCGATAAGTTAGCCTGACTGTCCCCTGAGTACCATATCTTACTTTGTTTTTCTGCAGCGCTCTAAGTTTTTTTTTTTTTGTTAATTCTTGTACTTGGACATTCAGTAATATTTACATTGGCCTAAGATTTTATTTTTATTCGGGAACACTTCTTTGAGTGTCCCTACTGCTATATTCGTCCTGAGTAGTCAGGTCCTGTGTGGTTCTCCTCCTTAGTCTGGTAAATAATGTTGTTTCGTTCATCAGATTGGACGCTAGCTGATTCAGATGTTGTTGAATACGATTCAAGTATCATGCGGAGTATTTTTGGACCTCTTCCTTAATGAAGGGTGTTTTCAATTCTCTACGCAATTGTTTGTTCGAGAAGTATCTGGGTGCACCGGTAATGGTTCGCAGTTCTTTGGATTGAAAGCGTTGTAATATTTCAAGGATGGAGTTTTCTGCAGTTCCCCATAACTGGATTCCATATGTCCATACGGGCTTTAAGACGCATTTATAGATTGTTATATAATTTTATAATTTGTTATCTAGGAATAATTTGGATTTGCCATTCAAAAGCCAATTTAAGGATCTTAGTTTGATCACCAAGGCCAGTCTTTTTGTAAATATATGCTTTCTCCAAGTCAGTGTTCTGTCTAAATAAATGCCTAGATACTTTGCATCATTTGCTTGAGGTATTTCAACATTATTAATAGACACGGGAGGGCAACATCCTCTCCGGAGTTGTAATGAATGAATTTAGCTTAATAAAAATCTTCACAACATATTACAGTGAAGTGAAATCTCCGCTTGTTGTCTTTAAGTACATTTTAATGTACTCCTCTCATCTCTTTCACGTATGTGCGAGAAACTCTTCTTAAATAGAAATAAATTTATAAGGTGAAATTTGAACAGGGAGTTGAAGCCGAGTATCCACTTGCTCATACAAATCAACTAAGGAGTTTGCCACCTTACAAGCCAAGCTTTAAGTAGCTTAGCGGGTAAGTGTTCGCCTTCAAACCGGACAAGCCCTGGTCCGAATCCCACTCAATGTAGAACTTTTTTTTTATTTTTTAATTTTTTATGTTACAATTTTGTATGCCAAAAGTAACGAGATATGAACATATATATATATATATATACATATATATATATATATATAGAACGTATGTATATATAGATATATGTATATATACTCTTATATATGGAGATATATGAAAAGGGGAAATTACGATAAATTCTATTTATAGAAGGAGGAGAACATGAGCTTGTTTCAATTCCAGATCAAAATATTAGTGGTGAATATGGATATGGTAACGGTCGCATTTCTATGTTAAGTTCTTAACAGTTCTGATCGTCAAGAATAGCTTTGTTTTTTTCTTTTGCAATAAGGCAGTCAAAGTGAACGCAAGTCATATAAAGAAAGTCATAACGTTTAGTGACAAGTTTTTTTTTTGGCTTTTCGACGTAAGTACAGTTGTACATTATTATAAGGTGCCAACCAAATTTTTATTACCGTTTCAAGGAAGACGGAAACGTATTCGTATATATATATATTTTTCATATCTCAAGAATCATTTAAATTCAATTAAATGAACAGCCATGATTTTTCGTTTTTTAGTAATTTTATAAGTAAAACTATTATTTTGCGAACGAATCTGTATTATCTTCCCTCATTATTTTAATAACAGATAAGAATCATTTAGTATATACAATCATATACAATCTGTTAAGCTTACAGAATATCTATTAAATACCGATTATGAATTTTAATAACATTCAGATATTCTATTGAAGTATCCATTTGTTTTCCTATGTACTAGACTCAATAACAGAAGTTAATAGTTAACAGAAATGTTAGTAAGCATTTGTTTCCAATTTGGCTGTTCTGCCAACGTATTCAAATGTTGATTATGAGTTCAAAAACATAGAGTACGTTCAATTAAGTTCCTCTTGAAATGTTAATGCATTGTTTGTATATCAAATAAATATATTTTTGTTGTAATTATGACTCGCTAACTAAATCTTCTTACGGTGGATAACTAGGGCATTGTAGATCTCAGAGTTTTTGGGATCTTAGCAAATTTGAAGCCCCTAAGATCATGGAAGGGTAAGGGTTAAGAGGCGAAGGAATCCTACACCAGCTAAGGAATCCATTTTTTAATAACTAACGACTGATTTAGCTTTTGTTCTTTTTTTGTTTTGCTGCTGGCTATATTGGGGCTTTTGATTTTTTTGTTATTTATAGCTAGTAACTTGCCCATGTAATGATTTGTTGTTAATATTTATCTCGGGAGTCTACAATAATATTATTTATGTCAAAAATTGTGGTAACCAGCAGAGAGAGGCAGACCGAACCCCCCCACCCGACTGCTAGCTAGTATTCAATGGCTCCCTGTCTGTTTTTCTCGCCTAAACTATTCCATTAATATCATCTGTTAACTACAATTGAAAACCAAAAGTGATTAGTATGAATGATCAATTAGTTCATTTAACTTCTAGTTTTCCAGTTTACGTATTCTATAAAAAAAGAAACAAAATATTCGCTTTTGTACATTACAGAGTGTAAACGCTACCTGAACCGATTTCGTTTCGTTTGGTTTTATTCTCCATTTCTGCAGCCATTTTGTTATGGTATCGACATGATTTTGCAATTTTCTAGATGCTTGATCCTTGTTGACGTCAGTAGCAAGAACAGCTGTATCGTCAGCAAACGTTCCGATAAAATTCCCTTCTTCTGTGGGTAAATCCGAAGTAAAAATCAGATATAAGGTAGGACCAATAATGCTGCCCTTAGGGTACTCCCGCATGCGATTTAAGCATGTCCGACATGTCTTCGCCGTGTTTAACAAAAAAGGTTCGTTCAGATAAATAAGATTTCAGAAAAATGAAAAAATTCGTGGGGCGCTCTAAGTTGTCCGTTCATGTCAGATATAATGTGCAAATTTTATAATAGACTAGCCGACCCGGCAAACGTTGCTTTGCCTTCAAATTTTAGCAAGAGCAGAAATAATTGCTTTTTAATTTGTGGTTTGTATAGGAGGTACCACTCCCCATTGTCCAATCCCGCCCATATTTGCAGCAGCACTTAAGATATGTACACCAAACCGATGTACCAAATTTTGTTCAAATACCGTAAACAGGAGCAGAAATATTGGATATTTAATTTATGGTTTGTATGGGAGGTACCACGCCCCATTGTCCAATCCCGCCCATATCTGCAGTAGCACTTAAGATATGTACACCAAACCTACGCACCAAATTTTGTTCAAACACCGTAAGCAGGCGCAGAAATAATTGATTTTTAATTTTTTGTTTGTATGGGAGGTACCACGCCCCTTTGTCCAATTGGACCGAATTGTAAATCTAAACCACCCGGGCACCACCCAGACGCATATACAAAAATTTATGCAAAGCGGTCCAGCCGTTTAGGAGGAGTTCAATGACAACGCCCGTACAGTAGAATTATATATATAAAGATAAAAATACCGAATGAAGAATTTGCTTCAAATTTTTTATTGCAAATGGAATATAGTGTGCCGAATATCTGACATTGTTACAGGAGGCTTACTATGAATCGGATTTATTAAAAACACATGCATATGAGATGCAGTGCACTCAAAAGCAGTCGTGATGTGGTGATAGATTTGGTTCGCTCTAGTCGATCAACAATGTTGTCAGCAGAAGTTAACATCGAACATTTAAATTTGAAAGAGACAGCCGCTGAACCTTTTGTGTATCATGAATCAATTTACTTTGCTGCGCGGCTAGTTCCGGAAGATCTGAAATTTCTTCAAAAACTCATCCGCGTTAAGGTCTCCGAAGACATGCTAGAACCCATCAACTTTAACAACACATTCACAAAGCACCTTGTAACTGACGATGACAACTGGGTATTTGAATTTAACTCACAAAACAATCAAAAACTTGGGAATGGCGTCTTCTACTTGAGACGAAAAATTAATGTTGAAGTCGAACAAAACACTTTGATTAAAAAGTCTCATGGATTTCGCACACTATACAGCAGCATCACACAAGGCTCTCATTCCGAACAAATTTCTGAAATTTGTATAAATTAACTTTGGTTTATGAATTAGAGATCTCAGCGGAAACATAAATTTCGATAAAAGTGCCAATTTGTATGGAAGGTACTAGAATGGGCATGCCAGCGTCGCCCATTTTCAGTGTAAGAACTCATCTTACCAAACATAATGTATGTCAAATTGAGCAGAATTCGGTGCAGCTGATTGAAAGATATGGAGGTATGAATATATAGATTAAACCATCTATTTATATTGAAAGTACTAGAAGGGACGTGATTGCTTCATCGATTTTTCTACAATTTTAGAGAAGATTATAAAACAATGTAAGTGAGAAAAATCTAGACTACTTCAACTTACTAATTAGAAACTGCAGAGAAATAATAACATTTCGTTCTCTGTTAAACGGTTGATTATTCAATTTTTCGAAGCATTATATAGGTAAATAAATGCAAAAACAAAAGTTTGAGTTACTCTAACTCACAAATATGTACTTAGTTAGAAGATAAATCTAAAAGAGAGAGGAAAAGTTAGAAACAGAATTTCTGAAATTCGTTCAATTGTATGGGAACAAATGCGTAGTTAGGAGGGAAATCTAATAGAAATAAAAATAGCTAAAAACTGAATTTCCGAAATTCGTTTAATTTGTATTGGATGTTCCAGATAGGGTGGGTTGATATAGTCCATTTATTATTTCTGGATAAGATTTGGCAAAATATTGGGTTGTGTCAAGTTTTGAGAAGTCTAACAAAGATTCTCGGTCACTATCGTGTCCACCAGCCAGCCAGATATCGCTCATTCGAATTAAGAAGTCATGAAATGCATTTGATCAAAAATTACTTGGTCCTTAAACGCTTCCTTTTGGGAGTTACATTTTTGGCAGAATAAAAAACTAAGTACATAAATAAAGTAAATCAACATGCTTTTGCGTTGATACAAATCTGGAGCCAGAAATAGCATGTTAAACTGTGAAGTGTTACTAGAAATGCTCAGAATTATCGCACAGCCAAAGAAGCAAAATTAAACTTATTTAAATTGAACAATTTGCATGTGTGATAGTCTAAGGGTTGCAGCAATGCGCTCCATTTTCGCTCGCGGGATTAAATTTGCAGAATGCTTGACTCCTGTTATATTATAATGACCTTTGATCAATTGGATACAAAGTGTAAGTATCGAAATATGTGGTGTTTAAAAATGTATGAATAGCATCCGTTTTCACATTTCTTGTACTGGTTCGCCTAAAAACTTCCTTTACTAATGAGAGGAGAAAGAGTGAAGATGTTAATGATGAAAATTATTTGTTTTACAATGATAATGGGAATACACCACAACCATATTATTTCACCTGCATTATACCTTGTTGGATCATTTTTGTAAAATTGCTGGTTTTTTAAAAATCATTTTTTCTTAAATGTTGCTATATGAAGTGTCCCTAACCGATGGGATAAGATATTACATCCTATCTGAATATAATAATTGTAGACTTTAAATTCGCTAACTTTACCACATTTCCCATTTTAATATGTTATAACATCATTAGCAAATTGAGTTCTGGTAAACAATACGTCGTCTATGATTGTTGGAATCAATACATGCAAAATAACGTGGTCATGATGAAATTGGG
Source organism: Philornis downsi (assembly GCA_019455685.1). Taxonomy (NCBI): domain Eukaryota; kingdom Metazoa; phylum Arthropoda; class Insecta; order Diptera; family Muscidae; genus Philornis; species Philornis downsi. Next base: position 1,601,158 of record JAHXMU010000115.1, on the reverse strand, counting down.
TACTTCGTTGTGGAGCCTGATTTAGCTATACGAGTATGTCTATTGGAAACGCGGTAAGGTAAAAAGAGTGTGATGGCATGAATTGTACGTAATATGTACAATAAGTTGTCGTATATAATCACGTGTTCAATCCAGTTTTTGATTTTCTTGTGGGTATCTTTGTATTAAGATGTAGTTACCATTCTCATGTACCACAATTCTCATATTGTTGTTGTGATCGTATTTTGTTTTATTTTATTCTTAAAAAAAGATCGAAGTATACTTTCACATGTGCTGTAAAGAAAAACAGACCGGTACAGAGATTTCAGTCAGGTGAACTGACTTACATATAACTGCACCCAACATCATTCTGCGTTGGCACAAAAGTGTGAGGGGCGCTGGAATAGACCTGGCGAGTTTACAGATTCTTTAAGAAATAGTCTAACATTTCAATTTATAGAATTAAGTTTGCTAAACGCCCATTGCATGGTAAATTGCATTGAATTTACTGCAAATGAATGAATGATAAGAATCTATGAATATTTAGGTACAATTATGTAATTTGTGTTTGAATTACAAGGCAGGACGAGTTTATCTGGTTGATTTTCCAATTACGACGCAATATAAATTCCAAAAAACAAAGTAAGTGCAGTCTTGCAAATTAGAAATTACTGGGGAAAATTAAATTTCGATAAATTGGAAAATGTGCGTGGAAGCTACCAAAGGGGGTCTGGCAATGTCATCCATTTTCATTACCAAAACTTATTTTACCAGGTAGCAAGCTAAATCTGTAATATGTATGCCAGATACCAGAAAGCAAATTGGTCAAAAATTCTCAGGTCTTACAATGAATTGTAAGTTAATACATTGAACATGTTCTGGGCTGCTCCAGCCTATAGATTACAATTTACAGAAGAGGGATCGAATTTTAGAAAACCGACTAATTTGTGCTGGAGGTATCAAAAGTGGTGTAGCAATATTATGTTTTCGACGTATCAAATGATATGTTTTGGGTTTTTTACTTCTCTTTCAATCTGCAATAGTATATAACTTTTTATAATATAAGTCTCAGAAGCTAATCACTCTAACATAACGTTATTATTCTTATTATTATTCTTTGTTTATTGATTGAAGTTTGATTGCATTTTGTATTACATGAAAATTTGCAAAACAGCATGAAAAATGTTAAAATCTTTTTGTGAACAACTTTATTTTATTTGATTTTAGGACTTTGACATCATTCAGCCTAAAATTTTAATGTTGCTACTAAGCTTTATGTTGAGAGAAAAAAAGTACAATTTTGAATCAATTAAAGCGTTCGAAGAAGGAAAATAACACCTTCAGGCATATAAACCGAAATTTATATTCAAATTGTAAAAGTTTTAAGAAATACAAATTTACGTCACTTATGGTGTCTACAAGTCAGTTATTTACAGTAACAGATGGACATTGATCAATTGACTGGAAAAGTCATAAAACATATTTGATAAAAAGACATTTGGTACTTTAAACGCTTCCTTCTGCGTGTTACATTTTTGCCGTTTAAAATAAGATATATCTTCTTACCATCGGGTGAAAGTATAGAAAGTTTGCGTTATTCGCTTTGATGATACCACATAAAGCTAGGAAATCGTACTTTTCCTTAAATACCCCAATACACAAATACAATTCGCATCTTTACTACACACATACAATTTGCGTCTTTAGTTCTATTTTATTTAAAAATATATCGAAGTCATGTGATTAATTTTCCTTTCGCTAAAACGTCGCAACGCAACCATGAACATTAATTACAACGTTGTATTTGTCCCTGCTTAAGAGGTTAACTCTGCAAGGATCTTCGACTGAAAGTTCTGTTAACAGACTAACCAACTGTAAAATCAACACTCATTAAGGACTCGGCACAGCAAGGCAGTATACATGTACACATAAACGGAGTGAATGTGTATCTTTGAGGACAAGTATCATTTATTAAACGCCTTTTAAAGAGCGTTAATTTATGCACACATACACAAACACAAACACACAACTAACGATACACCCGCAACCGCTATAGTCAGGTCTCACACCCATACGATTCCGGTACGAGAAAGAATCGCATCCATAAGAAATAAACGTGCGTGATTTTTTTGTCGCAGCAGAATCGTGTCGTTATGTTAACAGTTTTAGTCAAATTCTCAAAGCTTTTTCTCTTGGCAAATTTAACGATCCGATGGTTTTAGAACGATATCAAATCACCAGCCGGAAAGAGCATTCTCACATATTAATTCTTATGTTTTATATGATGTTTAGAGGTAATTAATGGACTGACACACAAGTTTGCAGCAGATTGATGATAGACATGCCACCGCATATTAAATGGTGGGAAATAGTTAGATTTCAGAAGCAAATAAAAGCGAAAATTTTTCGATGAACGGTTTTACCAAAAATTATCGTAAAACTTAACTATAAATAATGTGATGTTAATAAGTTTATATTCCGTTGACCGATTGGACAAGAGCCACTTATTCTTCGTCGCGCATTTAAAATGTTTGCAGAGATTTCAAATTACATTTCGAAAAGCTCATTCGGCATTGCTAAAGAATATGAATTTCTACTACGGACTGTGCAGCGCGGAATTTACGTTGAAGCAGCTTAGTGTGAATACCTTTTTTCGGTCAGAACGTGCATTTAAATAAAACTTTTTTGGCATGAAACGCTTTGAAAAACGTATTTAAATGCGCGGTCCAATCACTAGTGCAAGTACTACGATTTCTGTTTCAAGACTTATGTACGTTTTTGTGATGAGATGTTTTTGTTTCAGACATGTTTGAGCCGAAAACAATAAATTCCAAAGAACTAAAAAATGAAACTGCAATTTTGTAAAAATAATGAGAATTATCGTAACGAATAAAATATTTGTGGCACAAAAAAAAATTAAACCCACTGATAAGACCAAAATAGTGGGAACTTTCCCGTTTCCATTTACATGACAACCCTACTAGTTTTTTACATAATGATGCAAAAAGGCATCGTTGTGCTGGTGCTGCTGGCTTGTTCGTAAGATGTCTTCCTGATGTCACCTATAGTTTCTCTGGGATATTTTCTACCTACATTGTATTTTTTACCACTCCTTATCTGAGCATTATCAAAGTAAGTGGTTGTTCTAACAAATTTTTGATTGTTCAAGTTCAGAGAATAATTCTAATTCTAATTCTAATTCTGCTACCTTTTTCTTTCTTTTTCCTAATTGGTAAACAATTTTTGGGAGAAATATTGCGCTTTCTAAGTCAATATATCTGGCTCAGCTTTACAACACTTTCGTTCATTCTTAGGAAACCTCAAAAATAGCAATTTGGCGTTTTCACCCACTAATATTACGTTCTTATATCTTCATCCGGAGGAATGAAACTATACATCATTTGTTACGGCGAAAACGTAATATTGCCATACCAATTTTGGTACCTCAACCACAAATTAGTCGATTTTCTGAAATTCAATCTCTCCTCTGTAATTTCTAATCTATAGGCTGCAGCAGCTCAGATTCTTGTTCAATGTATTAACTTACAATTTCTTGTAAGCCCTGAGAAATATTAAGCAATTAAACGCATCCTTTCTAGTACCTCCCATACATATTACAGATTTAACCCATATTTCTTTGGCTTCATTTTTTTCTAGTAGTTATAGTGGTAAAGCAAGTTCTGGGAATGAAAAAAAATGACATTGAAGGATCTCTCTGATAGCTTCCATGCACATTGGAAAATTTATCGAAATTTAATTTTCTCCAGTAATTTTTAATTTGCAAGACTTTTACTTTAATTGCAATACTTACTTAGCTTTTGGCACTTATATTGCATTGTAATTGGTAAACAAACCAGATAAACTCGTCGTGCCTCGTAATTCAAATACAAATTACAGAATTTTACCCAAATATTCATAGATTCTTATCTTTTATTCAATTGCACTAAATTCAGTGTAATTTTTTATCGTGCAATGGGCATTTAGCAAACTTAATTCTGTAAGTTGAAATGTTAGACTATTTTTTAAAGAATCTGTAAACTCGCCACGTCTATTCTAGCGGCCCTCGCACTTTTGTGCCAACGCAAAATGATTTTGGGTGCAGTTCAAGTCAGTTCACCTGACTGAACTCTCTATACTGGTTTGTTTTGTTTTTGTTTTTTTTACAGCACATAAGAAGGTCTACTTCGATAAAATAAAATAAAATGAAATACGATCAAAAGGCATGCTGCCCAATTTAATGAACTGAACAATATGGGAATTGTGGTCAGTGTAACTACATCTCAATACAAATATACCCACAAGAAAACTAAAAACTGGATTGATCACGTCATTATATACTACTGTCTGAGTTCAGTACTTTGGCGTGAATGTGACTAGTGGTGCTAATATATATATATGAAGAAAATCTTTTTTCGAGCTACCAGAAAGGTCTCCAATATGGATGAAATGTGGAGAATGGGCAAGGAGCAGCAACGAAAAAGCAAAATAATTTGCTGATCATCTGGTAGAGGTATTTACTACTAACAATACAATCTCTCATAGGAATTCAACGATCATTAGCAATGATCACAAATCCCATGAAAAGAAGTCCATCTCTGTTAAAGGAAAATGTTCTCTTATTGAAAATGAATAAATCTTCTGGACATGATAAAATAACAGCGAAAATGAATTTCGAACCCCCCACAATATTATCAAACTAGTTTTATTTATGTTTAAATCTATACTCCACATTAAATACATTCCTCGATCATGGACATTGCCTGAAGTAATAATGATCCCAAAGCCTGGAAAGGAACTGTCACAAATTACATCCTATCGACCCATAAATTTACTCTCTATTTTATTTAAAAAGGTCTTTCTACAAATTTTGTACCCCCATATTGAAGCAAGCCATGTAATACCCATTCAACAGTTTGAGTTTCGAAAGGATCATGGAACGATAGAACAATTACACCGTGTAGTAAACCAGATTAGAAACATTCGAAGACCGGAAATATTGCCCAGCTCTCTCTATATACAACATCTCCCAAGCCTTTGATAAAGTATGGCATGAAGGCCTCATTCACAAAATAGTTTCTTTTCTACCGACAAACACTCACAAGATGCTGGAGAGGTATCTCAAGAATTGACCTTTGGTAGTAAAATCTAAATACTCTGTTTCAACTCTAAGAAATATTTCAGCAATAATTCCCCAGGGCAGTATACTATGCCCTGTACTATATACCATCTACACCTCTGACATGCCTGTTCATTCCCTAATTCAAACTTTAACTTTCTCTGATGACACTGCATTCATGGACACTAGCACTTGCCTATTAATGGCAACTGCAGTCTCATATACATGCTATAAAATCTTGGCTCGAAAAGAGGAATATAAAGGTAAATGCCTCTAAAAGTGTACAGGTTACATTCTCTTTCAGACAGAACAATTGCCCAGCTCTAACTATTCACGGTAGTACCATACCCGTTCATAACAATGTCAAATATTTGGGTATTCACCTTGATCGACGTCTCACCTAGGAAAATCACATTGACTCAAAAATCACTCAATTGAAATTAAAAATAGCTTAACTCCACTGGCTTGTTGGCTTCCAGTCCATTCTCAGTTTGGAAAATAAAATCACCATATACAAAACCATATTGAAGTCAATATGGTCATATGGCATCCAGTTGGGGGGAACGGCATTGGCTTCTAATATAAATAAGCTACAAAGAAGACAATTAAGTATACTGCTACAAATTTGTGGTACCCCATCGTATACTAGAAGTGGTAACATAAAAAAGAATTTAAACATTCCTTATATTTCCGAGGAAATAAGAAATTTAAGCAGGTCATGTGTCGAAGTTGTCCTCCCACTCCAACCCACTCGCTTAAAACCTTCAACATTTTCCCGGATATATCCAGCTAAGAAGAAAGGACACGCTAAATTTAATTCGGTGATACAAAATTCGACTCATCAAAAATAAGATCCGGCAATGGCAGGATACTTTAGTTTAAGGTAGGATTAAGATTCAAATACTTATTGTGAATTTCAAAAGAAAGATTCGATAAAGGAAAATGAATAGAAAGAAAAAAACCAGAAAGAGCAGAATTTTTTTTTAGGATTGTATCTGTGGTCACAACCCGTAACAGCTTAACTCGAGTTGGGACAAAATTGAGTTATTAGCACCATCGTATTCAGCGTATCTAAATTTATTTGCTCTAAATTTTTCATGCTTGTATCTCTTTTAGGAAGGCAATTAATCCTTAAAAAAACCTAATAGCTTAAGTTATTTTTCTAAATGACTGTTTTGGCATAACTGCCTAAGTCAATTTAGGATTACAACAAATATAAACATTATTTTTTCATCATTGCCTAAATCAACTTAAGTCGTTAATCCAAAAAAATAAAGAAACAATTTTATTTTCCTAACTTGAGTTAAGCTCTTATTCCGAATTACAATTTCGTTTTTTGATAAACATAAATTGAGGTAAGGTCTTTCTTCAAACAAAAAAATTTTTATTTAATCTGGAATAATAGCCTAACTCAACTTGAACTTTTTGACTTTCTTTCGTTCAACAATTCATAAGAGCCCAAGTGTCTTTTTCGATAATATATTTTGACTGAGAGAATAAACAACTATTTTTTGTTAACAACTAAGTAAAGAAATTCGTTTCCTTGGAATCTGTAGCAAAGTTTTCCAAAAAACAACTTCTCCTGATTTTCAGTAAAGATTCAAAACTTTAAACTCCTGTACTGAAAATATTGAAAAATAGACTTAGGCTGTTATGGATTGTGACACAGATATTATTTTTAGTGCATATATTTGCTCTATTGATAGTTTGATATTATACCTATATAGAAAGAATATCAAGTATGATTTTAACGCTGTCATAAGACGAATAATATGGGTCTAAATAAAACTTATTAAATACGGCACCCGAAGAACACTAGATTGAGGTTCGAGATATGTTTTGAGTTAAGTAGAGCTTGAGGGATGTTGTTTGTAACTCCCTGAAATATCAGAGTTAAGCCACGAAAAATAACTACTTATCATAATGATGCTCGTTGTATCATTGAAATTACAGTGAAGTTTGAAATTATTGAGCGATTTCTACAAGAATGACTTACTGCTTTTTTGTGCCAAGAGAAAATCGAAAATGTTTCCATAAAGCCGCTACATAAGTAAATCATTCCATATTGGTTTTATCGGTTAAACAAGCCAATAAAGTTTTCATTAGATTTCAGTTATACGTGGTACATACAATAGGTTCGAGAAAAATGTGATCCCTGTTGAAAAATGGCCATATAAGCTGGTGCTACGATATAGCTGCCATATAAATTGCCTGTTCAATTTGGTGATTCTGCAGTCATCAGTGAACTTGAACTATGTATAGCACACACATGTAGCATATATATATTGTAGACGGGCCATATCGGTTAAGGCTTGGTCCAAGTTTTTTTCGCAAATTTCGGTCATATTTGGCTTGTATGTTTCATTTAGAATGAAGAAGAAACCTTTTGAAGATGATTCATATCAAGTCCAAGACAGTTTTTATCGGTTCCATAACTCATATTCTTCATCGGTGATCGATATTTACTTCATATATTCTGTTTAGCTTTAGGACGTATCTTACTGAGAGTGGATCAAAGTTTTTATATAACCCCATACAAATGGACACAACAAGTTTAGTTTTTTCCCTCAGCATAAAGAAACAGGTTTTCTTGCAATTTTATTATATTTCATAAATGTGATTTAGTTGCGAAAGGAATAAATATCATAAAAAAAATATCTGTTCATGCCTTAATATAAATCCCATTAAGATGGTTTTGGTTTAATTTTTTCAACGAGCCACATATGATTGGATTTTGATTATACGGGTTGTTCATTTTTTATTTTGAAGTAAAATTAAATGTAACAAACATAAAGCTATGATTTTGATGAAACTTTTATTTAATTTTAATGCTTGGATCTTGCCATTATGTATGAAATACAATGTCATTTAAATGACCGCCTCAGGATTGGTTGCAGCAGTGGATCCCTTTCAGATAGTTTTTTTGAAAAAAATTTATACCAATGGCACCTCCAGACTATAATGCGCCTCAAACAGTCACTTTTTGTGAATGCAACGGCTTTCCTATAATCACTTCTTGGTTCTCCGAGCCCCATATGCAACAATTTTGCTTGTTGACATAACCATACAGAGAGAGAAATGAGCTTCATCGCTAAAGACAATTTTGTTCGATTGAAAGCCCACTACATTTGAAGTAAGTTTTAACTATTTCAACGCGTTCTTCAATAACTAAACGGTAAGTATTCGTAGATATCAAACATTTCTCTAAACAAATAATACTACAGATGACAGGTATTTAACAGCTGTCTGCCGGTTTGGAAAGCATTAAATTATTATTATTAAATTAAATTATTATTATTATCTATAATTAATATTTATCAACGTTATTGAAAACGATCTAGCTATGCTTTAATACACTCCTCATTAAGAATTTTTCGCCAAGCTTGGTTCTATCGCTTCTGCGGACCATAATTTTCATTGGAATTTTTCACATTATTCACTTTTATCCTGATGTTATAAACGTACAATTGCATTAATGCCAATATTACTCGCAAGTCTGTCTTTGATCCAATGCTGTGGGTTATATTTTATGGTCAATTATAGGCGCATAATTGTGACCAGTTGTTGTATATCTTCAACTGTTCATGTGCGTACATGTGGAAGTCAGTTACAGGTGCATAAATGTGACCTCGCTATAATATGATTCGGTTAACAGACCCACGTATTGGTTTCACATTCACCTGATGAAGATTTAGACTTATTGACTTTTAAAAAGCTACAATACTAATAATTTTCCTCCTACGTGTAAGCCTAATGAACGAAAATTACAAACTCATAATTGTATTTTTCAGGTGAAGAAACGTATCCAGTTGCTGCAAGAGTCACAGCTACGTTTGTATATATTTCATTTGTCATTTAATATATTGTTTATACAGACCGGTGGCTGTGGGAGGGATAAATCTACGAATGGATGAGTTTGTAACTTAGTCTCCAGTCGGTTATATTCCCTTAGCCCCTTTTGTTTTGACTTAAATAATACAATGAATGGCGATATTAACTGTGGCACATAATTTCGTTTATTATAATGCCGTCAACCAACCAGCCATTCGTGTTTACTGTGCTTACTGAGCACGTGTGTATGTGTTTCTTCTCCATTTCCGTTTCCCTAAACGCTACGCAATTTTACGCTTCGTTTCCGTTCTACGCGCATACATTCAAGGAAAACGTTACAAAGTTAAAATGCTACACAAAATCAGGTCCCAATCAGTGACGGTGTTTACTTAAATCCAGGCATTAAGTAACTGATTTTAAAGCAGAGACATGCAAGGGTGTTTGGGCGAGCAACGTAGCAATAATGTGCGAGCTTTTGGGTAACTTCAGGGCAACAACCACATGCATTCATGGTAACCAAATGGATACACGAGTATGTATATTTACTTATTTATATATATATATACACATGTACAAACGTACAAATGTATATGTTTACCTGTACATATTTACGGGATTTTGTGTGTGGGTTTTCGTGAGAAATCCCAATACACAGAGTTTTTTTTTTATGTGGCGATACATGATTTTGATTTTTCACCGCAATTCCTTTGTGCCTGTGGCGAAAAAAGCAGCTACAACAGCGCCAATTGTGCTATACGGTAAATGTTCTGAGTGTGTAATAAATATTGTATTAAATGCTTACTTCCGCAACCGCTTTGCAGCCCGGCTTGATCGCGTTCAGCATGTGACGAGACATCACTATGATTTGTGGGAAGTTCGATACACCTAATGGAGCAAATTAAAAACAGAGAGAAATGACAGATAGTGATTTTTTTTTTAATTGCTCAGTATGTGGTGCCAACAAATAATTGGATGGATGTGAAGCTTCAACAAAATTTTTTGTACGTGTGGGCATTTGTAAATTTCTCTATAATTTCAGAAGAAAATGCTTACGGAGTGAGTTTACTCAATAACAGGGAAAATAACGATAATTTTTGGTTCGAAATTTAAGAAAAATTTAACAATAAGTACTGGATTAACACGAATTTGTTAAGCATTGTGGTTTGTTTTGCCTTCAGAATGCTCTTCGCAGGAATTTAGGTACTGTATTTGATATACATAATCCCCTTGCATTATTGCCGGAATCACAGGGTGATTGTTTAAGATTTAAGTTTAAGTTTTTCAGGTTTATACGCTCGTGGCATCATCGGTCCATTTTTCTTCAAAGACGACCGTGGAAGAAACGTTACCGTCAACGCCGAGCGAAATCGAGTCATGACACCCAATATCGTTTCTTTGCCCTAATTGGCTGAGTTGAACTTGGTTGACATGTGGTTTCATCAGGACGGTGCAACATGCCACACTGCTCGTGAAACAATGGATATGTAGAGGAATAAATTTGGTGAGCAGTTTGTCTCTCGGTTTGGCCCTGTGAGTTGGCCCCCAAGATCTTGCGATTTAACGCCTCTTGATTATTTCTTGTGGGGGGTTATGTCAAGTCGTTAGTCAATGTGGACAAGCCGAACACTATTGAAGCCTTACAAGATAACATAACAAGCGTTATTCGTAGAACACAGGCCGAAATGCTCGAAAAAGTGACGAAAAGTTGGACCTTCCGAATGGGCATTTTGACAACAGAGCCTCGGACAACATTTACATGAAATTATCTTTAAAAACTATATGGCAAATACCAATTCATCGATTCCAATAAAAAGTTTACTATATGATGGAAATTTAAGTGTTTTATTCGATTTTTAAAAAAGCTACGATTAAAAAATCATCCTTTATTAGAAATTAATGGAATCAGATTTATTTTTTGGCACAATCGCTGTTTAAAACGTCCATCACGCATAGTTTTAATATGTGCAGAGGCTACTCATTTCATCAGAAGTTGACAAAAGGTTGAGCCGCATCGTTAATTTGGCAAAACAAAAAACGTTGTACAACAACATGCTTTCTATATACAATTTCGGACGTTGGTCAAAATGTATGAGAACACAAACGCACGGAGGAATATTTGATTGACTGGATAGCAATTTAACAGTTCACAGAACTTCAGTTATCCAACATCTTTTTGCACTGATGCGAAACTCTACGGAGCGGAAAAAGGACGTGATGAATATCTTAGTTCTTATTATCAAATATTCTTAGTGCATTTAGCGCAATTAAATGAAAGAAATAAATGGGATTATAATGCGTAATACGGCGGTTGCTAGAAATGGATCGATTATCCGTTCAAATATTCCATATTTTAACATGCTTTACGAGTTAAGTTTAAGTTTGCAATTTAGGAATTATGGTTTTCAGGAGAAAAATTAGATTATGTAAAATCCGACAATTCGCATGGGAGCTACAAGAGTAGGCATGACACTACTGTCTATTTTCATTCTCGAAACCAAGTCTATAAATTTCATATCGTGGGTTATATCGGTAATTTGTAAGGAAGAAACGTAGTTATTTGGTTATTCTGAAATTTTGCCAAAATATACCGGATTGTCCATTTTCCGATTTCAAAAGTAAAGTTAAATAAAGCACATTTAAAGCTATTATTCGTTTAAACTTTATGGTTGGACCTTGCCGTTATGTACAAAATGCAATGTCATTCAAATGACCGCCTCTGGATTGGTTGAGTCTTTTTGAGGTAGTTTTCAACCACTTTTTCGCACATTTCGGATAGTATCTCGGCGATAACTTGATGAGTGTTGGTTTTCAATTTCTGTAACGTCCGGAGATTATCTGCATAAACACGGTGCTTGACGTGGTCTCACAAAAGAAAAAAAAGTCTAACGGCATCAAATCTGGAAAATTCTCATGTAATAAAGCCGAAATTGATCGTATTGTGTAGCCCATAGCACAGTCTTATTGTTGGTACAAAAAATCAGTTATTATACGTCATAGCGCTCTGAATTCAAACTCAAGTCATCTGCCACACTTTCACTAACAGAAGCGATATTTTCGGCAGTGCGTACATCTGTAACGCTTCCAATCCCTTTAAATTTCCTTACAATGCTGAAAAGTTCTTGCACAGTAGGTCGATTATGATGATTGTAATCACCCTGTAATGCACGAAAAGTTTCCACGTTTGAGTAATCCCTTTTGTAGTAAATTTTAACTGTTTTATGCATTCTTCGGTTGTTAAACGATCCATATTCGTAAATGTCAAACCTTCCGGTAAATAAATAACACTTCAAATGACAGGTATTTAACAACTGCCAGCCTTGCCAGACTTGCAGTTTTGAAAACACTAAATAGATAGCCCTGTATAAAGCAATATAATGAATTTTTTGTGATGCCCAACTCGTAGACTATGGCAAGTTGAATTTTTGTGCATTGGTTTGCTCTATGATTCTTGGTAAAATTTGAGAAAATTGAGCTGCTAAGCATACTGCTTTTAGTACTCGTCATACAAACTATTTCGATTTCACCCAAACATTCTTAGGTTTATATCTTCTAAATATTTACATTAAATTCAGTTGTATTACTACACATTAATAGTTTGCTAAGGTAGTTTCTGCGAATAAATATGGACCGCATTGTAGCGCCCATTTTGATACCACGAATACAAAAAATTATATTTTCCTCTGTAATTCCGAATTTGGTGACTACAGCAGCTCACAATTTTATTCAAAATATTTGTTTATTATGTGGCAAAAATTGAGAAAAATCGACTAACTTGCCCATCTGATACCTACCACACAAATAGCCGATATAACTCATATTTGCTTAGCTTTATATTAATAGCTCAAGCAGTTGCACTGAATTCAGACAAATTTTGCAAATGTATGATGTATTTGATAAACTTATTCCCGAGAATGAAAATGGACTGCAGTATCACGACCATTTGGGCACTTTTCAGACAAACTGGCCGATTTAATTTAATTTAATTTTCTCCCTGCATACTGTCAGGGTAAACTGGAGTAACTATAATTTCGCTAGGTTCAGTACCTCTCATACAGATTGCCTAATTTAATCCATGTACTACTGGATTCATGTCATTCAATTGTACTAAATGCATTATTTTGTATGAAGTATGAGCACAGGGTGTCCGTCGAGAATTTATACTACTTTGATTGCCGCCATTTTAGTAGACATTAATCTTGACTGTTCATAGTCGGTTCTGAGCAATGGAAATCCCTCAAATTATTCATCAGCCATCTTTGCATCCTTTTGTGCAATTTGCTCAGGATATCAGTCATTGGACCTTACTTCTTTGAAACTGAAAACGGCGTAACGGTAACTGTCAATGAGGAGCGATATCGTGATATGATTGAAAACTTTTTAACGCCAGAACTGCCTGCTTTTGGCTTGATTAACATGTGGTATCAACGAGACCTCTTTCCACAACAAGTCATTTTAAGAAATGCTGATGTTGATTGGCCTCCATGGTCACCTGATTTGACTGCTCCGGACTACTTTTTGTGGGGATATATGAAAACCAAGGTTCATGCAAATAAACTAGAAACGCTTGAGCAACTCAAGCAAAATATTCGTGATGAAATTAATGAAATTTCGCGTGAAATGTGTGAGAAGTGAAGTGAGGCGGACTTTTATCTGTTATTGTATTCCATGCATAATTGCCGACATTAAATGAAACATTTATAACATTTATAAACAACAAATTATCGAACAAAACCCAAACAGGAGGATTTTGAAAGCACAATATGGATAATCCCACAGTGAAACCGCCTTATAACGTACTTTATCGGCTTGGTCTTGGGTTCCAGTGAAGATTGGCATTACAAGGATTTTTGAATAACAATTTATACAATTAGGGTGGTCCCTTAAAAAATATATGAGTTAAGGGCCATTGCTACTTGGCCAATTTGGACCTATTTGGAAGTTTCGATTTCCTGTGTAGGTAGACATATATATGTAGATAGATGGAGTCTCAGACCTGAGTCATTCTAAAAATTAAATGCGTGAAAACTCACTAAGTGTGAGAAGTTTTCCCATATCTCATTCGTGAGATACAAGGAATTTTTTTTTTTTTTGAACCCCCTTCTTAACGTGGCGGAAAACGAACTTTACAAACATTTTGCTCGGACATTGTTTTTCTTCTGCTGAATGTAACTAATACTTTCGGATCGAAAATTATATCTATGAGTAGTCATAAAAAGGCTTCTTTTTTGGGTTGCGCAGTACAGTTATGGTTTACATACAAATGCCTGTAGAAAAACTTTAGGTAAGATGTATTGCCAATGCAATGTGGTTTGCTCGCAAAAAAGAAACGTAAGCATTTTACAACACTGAATCTTAGGACAGTGGGTAATTTGTTAGTGCTTAAAATCCTGTCATCTTAGGATGATAGAAATGTCTTTGGCATTCAGGAAAAACTTTTCATCACAATATGAGGATTGAAGAATTTGACTTGAACGAGGTGTGATCAAGAAATTGTCAAATTTCGTGAGTTACGTATGTTCGATTTTCGCATTTTTTCTGTTATGTTGGTACACAAGTCTGTTCAATACGTTGACAATATCAGCCATTTTTGATTGTCAGTTTGCTTTTGACAGATAAAACGGTTAGTTGTGTTTTGGCGTGCCCTTCTATTTTTTACTATACGAAAAAATGGATCGAAGAAACTGTATTAAGTTTTGTGTAAAAAATGAGATTAAATGTGCAAGGACATTTGAAATGTTGACTGAGGCGTTTGGCGAGTCTACTATGAGCAGAACACAAGTTCAATTGTAGTATAACCGGTTTAAGGAAGACCGGGAAGATGTCAATGACGATGCTCGTCCTGGTCGCCCGAGCACGTCAACAACCGACGAAAACATTGAAGCAGTGAAAAAAATGATTTTGGATAATCGTCGAATCACTATTAGAGAGATTGCTGATGATGTTGTCATATCGTTCGGCTCATGCCAAGCTATTTTTACGAATGTTTTAGGCATGAAACGTGCGGCAGTTAAGATTGTTCCAAAATTGCTAAATTTTGAGCAAAAACAACGTCGCATGGACATCACTCAGGAACTGTTGAACGTCGTCAACGACGATCCAGATTTCCTCAAAAAGGTCATAACTGGTGACGAATCATGGGTGTATGGCTATGACATTGAAACCAAAGCCCAATGATCCCAATGGAAGCGTCCAGAAGAGCCAAGACCGAAAAAAGCACGTCAAGTTCAGTCAAATGTGAATCATTTCTTCTTGCAATTGGAGAATTTGCTTATAATTTGTTTGTAAAGACTTACATTTATTATTGAGATTTGATAGTTGCTTTGTCTTTGATGAGGATCACGATAAAATAAGACCGAGTCACCGTGATCTTGCACCACGGAACCTCGGTTTTATTTTCGATGAGTTCATGTTAAAAATAAATAGCAATAATTATCATATGGCTAGAAAATAAGATTGCAATTCATGGTAGTATAATTAAGTAAGAAAGTACAATGCATTTCGTACATCTAGATAATGTATTAGGTATGATGGTGAACAAACGTTAGCGTTTATGGTAAGGGGGGAAGGGTCGACTGGTGTTAGCGTTTGGAGAGAGTTTTGATGATAGCGGTTGACGTGGACTCCAATCGATCTTCAGCGATCGCGGTTGTTAGGATGTGGACTGTACCTTTGGTAACGGCAGATTTCCCCTGTTTTGCGGGTTAGCTCATAAATGCTTATGAAATGATTGGTAACCAACGGAAGTTCTGTTCACGTTATAATAAGTAATTTTAATGTAGAATTCGAGATGAGGGTAAAAAATGACTACTCGCTACGATGTGATGCAAAAAAGTGCCGTTTTTGGCATACTAACTTAATTTGTCACTTTACAATTTATCTATTTACAATTCATGAATCAATTCACAATAGGTAACAAGTAACTTTTATAGCATAGTTAAACAAAATTAATTCACGATTAAATACCACCTGTACATTGATTGGCAATTCAAATTAAGTACATTTTTTAAGTACAAATTGAGTATTAACTAACTTAATTTCAGATAATTATAAGTAAGTATAAACGCTGTAAGTTTAAACTGATGGCATGATAATTCAAAAAAGGTATGAAATTCATATTAGCAAATAATGTAGTTCAATTAATAAGAATAAAAAATGAATTATCCTACGGTATGCAATCCGTTCAACATTAGTATGACATTTCTTGGTCAGTATTAGTTTATTCCAGGATTTGTTTTTCATCCTATTTGGGCCTATCGTAGGTTTTGTAATTAAAAATTCATTTTATTACAATTTCACCCAAAGCTCATCGCCCAAAGCAGTATCGCAGTTGTTAGTTTATTGCAATCCTATTACTATTACCTATTACCTATCTTCATGCCATTAAATTTTGCCTAATTATGTATCACAGTTAATTTTTAACAAACTCTGGTTTTCGGAGAAACTTTCCGTTCTTAGGATGTAGTGTTTTTGCTGAAGGCAGTACAAAATGCGTTCCATGCCAGTTTGTAGATGTTTTCTATCCAATAACAAAACAGAAGAATAGTCCGTGCTATGGGCGAAATATGTAAAAGTTTTAAACTAAGATTTATGTAATATACAAGAATTATTTTCATATTATGAAATTAAAATTATTGCGAATATAATGAAAGTTGGGTAACAGTGCGAGTCATATTATGAACCAAATGTTCGTATTCTTTCTGATTAGCTGTTCAAGGAAGGTGAGCAAATACCATTAAGAATTTGTAAATACAAAATCATTGAAACAAAATTTATTTACTTCTTTGCTTGAACAGATGCTCTCTCCTCATGTGTTCAGATCTGAAATCAAAAGCCATCACAACGGTTCTTTGGTGTAAAACTATGTGTCATTTTTTCCAAAATGTCATTTTGTAGTTATCATTTTAACCTAACCAACAGGATGAGCAATACACTCATTTCATCATTCCTACTGTAAAATCTATAAATACTTATCTGAAACCTTATAAATATATAAATACTATTATTTTTACTCATATAGTTCCAATGTATAACCTTGCAGATTGGAATTTAATTCGAAATTTTGTTGATGGCAAAATTCGAAAGTTTTAGGCAGATATAATTACCGAACAAAATATCGAGCTTTGCTTAAATAATCTTCAACGTACTCTGAAATCAACTACCGGCAAAATACCTGTTCGAAAGGTACAAAATTGGCAACGAAAACTTTCTCGCTTAAGCATTTATTTAATAGGCCAGAGAAAGAGAGAAATATGCCAACTGGACTCATATACATATCTATTGATTTAAACAACAAATGGAACTCCTTTCTTAACACATAATCAGCTAGCAGCAATAACTTCCGGACAGTGTCAAAAGCTATCAAGTGAAAGAAGTCAGCTTTTTAACCACTGTTAGTCAGTGATACGTTGGTGCTTGACATTGAGAGAAAATCAAATGCTATAGCTAATGCGTTTTAGTGCGAACATCGGATTTCAGACAGAATGAGTACATCAGCTGAGAGGAAAGTGGCAAAACATATCGAATGGTCAAGCAGATGATATGCCAAACATAGACCAGGTGAATTTATTTGTTTATTTATTTTTTTTTTTTTATTTATTTATCAAACAATAACTTAAACCTAAAAAAAAAAAAATAGATAACTACATACAGTTTTTGAATTTTATTCCAAGATATTGCACCAACTAATTCTTGTTATTATTGTTATTACATAAAAATGATATAACTGAACGGTAAAAAAGGTTTAAAAGCGTCATTTGCCAAACAAAAATAAATAGTAAAGCCAAACGTTAAGAGAAAACTATTGTTCATAGAGTGATTATCTGCGAAGGTGACCACCACTTATAGACACAAATTTCCAGTTTATTAAATACCTCTTATTAAGTTATTTATAAGTCGTTACACTCCCTTATTACGGAAAAAGGAGAATAGAAAATCTCGTTGAAATAGTTATCATATAATCTTTTAAAATAATCCTTAAAACATTCGTATCCTGTTTCCTCATGTAGTGACTCTTTGCTGCATGGTCCCATATAGGTGAAGCGAAAGACTTTAAAGGCCTTATAACACACTTGTAAATAAGATTCTTACTTTTAAGGCCAGCCTCACAAATGCGTACCCTTTCGAACACATTTTTCATTACATTCTCACACATTTCACGCGGTATTTCATTAATTTCTTCACGAATATTTTGTTTGAGTTGCTCAAGCGTTTCTGGTTTGTTTGCATAAACCGTGCTTTTTATACATCCCCACAAAAAGAAGTCCGGAGCAGTCAAATCAGGCAGAGCGCATATGGGGACAAAGCCTTACGTTGATCTTGATGCTGTTGTGCGCAATGTCACAATTGGTTGAATCATACGAGGACTATTTCCAAATTTTAAGAATGATATTTTTCTAATTTTTCTAGTACATTTTAATATTTGTCTTCAAACTAAAGGCAATTTACGATTAGTCAGTGCACCGTCCGCGCATTTGTGGACCGAGGTCTATTGTGATGGGCATATATCAAATATCCTTTTCAATTTTGAGCCTGTTTACTTGTTTTTATACAAGGTGTGCGTCGGGAAGGTATACTAATTTGTTTGTTTATAATTTTTGCTTAAATGAAAGAGAACGGATCTTATATTGATAAATGTATTATTTAATGTCGGCAATTATGTATGGAATACAATATCAGATAAATGCCCGCCTCTGTTAGCCTCACAAATGCGAGCCCTTTTGAGCACATTTTTCATTACATTCTCACACATTTCACGCGATATTTCATTAATTTCATCACGATTATTTTGTTTGAGTTGCTCGAGCGTTTCTGGTTTGTTTGCATAAACCTTGCTTTTCAGATATCCGCACAAAAAGAAGTCCGGAGCAGCCAAATCAGGCGACCGTGGAGGCCAATCAACACCACCATTTCTTAAAATAAATTGTTGTGGAAAGAGGTCTGGCAGTAATTCCATTGTAATCCTGGCTGTACGCGATGTGGCACCATCTTGTTGATACCACATGTTAATCAAGCCCAAATCATGCAGTTGTGGCGTTAAAAAGTTTCCAATCGTATCACGATATCGCTTCCCATTGGCAGTCATGTCGTTTTTAGTTTCAAAGAAGTAAGGTCCAATGATTCCTCCTGACCAAATTGAACATCAGACTGTCAGTTTTAATGGATGCAAAGGTGACTGATGAATAATTAGACGGTTTTTCATTGCCCAGAACCGACTATTCCATTTATTCACATATCCATTCAAATAAAAATGTGCCTCGTCACTCATTATGAAATTTTCATAAAAATCGGGGTTGTCATGGACGAGCTGTAACATCGTATTGGCATGTGTACGGCGGCGTAAATGGTTTTGTGGAAGAAGCTCTTGTGACAACTGAATCTCAAATGGAAATAAATGCAAATCCTTGTGCTAAAGTTGTTCTTTGAAGACCAAGCTCCTAAGCATGGCGTCGAAATGAAGTTGATGAATTGTTTCAAACACTTTCTTGAGCAGCACTAATGTTTTAAGCCGATCTTGCAGTACGTTGTGGTCCATGCTTGGCCCTACACTATAAATGGTGCGTCTTGTTGGCACGTTGTTTCTCCCAAAAACTTTCTCATCGTCACAGTAATCGATGATTGATTTTGATAAGATGTTTTAACGATTAAAACACATTGGTTCATTGAACATATTTCTATAATAAATTTTTTTTCTATAATAAATTTGCCACGTCTCTACGTCACGACTGCTAAATATGAACTGTCAAGACTAATGTTTACCAAAATGGCGGCAAAACAAAGTAGTATACCTTCGCGACGGACAACCTATATTTTTTCCTGAATTTCTTAAGAGACTCACTGGTCTGTAACTGGTAAGATTGTTTGAGGGTTTGTTGGATTTGCAAATAGTTATTACTTTAGCTTTCTTGCAACTGTTGAATATTATGGTCAACAATTTTATTGCTTTTATGGGAATATTTTTTTTGCTCTTAATTTGCTCAGTATGATAGACATTTCGGGTATGGTGATAAATACAGTCCCGTCTGTTGATGTTTCCTCAGTTTTCAGATGTAGTGCAACTGCGTTTGCGTTGCTATTATTTGGATGAGTGTAGCTCAGGGTTAGCACGTGACCGTTGACGGATGAGTTTAAACCAATAGTTTGAAAAATATGAGCAATTTGTTTCTGATTTTTACGAAATGTAAATTTTTTTATGAATTTCAAAGATGACAAAATTATCCCAGTTCTCAAGCCAGGAAAAAATTTACAGTTACCTACAAGCTATAGATGTACAGGTACTCGTATGCTGAACATTATCAATAAGATCTTCGAAAAGATCACATTGGCCAGAATACACAATTTTGTATAACAAAACGATGTAATACATAAACATCAATACGGTTTCAGAAGAGGTCATACGACAATTCACCAATAAAAAAGAGTAAAGAAATTAATACTGGAGAACAAGCGGGTTAGAAAATGTATGGGAGTTATTTTGCTAGACATTGAAAAAGCGTTTGACTCCATTTGGCATAATGAATCATCTTCAAGTTATTATGAATTTAAATTCCCAATCTACCTGCAATTAATTGTCAAGTTTTTTTTTACACAACCGAGTAGTTCCTGTATACATTAAGGAAGCAAAGAACGATTTCTGCAAGAGTTCTAAAAGGATCAGTAGCAACTCCAATACTCTATTCGATTTTCACCTGCGATTTCAAAGCTAATAAGAACCATTCAGTAGCATTTTATGCCGACGACTCTGCTATTATAACTAGCAGAACAGTTGCCAATGCAATAATTAAAAGTATGGAACAAACATTGCTGTCAGCTCGAAAGTACTTTGAGCACTGGAAATTTAAAATGAACCACAATAAAACACAAGCAATAATATTTCCTTTTAATAAATCACCCAAGAGAATTCCGCTTACATTTCTTAAGACTACCGTAAGTCTATAAGATTCAGTGAAGTGCTTAAGCACGCATTTTGCTAAAAAAAAAAAATAACTTTACTAAACATATTAATTACATATGTGCAAAGACGATTGGATGTGGAAGAGCATTATTTCCATTGTTAAACAAAAAAAACTAAATTAAACTGTAAAAATAAACGCGTATTTAAAATATATGCGGAAGACCTAATTTGACATATGGATATCAAAATTGGTATCCAAGTTCTGCGAATACAAACTTAAAAAAACTAGAAATTATTCAAAATAAAAATCTGAAAGTAATACATACTCCACTTCGGAGATAATCTTTTATACTAATAGTTTACACGATAACTACAATCACAAAATGCTCATAATCGTTTTCTAAGAATTAACACAAGGGTTTGAAGATAATTGAAAATCTTCACACTTTGTAGAAATAAGAAATTTTTACAATTAATTATGATTTTCAATTTCTTCTCGGAAGTTCTATAAATATATTCTCATGAAATTTCTTTAAATATTAAAAGTTTCTTTGCTATTTTTCTTTAATATATTGTAAAATTTGTAAATGTAGTTTTCCTGCATACTTTAGTTGAAATTTGCTGCAATACATTACGTAAAATCTCATACTGTTTGCATATAAATATTTTCACCTGCTGTGATGATAGTAAATAAATACTAAATAAAATAAATATGGGGGAGATTCTCTCCTTCTTAAAGCTTATATGCATTCTATTTTTAGACTCACACAATTGGAGCTACATACAAACGTCACTGCTTGAGTAAATGCTTCTCAGACTTATCAATTACTCGACTACTCGAAGTTTTCGTCAGACACATCATTGTGTCTGTATGCGGTATTGAACCCGGTATCATGCAAACGATAGTAGCGTATACTAACCACTGTGCCACGGTCGGTAACTTGATATGCTATATAAGATAAATTTGGCATTTGTCTTGTAACTCGCTGCGTATTTGCAAAATGGTGGTTAACATTATTTGTATGAAGTTCTATTTCTTTGATAAATTTAAATGCATGTGTTAAAAGTTATTGTTTACAAAATCCTTGTATAGGAAAAAGGTCATTTAAGTAATTGTTATTAATTATTAAATAATGGAAATGTTGAAAATCCCAAACCCAGATTATAAACCATTTTGAGGGCTTTATTCCATGAAGATTCTAGTGCTTTTAGTGTCACTCCTATCTTGTTCACATACCCAATCGATAGGTATGTCAAGTGGAATTGAATTAAAGCGTAATATATCAACTTTTTCAACTCCATATTTGGTTTTTTCGTAAATTCATATAACTCAGTACCATATGGTTTAACATTAGCCCAAGTAATTTAACATTTTCAGCTTCCATTACTTCTTGTCGCCCAATATGAACTCGTAATCCGCAAGCACAAAAAATTTGCGTTGATTATAATTGTAAAGTTTGTAAACCATTTATATAGATTTTGAATAGAAGTGGCCTTCCCTGAAGAACCCTTCACTCTACCGAAAGAAAAACAAAACGTTTCTCCTCTCCAACTTGCACATTATGACATTTATTCGATAAGTAACTTCTTAATAGTTTAGGCGCAGAAGTAGAAAATCCAATAATTTTAAGTTTCTGTATTACAATTTCTTGGTCAATCAAGTCAAATGTCTTCAAGTCAAATGTCTTCAAGCCACTCCATTATGTCCTTCAAACCACTAAACCACTGCATATATAGGTACAATCGATAACATCAACATCTGCCTCTTCCATGACAGCGTCCTTTTTAAAATCATTTGCCATTCGTTATCAAAGATAATTTTCTCAAAAACTTTTTCAATTGTGGATAAAAAAGGATGATAATTATCATTAAAGTTAGTTAGTTAATTAAATTTAGTTAATTAAGTTTATAAAATATAGATTAAGTTCGAAATTGGGCAAACTTGTTCCAATAGCAAAAACTTTAAAAATTTCAATTTGTAATGAATAAATGATTAATAAATTAGTTCAAACATTTCAAATAATAAATAATATAAATAAAATTAAAATATAAATAAAATTAAATAATAAATAAAATCTAAAATTTAACTCTAAATAAATAAAATAAAAAATAATAAATAAATAAATAAAATAATTAAATAATTCTTGGTAAATCATCCCTGGAAGAGACGCAGCTACGGAAAAGTGTGCATTTTTTTTTTTATAATTTTACTATTTGTTCTAAACTAAATTATATTTATGGTGCATGAAATTGTCTCCAGAGAACCAAATTATTGGTGCAGTTGTTGAAAAACTAAATTTTCAATGGAAAAATGGACCAAATTGATTTTATATTAAATGACAAGAGAATATTTTTGACACACGCACTGCACGCTACAGCAGCACATGGGCGAAATTACTCCTTTAGGAAAAAAACTAACTCATAAAATTATTGAACTGAGCATTAGTACAATTGGAGTTTTCAGTGTTTTTTCAATAATTATACCATTTAATAATTTACATTTATTGAAAGTATGCAAGGTGACAATTGCTAAATACTAGAACCGACTGGGATGACCTATCCTAAAAAAATTCAAAATTTTACTTCAAGCATGTATAATTCCACATATAATCAGTAACAAGAGGGCATTTTTAATATGGCCATTCATGTGGCGATAAGTAGATACGTTTTCCAAGAGGGCTCGCAAATGTGACAATTGAGACAATTTGGTCTAGCAGGAAAAGCCTAGCTTCTGAATGGACTAAATGCAAATTTTCCAAATTTTTGTTACTTCCACCAATTATTCGTTAACAGGTTATCTAGTGAAGCAGTTTGTGGAAATGAATGATTGTGGCAGTATCTCGGCAATAACCTGACAGATGTGGATTTTCATAATCTTCAATTGCAAGCCAAAAAAATCGGATTTTATACGGTCATAGCGCTTTGAATTAACGGCTCATCCAGTGTCATTCATAAAAAAAAAAAAAAAAAAAAAAAAAAATACGCCACAGTGACATTTTTAGACTACAATACGCACCAAACAGTCACTCAGTCACTACTGGGTTCTTCGAGCCCGACATGCGAGCCCGAGTGAGAAATGAGTTTTATCGCTGAAAAAAATTTTGTTTGAAAAATTCAGTATTGAAAGCCTGGTGCTGTAGCACCCAATCACCATATATATGGTGTTGTAGATGGTCAACCGACTTTAATTGTTGCGTGATTTGGATTCAAAATAGATGGAGGTGAAAATGCAAATGAAAAATAAGCCACAATGAGTCGTAAGATTTTTCCCAGTGATGTAAGCGCCGTGGAATCAACAAGTTCGGATTATCTGCCATATTTTCACTAACACGAGCGATATTTTCAGGAGAGTACACATTACGATGATGCACAGGCCTGACCACATCTATAACGCTTCTAGTCTATTCATTTTTCCTTGTCACTTCCTCGTACATCAAGTCGATTATTACGACCACAATCACCCCGTAATGCACGAAAAGTGCCCGCGTTTGAATCACCACTTTTGTAGTAAATTTTAACTATTTTTACGAGTTCTTTGGTTGTTAAACGATCTACATTCGTAAATGCTAAACCTTTCACTAAATAAATAACACTTTAGATGTTAGGTATTTAATAGTTGACAGTCCGCTAGATCGGGTAGATCGGCTGTTTTGAAACAACTAAATGAATAACCTTTTACCTGTATCTATTAACCAAATGTTTTTTTTTATGACTTTTCAAGTCAATTGTGCAATGGTCGTCTTCCTGGCTGATAGACATGAAACAGCCCTTAACTACAATGAAACATCTTAAAAGTTTTGCATAACTTATTATTTTGTTAGACCGCTGTAGATGATTGTAAATGTGCTAGATCGACCTGTCGAAATTCGATGATTCCTCTGTAATTTGTGATTAGTAAGATTCAGTATTATAGACTTTAAACCCTTACGTTGTTTTACAATTCTCTATAAAACTGAAGAAACATCGATCAAAATCGACTATTCTCAAAGCGGTGTTGACGAAATTCTTGTTGGGTGCCAAATTTGACTGTATTCAATGCAATTGCTTGAAAGGTACATGCAAAGCTAAGAACATTTGTGTTAAATCAGTCCATTGTATGAGAATTATCAGAAGCGGCATAGTCACATTGTCGATTTTTCTCAAATTTTTCTAGACCGATACAATAATCACAAATGAAAAAATTAAAAGTTACAGAAAGACAGTTCATTACAAAAAATCAGTTTGCATGGCAGGTACCGAAAAGCAACAGCAAAGTGTTCATTTTCATTTCCAGAGTATACGTCAGAAAACTCTTAACGCGCATCAAATTGAATTGAAACTTGTTGTAACTGGAAAAATGTGTAATTTATCTGTGAGATATCAGAAGGAGCGTGGTTGTCCGTCCGACTTTTTTTTAATTTTATCAAGCATTGTAAGACAATGCATTGTTAAAGTTTTGGTAGTTGCTGTCTACCGTTTAGAATGCAATGACTTTTCCACCATAATTTCTGAATTCTTCGAGCCCCATACGTGGCAATTTTGTATGTTGAGGTAACCACTGAGTGAGAAATGAGCTTCATCGCTGTAGAAAATTTTGTTCGATTAAAAGCCCACGTTTGAATCAACACTTTTTACGCGTTCTTCGGTTGTTAAACGATCTATATACGTCAATAGAAAAACAGGTACTTATCAGCTGACAGCCTTGCCACACCGGCGGTTTTGAAACCACTAAAGAGGTAACCCTATACTATACAAAAATTTTGGCTTGCTACTGCCTATCGGTTAGGAGTTCCATGAGAAAACTTAATTTCAGAAAATCAGTCAAATTTTATGGGTACGATGTGATCAATTATTAGGCTCTGGTAAGTTTTGAGTAGTTTAATAAAGATTTACCGCTGGCATCGTGTCCACTAGCCAGCCAGCCAACCGGAAATTCGTTCGTCCAAAAGACGCTCGGCATCTGAAATGTTTCTTTCTGAGTGTTGTTGCATTTTTATCATTTATATGTATATTATAACAGGTGGGCCATAAGGGTGTTGGCGGTTTAAATATTCAATTATATATTTATATTATAAATATATAATATATTTGTATTTTTAAAAAGTACAAGCATGGGAATTTTTAAGACGTAAAAATAATGTTGTCCAAATGGCTTCCCTCGGCTGCTTGACACTCTTGGAACCGAAGTCGCAAATTTTGGAAAACTCGTTGAAAAGTTGTTCTCGGTATTTTGTTACTTTCCTGAATAATGTTCCTCTTCAACTGCTCTAAATTGGTCGGATTATTCTCGTAGACTACAGATTTGAGGTAGCCCCATAGAAAATAATCGCATGGAGAGAGATCGGGGCTACGTGGGGGCCATTCAATATCCCCCCTTTTCGAAATGAGTTTTCCAGGAAAAACATTTTCCAGCAGCTCTATGGATACCCTAGCTGTATTACTTGTTGTGCCATCCTGTTGAAACCACATCCTCGAGGTATTGCCTTGAAGTTCTTGCAAAGCTGGCACCAAAAAGTCTGCTAGCATGTTGCAATAATTGTTCGCTCTAACCGTCATCGCATGCCCTCTTTCGTCCTCAAAAAAGTATGGTCCAATAATAACGGTTGACGTTATCCCAGCCCACACAACAAGCTTAGGGCTGTAAAGTGAACGTTCATGCAAGCGTCGGGGATTAGTCTCGGACCAGAACCGACAATTTTGCTTGTTCACATGGCCATTAAGGTGAAAATTGGCCTCATCACTAAAAATCACGTTGTTGAAATTGTTGAACCGCTCTAGCATCAAATTGACAAAGTTAAGTCGGTTATTGGTATCATAGGGTTTTAATTCTTGGACTATCTGAATCTTATAAGCCTTCAAATGCAAATCACGTTTCAAAATTCGTCGTAAAGTTGTTCTTTTGACATCCAAAGACTGACTTCTCTTACGTGTTGACTGTTGCGGATTTCGCTGAACTGAAACACGAACACGCTCCACAATGTCGGCTGATCTTGCAGAAACTGGGCGACCACGAACCGTAATTGATACTGTTGAGCCTGTTGTTTCGAACATTCTGATCCATTTTCGTATCACATTGGCGCTTGGAACTTCACTTAAATCGTGTAAACCGTGTTCATGCCGATACAAATGTCGTGCAGTAATCACTGATTTATTGTTTTCGTAATACGCTCGGACACAAAATGCACGCTGCAATCCCGTGTACGGCTCCATGGCGACTAAATTTCCAGGAAGCGGCGCAGCGAACAACATATATCCCCGCCACCCCGCGCCGCGCGTTACCGAGAAATTGAAAAATTAAACCGCCAACACCCTTATGGCCCACCCGTTATATAACATTTACGAAAGTAAAAATCGAATAATATTTTATACATGATAAAGCGGTAATTTTTTAACAAAAGTGTAGTGATGTCCTTTGTTAATGATTATGGAGTCGTTGGGTATATAA
This sequence comes from Philornis downsi, assembly GCA_019455685.1. Classification (NCBI taxonomy): domain Eukaryota; kingdom Metazoa; phylum Arthropoda; class Insecta; order Diptera; family Muscidae; genus Philornis; species Philornis downsi. The sequence goes on along the minus strand of JAHXMU010000115.1, from coordinate 1,573,918 downwards.
GAATTATTGGGTTGTTACTTACTTTGATTTATAATCTACTGTTCGAAGATGACTTTTTTTTAATCTATTCTCCCTATAAAAAAAAAAAAAAAAAAACGTTTAGGAATTTCATACAAAACGAGTTGTCTTTTTAATGACTTTTACCTCCAATCCCCTTTTATACAATGTATCATGTCTACCACCCAGTTTTCCTAGATTTTCTTTCATTTTTTGAGTTATGCACGTAAATTAAGTAAAATTTTGTTTTGTAACCAACATTTACCAAACAATTTCTGCCTAATATGCTGTAAATTCAAGTTCATGTAATTTAATATCAAATACATCCGCACTTGTTGTCCCAATTATTCCCACATCCCTTTGAATATTCCCAGTCCGCACCCTTAGGGATCAGCGACCCAAAAAAAAAAATAATAAAAAATAAATAACGTCGCTGTGTGGCGTTCTCACCCTTGCGGTATTATGGTGTTTCGTTCCAGTAATGAGATTTTGATAAGTTTAACATACAACCCGGATAAAAAGCCCTCTTGGCAAAAGGTCGAAAACACCAAATTACGAACCAAAACTAAGCAAATGCAAAAAAGTAGAAATTATATACCATCAGTGCGTCGTAAATTTCATTTTTTGAGCGCTAATAGTGTCAGTTTACGACTGTATTTGGGTTCAATTCGCAGTCGTGCTCCATTGCCTCACACTTCCACCTCCCAGCATTCGGCTGTTGTGAATTCACAAAATGAAACAACCGGGAAAATATGAGAGCAGAAAGATAACATAATTGTTGGGCTCCCTCTGGTGATTTTTCATATGAACGCAGCGTAGCAGCAATTACTGGTTAGCTGTGTGTACGTGTAAAGGATTGTATATTGATATCCTTATCTGCGTTTGTAATCGCTTATTAGGGTGTGTGTGTGTGTGTATGTTTATGTGTTTCTTTGAAAACTTAAATCAGCTTGCTACATTATGCTTTTACAAAAGTAATATGCTATGGCATTCATTTAAAGAGTAGTGGATTCTTTTTGAAAGGATTTCCTATCATTACTATCCTCACTCTGTGAAAGTTACAGGAAAACTATCGTACACTATAATTCCATAACAATCTATTGGCATTCATGCGTTAAATCTATACTGACCTTTCTATAGCTTTTCACAAAAGAACAGATTATTTGCTAAAATATGTTGCCTTGTTTCCGGCGGGGCAAGGAAGGAAACCTACTCAAACATTTCTTTAAAATTCCTATTTTAGTAGTAAGCGGATCAAATCGCACACCTTTGGCTGAATTGAGGAAACTATGTACATTACGAATAACTATGTACAAACAATCTCAGTGAAAATTGCTATTCAAAAAGCTAAAGTGGATTTGGGTTTTGTGCAATTCAAGTAGAAAATTTGTTTAGCGAAAGGGAGCTCTGAAAAGGGTAAAGAAGGAATTTTTGTCAGAAAGAGCGCTGTATACGAGTATATAACAATGGACGGGAATAAGATAAAATCTTTTCTGTTTTCGGTAATTTTCTTTCGTGAAAGGAAAGCGTTCAATTTGTCACTTCTTGTTTAAAAGGATTACATTTCAGCAGCTGAAATTCTCTGTGAAACAATTGGGGGCTGGACAGCCTATTGTTGGTTTATTAAGGTGAAGGTAATTAGAAATCCTTTGAGGAAAATGCTTCATAAAAGAAAATATCTTTTCGGTTGGAGTACAAAGTACTTCAAATAGCCATATCGGCGATCTGAATAAAAAAGAAAAGTGACAGGCGGAAAGTTGGACAGATGCGTAGTAGGACAAAAAATACTTTTACAAAAAATATCCAGACCATCGCATAAGAAATTTGTGTGTTGGAAATATTAGCGTGAAATAATAAGACGACTGTATCACATTTAATTTATTCCTAAACGAAGGCCGCAATAAGACGATTTCGGATTTACTCCATAAAAGGTTACAAAATGCTATGAGCACTATTGGGCTCAGAAACGATAAAAGCAACCGATGCATTTTGGTTTCAGTAGGGTTTGTCCCTAAAGAGAACAATTCATATACTTGCCATTCATATGGAAACTTTGTCAAAACATTAACTAACTTGGCCCATTTTCAAAAACATTCGTTTCTGGAACAACTTAATAATATAAACTAAATATAGGGCGATTTTTGCATCCAGAAAAAACGACAGTCTGGTGTGGTTTATGGGCTGGTGGCATCATCGGTCCATTTTTCTTCACAGACGACCGTGGAAGAAACGTTACGTAAATTCATCAAATATACATACAAAATTTAGTTAATTTCAGACCAAATATGTGTGTAAAATGCAATTGCGATATGCAAATGCTAGTGTGTAAATCTGTCAGATTTGGTCTGAAAATTTAATTTAGAACTTAGGTTCCGGGAGAGAGATTGGAGGTTTTATGGAAGAACTAATGTTCTTAGCGGGATGAGGAAAAGATAACGGCTAACTTACATTACTTCAGGTTTTATTCGTATGTTGAGGGCGGCTGGCGAAGTGGTCTGGTTGGCGGCTGACGGAAAAAGAAGATCAAGTATCCCGCTGATTTCAACCAAGAGACCTCCGCACCATATGGGCTTAACTATAGGGGTTTTTATAGCTAAATGGTTGTTTGAAGGGGCCCTTACACAGTCAAATAAATAGTTAATTTTTACGATCTACAATATTTACAAACTGTTTCATATAACCAATTTACTGCAATTCAACTTAATTCAGTGTAACTTGATATAATGCAATTTTAATTCAAAACAATACAATTTAATTAAATGCAATTTAATTCAAAAATTCAATTTAATTCATAATTTTAGAATTCGTAATTTACTTTACTTTATCAAATTCATTTTTCAATTCATGCTTCAATTTACTTGACAAATTTTTTTTTTTTTTAATTCTTGGGAAGGAAGGATTAACTGCATTCAACAATATGGAAATATGACGTACCAAAAATGAACTGATATAAACCATTCGATAATGTTCGATTACCCAAACGGCCAGAAATCTATAAATTGGCTGTGAATTTAAGTTTATATACATGTTTTTTTAGGTTTAAGACTAATATTTTTCGACAATTGCAAACTCCAGCATTAACTCAATATTTACCTGTCTGGGACTTGAGAACTATTTGAATAGGGTGACATAAGCTTCGGTCGGATATGGTTACATCGACATTGATTTTTGCGCCAATAAAAAATTTACTCTCCACTTTCAAGTTGTCTCAAATCGACTGACATAATAGTGGTGGATGTAAAAACACGGAGACAAAAAAAAAATTTAGTTCCCAGAAGTAAAGGTCCGAACATCATGGTTTCTAATGTCGACTGTGCTACATCTGTCTATCTCAGTGAGTGACTGGTAGGGAGATAATTTTTGCAAATCTTGACTATAAATTTAAGATCATAGCAATGGACAACAGAATATGGTTGGGTCATATTATTTTTCCTCCCATACGGTTAAACCCAATTAAAGACTTCAATGTTTCATTGGGATCTCAAATTGATCTCAAACTTGGTCCATAGAATTATTGTAAGCTTGTTAAAATGTTAAAACCCTAATAATAATAATCACGCCCCTTCTGATACTAATGGTCGTTTAAAACGATTTATTCGTACGAGGAGTAAAGTATATTATTCGTTTCCACTAACGAGGAGCCTTCTACTGCTTAAGATATGCGATAAGCAGATGCAAATTTTAATGCAAGTTAAAAAAAAATAATAATTGGATTAAACTTTTCAGAAATTGTACAATGTCTATGATTTTTCATCTCTAATATTAATATTGTTGAGTTTCTCCAGTGGTCAAATCAAATGATATCTTGATTGTATCGCAATACGCTAATCCACACAAAATAATATATGAAAAGTTTCTCAACATATAGCTGAGATAGCGCCGCGGAATTGTTGTCTGCTTACAATGAAAGTCCGGTTTCAACTCAAGGCTTGGCCGAAGACAAAATATTTTTTTCTTTTACTACAATGCGATTACTTTACGTAGAGCATTCTTGCTCTTGTTGTCAAAATTATTTTATGTTATTTTTTATTTTTATTTTATTTATATTCTTTCGCCTGAGAGAATATGTATGATATTGTGCCAAATAATCGTTATATGCGCGATGTATTGGTTTTCTTCTTCCAGTCGAAGAAAACGACGGCTGAAGCTCATCGAGAGCTTCAAAATTTTCACGGAGATGCTGCTTTAAGTGAAGCAACGTGTCGAGATTGGTTCCGTCGCTTTAAAGACGATGATTTTGATGTTGAAAACCCTTAGAAGACACTGAATTGACGGCATTAGGAGTTACACGCTAAGCTGTTTCCAAGAAATTGCATGCGTTGGGAATAATTCAAAGATAAGGAACTTGGGTTTCTTATGAGTTGAAGCCAAGGGATGTTGAGCGTAGTTTTTTCGCCTGTGAACAATGGCTTCAGTGACAAAAAGGAAGGGGTTTTCTTCAGCGTATTGTAAAGGGTGATAAAAAAAATGGATTCAATACAGCAATCCATCGAAAAGAAAGTCATGTGGGCTGCCCGGACATGCTTTTACGTCGTAGCTTCGGTCGAATATAGGTAGGTGATATTTATTACAAGCTGTTGAAATCTAGCGAAACCATCACTGGGAAATGGTATCGGTTTCAATTAATGCGATGCGCGAGAAATGCCCACAATAAGCGTAGAGGCACGAAAAAGTGATTCTTAAGCATGACAACGCTCTGCCTCATGTGGTCAAGCCCATTAAAACCTGGAAACGCCGAATTGGAATGTTTTACCCCATCCGCATTATTATCCAGATATTGATATTATCCAGGACTTGTTTCGTTCAATGACACACGGCCTGACTGACCAGCGGTTCCACTCATATGATGACAACAGGAAATGTCTAGATTTTTGGATAGCCTCAAAAGATGTACAATTTTATCGTAATGGAATTAGCCTTGCCAGAAAGATGGGAAAAAGTAGTAGCTAGCGATAGGCAGTACTTTCATTTCGCTTAGCAAATCCTCCATAGAAGTCAAATACGTATGGAGGTCATTTTTTGTAATGTCTACTGGAGAACAAATTTACACGGAAAATTTTACAAATTCATGGCAGAGACGTATTGGACACATGTGACGTTGCTTCATCATGTTGGGCTAAATTCTTTGCTTACAGTCGGCAAAGTTATATTATGTACATCTCCTTTCATATTCAAATATGCAAGCGCTCATAATTCCTCGTGACGACAGCGGTTTCTGAGGTTTCTGATGCTTTTGTATCGGATTTGTTGCCCTTCAGTAGCAACAGTTCTACTTGTACATGTGTCTGTTGAGGTGGAAAAGGGTTTAATCCGAAATAGGGATTGTTTAATGATAAAAGGCGCTCACTGTCTGCTTTACAAAGTGGAGGGTCCGTCTGGTCTGGCCGTAGAATGCTTTAATTTTTGCACCAAAGGAATTTTGCAATTGTGCAGCTTTGTGCATAACGCTCACATTTAAAATTCTTCATTCTGCGAATTGAAAAATTCGGATCGTCACTAACAGATTGGTTAACACCTTCCACATTTGCTACCGTTCTTCATTACCGCGGTCGCCCGGAATTTGATTTTCCAGTGTTTCTTCTAACATTTTGACAAATTTTCGAATGTACATTTTTTGCATATTTAAGTGGCGAAAATCTCCATTATTGCAGTATCTTCTACGTCCTTTCGTCAACGTGTTTCATCACAACGCGTGGTCCGCTCTTAAGAAACGCTTCATAGCGACTGAATTTCCAAGAGTCAGACTATCGATATCCATACCGCCACGCCTTTTGGATTCAATACGTTTGCGCGGTAAGTTAACTAAATATAAAGTAATGACTTACAATTATTATTAAAACCTGCGAAGAATCAAATGAGTATCCAAATCAGAATACTTCCGTCAATGATGGGAGCCAACATGCGTTTGATAGATTTAGTTCTTGGAAAGTAAATAAACTGCAGGGCATGAACCATTTTGGTCTCTATAATTGCTAATTGGTAACCTGTTCTTTGTATTGATTTACGATTGTTCGCGATCAATTAGCTATTGTTATGCCCATTCTTGTACCTCTGTATGATTTGTTGTAGTTTAATTTTTCTTATGTAAACCCTAATTACTAGTTTGCAGTAACATACATACTTATCAACTGCATTGCTTCATAATGATTTATAAAAAATGGGGGAAAAATCGACGGCATAATCACACCTCTTCCAGTGCCTCTCACTGAAGTCGCTTAATTTAATCCATATATACCTTGATTTATATCCATCATTCAACTGAGGTAAATTCAGGAGAATACTCTTAGTTTTTTACCTTACGATTTGCCAACAATTAATGGTTTATCCATAAGGGGGAGACAATAATTCATAAGTTTTTATTATTGTGCATAAATTGAGAGCATTTATTAACACTCTGCATACTTTTACACCTGACTTCAATTACTGCACTAACTTGTGAACGTTTTGGTCTTCATAGTAAATGAATTATCTTGTAGCAGCAAATATCTTCCCATGCGTGCCTTTCTTCCTCCTAAACGAAAATTGCTATTAAAATGTCTCGGTTTGTGAAACTCTTTGTCATTTTTCGTAACCAATACGTTCAATGGCTTTATAACTTGCTTTAGCTCATTGAAGTAGTTCTATGGTGTTCACTTAAAATATACAGTTCCCCAAGAAATCCTTCCTAAAGCTAATGTTTCATTGAATATCCTTAATTACCATCAAGCTTATTGCACTGGCTCAACAAAACAATAAGCCGAAAATTGTGTGATGGATTGGAAACTAAAAATAAAATAATTCTGAAAGTAGTAGTATTTTCCCTACTGAAACTTGAGTATTTATTTGGCAAATAGAGTAATGTAACACCTCCTCTTTGTCCATTTATAGCCTCAACTGCCAATACCGATTCTTTATGCATTTCATTACATTCAGTTTTGGTCTCTTGGATTAAGTGTGCTCCATAAATTTTATATGACAGACTACAGATTTTCAGGTATTTTGAGGACTTCTCCCCTCGGGGGCTTTAGCCCCCGTGTATCAAAATATCAAAAGATGTTATGTTGTTTGTAGATAATTTTAACTTAAACTCAACAGCACTAAAGTGGATTTAGATTTCATTGCGGACATTTCGAAATTGTACATGAAACTCTGGATAACAGGAACATCAACTGTGGGTTCAATTGATATTTCTCCATTGTTATTGTCTTTTGCTAAAATATTTTGCTCTCCGAATGAGCTTGCAATAAATTCCAAATTTTATGTGAAAGATTACAAAGCAATTGTGGATTTGTTGTATCAAATTGAATTAAAACTGTTTGAATTGTTGTTTCTAGAATTGCTGATGTCCCTGTTGGAGAAGGGGGAGCAGGAGGAGCATCATTTGATAACTTTGTTGCTATGCATTGAGCAGTCATCCGCGGTACAAGTGGTTGTATAAAACTCATAAATGCTGATAAATCACAAATAAACTTTATCATCGCAATTTTCGAAATTTAGAAGTTGTGCCCTCATAAAAAGCTTTTAAATTTAGTATCTACATTAAATATATGTACTCACGAAATGCGAAATTGTATGAGACTGCGTCAGTGGATTTCTTTTGTTTTAGTTTCGTCATGCGAAATATTTCACATTTACAACAAATCAGCAATAGTATACTCGTACTTCAGGAAATAGTGTACCCAAACTCATTAGAACTACGTTATATAGTTTCGAATGTATGCATGTATGCGAGAGGAGCATTACTATACAACTATTTGTCACTTATATGAGGCAACATTTATGGTTGCCAAAGTTTACTTAGAGTTGACAGAGGTTGTATCAAGTTATTTTTAGTTATGGAATGGGTGATCTTTTGACGCATACAATCTTCATTTTCATTGTTGTCCATAAAAGATAGAGAAAGGAATGGTTGGAACTATCATTGAATTAGATGTTTTCGTATCGAGTGGTATTATGTCTTTGGTAAAAACTATTGATCAAGTTTCAGAAAAAGACACAAAAAGCATCGAAGCATCTTAATCGAACGTAGCTAAATTATTTAATCTAACGCTGAAGTTCGATGCTTCTGCAAAGTTGACACAAAGTGATGTCACAAATTATCTGACAGTCTATACTGCTTTAATTTGCTGCGGAAAATAACAATGAGGGAATCAGTATTAACTTAAACCGGTATCACTTACGACAACCGAAATTAAATGCTTCGGAACGGAGTTGAGATAGATATCATTGCTACGGAATGCAATTTTCTCCAGCGTAGAGTCTACTGGAGTTTTACGGGAGTCTTGACATGAAAGTCTTTCCCACGGAGTGCTAACCATACTGGGCATATTACAATGAGAGCACCAGCACCCAATAGAATAGTCAAATTGACTTGGCCTATCTGGGAATTGGGGCTGACAATTTTGGGAACATGCTACCGCAATTGTCAGCCCTTTGTTCCAGCCAGAGGATACCAAATTGATTATGCTATTATGGAACATAATCCCCATTGGCGGAAGTGGGGCCTGTCTTACCACCTCTGTTACTCTATGGGTCTGTAGTACCTGCATTATACAACTCCACATTCGACACATAGACTTTACCAGTGATTTTGGCTTCAACCGAAAACCCGCACGAAGCTCTCGCTAGGGCCCCAACACCAAATGATCAGGCGGCAACTCTGTTCCAGAAACTTCTGATCCCAAAGCTGCCGGCCAAAATCCCCGGCGCGGGCTGTGCAGCAAAGGTGCTATCAAATTGTGATTTAAACATCATACAAAAACGGTATAAACTAGAAATTTTGACATACCTGCTAGTGCGGGGACTCCAGGTAGATGAAACGGTCGATACTACATTGTAGGGATGCAGTGTCCCCACCGGTGGGAGGCGAGGAAAACTCCAAAACCCTTCCACTCGATGATGTTGAACGGCAACCATGACATATAGAACAAATACAATTCTATGCCTGTCCGTACCTCCTGATAAAAGCACGAACTCAAGAGCTGTCTGTGTGAATCCAGCACAGATATAAGTTTGTCGATAATAAGAACTAATCGAAAACTCTGAAAAGCAACACAAATGGATGCCACAAAATATATGACAGTCGATTGTACCTGCAATGGTATCTCTCATTATTTGTCTTAGTCTAGTTTTCCTCCTTTAATTTCTAATTCGAAGACTGCAGGAACTTACATTTTCTTTAGTTGGAGTGCACTATAAAATTTGCTTGATTTTTAAAATATCGAACGGATAATCACGCATTTTCTTTTCCGCAAAAATTTCCTAATCTAAACTAGATATTTCTATATTCATAAACTTCATTCAATTATATTAAATTCAGTATAATTGAGTGCATTTGATGACTTTAGTAAACTTAAATCTGCAAATTAAAACGGCATGAATTTCTGCACATGCGAATTGGTAGATTTTGAGTAAAAAATAGTGGCCCCCTTTAAATTATAAGCGGAAAACTTCGGTAAGTTATAAAATTGCTTTGTTTCTTTCCTTCTTTGGTGGCGACTAGAATAGATATTAGTATTTATCATATGCAGCGCACAGAAAATAATCCCAATATCTTCGATCTTCTGCGCTTCTTCTCGTTATACCCGATTTTAAAAGTATTTCAAAAGCCTGATCCTTCCAACGAGCATTTTGGTGGACATCTTATGCGCCGTTCATTGAGTTCGTTGTCAGAAACTTTTCGTATTAAAGCAATTGGGATCATTCGCACAACATAACACACCCAACACAACACCGATGTAGCGCATTTTAAACGCTAAGATAATACAATCGTGACCATTCTGAAAGTTTATATTTTACAAGTAATTACAATAAATAACTCTTAAGTTAAGCGTGGACAAAAGCCGAGTTTAAAATTTTTAACATTTTTTTTTATGAAAAATAGTCTTCAAGGCGAAATTCTAAATTTGTCAACACAACATCTGCATATTTTCGCAACATCTGCATAAAGCTGGTTTTTGCATCGTTGAGGACTTTCTAAATGTTAAAAATCATCTACATAGGTAATTCGGTTTACATTTGAGCAGCCTACACAATCTCTAGATTGTATCTTCCAGAAACCGTGGAATCATTCAATGTTAAAGCAGAGTGTTCTCAATTAAAATATTATATTTCCTTTTGGATGAAGGTATAACTATGCCTGTTAGAAACAGGCGTTAATATTCGTAAAACTAGAGATAAGTTCAAAGTCTTATAAAAACATTGATGAGTTCAAGGCACCAAGTAAAGCTTATAATTTTGTTTGGGCGGCTTTGTATTAAAATGTTGACTGATACTGCCAGGGAATACACGAAAATGTAATTAAAACGGATAATAAAAATTTGTTTTGACTTAGAGCCAATCAAATAAGGAAACTCTTATAGCGGTTGGTTCCTAATTCCGACCTTCTTACTACGCTTATAATCCATAGACAGGCACGTCGTCAGTTACATATGAGTATAAACTTACATATTTATATAAAGCCAATGATTAATTCTATGTGATGGAGACAAATTATGTTGCCTCTATATCATCTGCTTCCTTCCGTTTATTATCTGTATCAAATAAATGGAAAGTTGAAATTTAAATTAAACAATATTTCAGACCGAACACAAATCAGGTCATAATAGGTAACAACTGTGTCTGTTTTCCTATATACAGGATGTCCGTCGGGACATTTTGGTAAACATTAGTCTGGACAGTTCATATTTGGCAGTCGTGAAGTAGAGACGTGGCAAATTTATTATGGAAAAATATTCGAAAAGCCAACAAGTTTTAATCGCTAAAACATTTTATCATTTTATCGATTACTGTGAAAGAAGAGAAACAACGTGCCTTTAGTTGATAGGGCCAAGCATGGACCACAACGTACTGCAAGATCGGCTGAAAACATTACTGCTGCTCAAGAAAGTGTTCAAAACAAAGCACTTGCATTTGTTTCCATTTAAGATTCAGTTGACACAAGAGCTGCTTGCACAAAACAATTTCCGCCGCCATACACATGCCAATACGATGTTACAGCTCGCCCATGACAACCCAACAAAAAACAAAAATTAAGTTTATTATAGTATTTTTCAAAAAGTAAGAAATTATAAAAAAACAAATGAAAAAATAATAAGTACGTTTAGTTAAAATGAGCAAAATAGAAAAAAATCGAGTTTTTTCTGCTAAATTAGCTGAGTTTCGTTAAAAGCCGGGATATCCACCTATATTTTCAATTTAATTTTTTTTTTTTTACTCTTTTTGGCATGGTGGCAATAAGCTTCCTGCAGATTTCTACTGGGATTTCGTACCAACTTTTTTGAACAAAAATTCCATAACTGATCTTTATTTTCAAGAACCTACTTTCCAATTCTTTATTTTAACTATCCCCAAAGATTTTCGATTGGATTTAAGTCCGGAGATTGACTTGGCCGGTCAAGAATCCTTTACCAATTTAGAAGTATGCTTCAGATCGTTATCCTGCTGTATACACAAGTGTTATAAGACGTTTAGAGGTAAACCTGATTTGCCAAATCAATCCCATAACTTCAGTACGTTAAAATATCTGGTGAAATTACTATACTTAATTGGCGGTAGACGATTTCCATATTGAAAATACTCACTACCATAAAAGGTCTTTTTTTGTAATACCTGTAAACATTTATCTGAATTCTCTTATAGACAAATATTACTGATTGGCGCAAAAATCTATGTCTGCGATTATGTTTACGCATGTCTGCCCATCCATCTGTCGGATTACAGCACCATAGTAGCGCCACTTGAGTTGGGAAATTAGGTCATGTCTGAAATAGTGACTGTCCCATCTCTAGAAAATGTAACTTTTTCAGAGAATTTCCGAAAATATATAACATTTAATCGTTAATTAAACGCAATATACTTTAGTAATATATATGTTGTGCTGGCAAAAATCGTCCTAGCTTAGATAAGCTTGTAAGAAACCATTCTAACTGAAAGAGCAGTTGTTTGTAAGCACTAAAAAGTACGTATTTACCGCAAAAAGCGGACTAATAATATACTGTAAAATCTCGAGTCTCTACTCCATAGATTACTGGTGAAACTGATTATTTAAAAAAAAAACTTGGCCATAAAAATACAATTAGAATTGGTTTAGTTTAATAATTAAATATATTAAAAGCCATGTATGGTGATATTGAACAGATATTGGAAAGGGTTATCCAAGCTTTTGATATTTTGAAGGGAAGCTCAAACTGTGTGATTGTTAGAAAATGCTGAAAAGTACGAAATTTTAGTGGAGAACCTGACAAAGTACACATACTTTTTACCAGCATATCATGATTTTGTTACACCCACTTATATGGGGACAAAGCCTTACGTCAGTCTTAATGCTGTGGCTTACAAGTGTCACAATTGGTTGAATTATACGAAGACAATTTGCATTTTTCAAAAATGGTGTTTTCAAAATTTTTTTCAATACATATTAAATATTAAATTCGTTTTTATATTAAGAGCAATATATGATTATCAGTGCACGGCCCCCGCACCTGTGGACCGAAGTCTGTGTTGATGGGTATATATCCAATATTCTTTTAAATTTTTCTCCTGTTTACTTATTTTTATACTAATATTATAACAAGATTTGCAAATCTACTGGAAAAATACGGTACGTTAAAATGTGCGAATTTTAGGACATCTGAGGACAAAAATTTTGTTCCTGTGGTGGCTCTCAAAACAACTTTATTATTTCTTATTTCGTATATCAGAGATTATAATCAAATTGGCAAATCGTTGAAAATTAACAGAGTTCTTTTTATGTCCAACAGCTTAAATTAAATACAGATTATTATTATTTTTATGTAAAATTTGCTATTTTTGTCGAATTCGTAAATTATAATATTTTCTTTAGAAATGTTGAGTATAAGATATAGATTTAAAAATTTTTATATTTATCCTATTTTAATAGTTGATCTGAAATGTATAATTACTGTATTGTAATTATAAGACTTCTTCTTGTTGTGCACTATATAAAACAACAACTTACTATCACAATTACAAATTTTTGAATTGTCTGAACAAAAATACAATTCAAGTTAAATGCATGTATTATTTGGAAACACCATCCATGCATCTTTCATTGCGGGAACTCTGGCTTAAGAACTCGAGTTTGAAATATGACCAAGCATTGTGCGTGTAATAAAATGTACCATGCGAATAATTCTGATGCGTACGTAAGCACAAAACAACTAGTAAACTAGAAACAACAGCAGCAAACATTACTACTTCAACTAACTGCAGATGCACTTATCAAACAATAAACTAACAACTACAGAGACATACAACCAGCATACTGCCATACACGAGTACGTTCTTACCACAGTATATTGAAGAGGTTTGTGAAACATATCACAGTAAAGCAAAAGCCAAGAATAACTTTACCCTCTATTTATTTGTACTGAAATGTACATAATTTTGTACCATTGTCACAAACACAATCTCACATATTCACACGTATCCGTGTAATTGAAATTCCCTTGAATGCTGTGAATATGTGTGTGTGTGAATGAATGTTGCTATAATGAGGATGGTGTGGTAAGTTACTTAATGTAAAGAGAAGTTTTGAGATGTGTGCACATCCGTACGCATACATGTGTAGTTTGTTTTGTGTCGATGAAATTTTAAAATTTGTTTGTCTCTTCAACATTTTCTAGAAATTTTTGTAAACAACTAGAAAAATACACAGCAATGTATAGATACAAACAAGTATGGTTAAGTATATGTGCGGCAAGAATGTTATTTAATATGTGGGGGTTATCAAGAGTTATATCTTCTATCATATCATTCAGATGATGATCTAATCGCAATAATTATCGACTTTGGGCTGCAGACAAAAAATATTCAAAGCAACATCCTTTAATGGATTCAACGGAACAATATCTTCGATCACCTCGATGTCAATATACAGAGAATGATTCATACGACGCCGATAATGTTCATAAACAATAACGGAAGTATATGCAAGGTTATCCATTTAGTGATTTCAAAACCACCAGTATGGGAAAGCCGTCAGCTGTTAAATATCTGTCATCTGAAGTGTTATGTATTTAGTGAAAAGTATGTCATTTACGAATATAAATCGTTAAACAACCGAAATACGCGTAAAAATAGTTAAAACCTACTAAACAAAAAGTGGTGATTGAAATGTGGGCACATTTCGTGCATTACGGGGTGGTTATGATCGTCACAATCGACGTATTATACACAAGAAATTGAAAAGATTATACATTAATTTGACGAGACTGGAAGCGTTATATATGTAGTCAGGTCTGTGAATCATCGCAATGTACTCATTGCTGCTGGTGGAACCATTACCTTCAATTCAGGCCTGTCATCTGAAGTGTTATGTATTTAGTGAAAGGTATGTCATTTACGAATATAAATCGTTTAACAACCGAAATATGCCTAAAAATAGTTAAAAACGACTAAACAAAAAGTGGTGATTCAAATGTGGGCACATTTCGTGCATTACATTTCGTCACAAGAAATTGAAAAGATTATAAATTAATTTGACGAGACTGGAAGCGTTACATATGTAGTCAGGTCTGTGAATCATCGCAATGTACTCATTGCTGCTGGTGGAATCATTACCTTCAATTGAGGCCACTTCGACCGTATGATAACTGACGTTATGTGGTTCAACAAGATGATGCCACGAGCCACGCAACACCACTGATTTTAGCTGTATTTCATGAGAAGCTTCCATAGAGCGTAATTTCACGTTCTGGCGACGTCAATTGACCACCAAGATCATGCAATTTGATGCGCTTATCCCAAAATATTAGGACAGTTTAAAATTGACATTCGTCAAGTTATCTCCGATAAATGTGCGCCCAAAATGTGCGAAAAAGTCGTCGAAAACTACCTCAAAAAGATCCACTGCTGCAAACAATCCAGAGGCAGTCATGACATGGCAGAATGACATTGTATTCGTACATAAAAAGTAAAAATAAGTTTGGTCGAAATTATAGCTTTATGTGTGTTTTATTTAATTTTACTTTTGAAACCGAAAAGTTGATTACCTGCATAATATTCTTATAAGCTATTTTCTCTTAAAAGCTCGGAGAAATAATACTCCAGAATTTTGCATCTGAGGCCGAGATATGTAAAACTAGTATCTAGTATATCTCACACCTTAATAGCATCTGTTTAATTTCCGACATGATTTCTCCGATTTTCTTGCTAAACTCTCGGTCTTTGGTCGAGGTTATAAATATGAAGACTAATAAAATCTCAAACAAGAAGACTCTTGGTTTATTGAAATAAATAACTTGGTTTTGGTTTTGATCTCATTTACCGCTAAGCTCACTTTTTCAATGTTTGAGAACACTGCATTAACATCACCCAATTTTTGACCAATTTTTTACCAAATTCAAGTAGCATGCTGCTTGTGCTGAATATGGTGCTTATGTTTACTACAAACATTCTCATCACCGGCTCTATATTGCAAGGATTAATTTGCCGCAAAATGGATGAATAAGATTTCGCGTCCGTTTTTTTTTTCCTCATCATAAAATGGCACGACAACTTCGTTGAGATACGACATGTGGGCCAAATTAGTGGGCCTTCCTTTCCATAGGTTTATAATTCTATGCAAAATTTTTGGAAAACAAGTTAAGCTATATTTTCTTAGCTTTATATCTTTTGATATATAATTCTAAATTCAGTTGCATTTGGCACCTACCATGCGTTATATAAACTTAGTTCGGAGAATGAATATGGACGGTGTTTTCACGACCATTCTGTTGTATTCCATATAAATGATAATTTTAACCGAAATCTAATTTGCCACCTGTAATCTCTAATTCATAGACTGCAGTAAATTCAATTTTTGTCTACTTTAGTGCATTGTATTGCTTGGTAAAAAGTTATTTTCTATTTACTGGTCTCAAAAATTTGTGGTCGTTCCGGTATTTCTCCTACTCCAAAAATTTAACATCGATATTAAAAATTTTCTGATTTTGATATAGAGAGTTGTTTGCCTTTGAGAAATTATGTCGCAGAGCTGACTATGAATTGTTGTATACAAAGAAAAAATCATGAATAGGATACTCATGAGAAGGATAAATCATGAATAGGATAATTCATGAATAGGATATGAGAAACACCCTCACATTCAATGAGTTTGCTTGCGTTCTATTTTTAAACCCACCGACTGACTACATCGACTACATTGGCGCGATGGTTAGTACTCGCGACTGTCGTTCGCATGATCGCAAGTTCAACGTCGCGTGCAGCCACCTATCATTATTTGAGAGGCGGTTACCTCTATGTGTCTGACGAACAATTTGAGTGGTCGACAAGTCCCGTAAATGCTTCGCAATCTGCGACGTTCGGAATCGTCGTCAAACTGTAGATCCCGTTGAGGGAGTCTAAAAATAAAATGGGTGTGAGCTTTCTGTATGTGAAAAGCTCTCTCATGTCTCATTCGTTAGAGGAAAGGGAATTTTTTTTTTTTTTTTTTTTTGTTTTTGACTGACTACATTTTAATGACGTACATCAATTTGAACGGAGATAGGGAAGATAGATGGTTCTTCCAAACCAAGATCATATGCAATAAAACTGCCGCACTGAAATATAAAAGAGGAAAAATGTGGAAATTTTTGTAATTGATTTTTTTTTGGGTGGTTACCGAAAACCAATTTTGAAGTAATTATCAAAGACCAGAAACCCAGAAAACATTATTTACATAAGGATTAGTTTCTTTGAATACACCCCACTTGCCGCCTAAAGTACGTAATTTAACCCACATATTATTAGGTTTAAAGTTTTTATTGAATTGCCTTAAATTTAGTAAAATATGACATATCACACATCAGGAGTTTAGTAAACGTGGTTCTGTATTACGGCTACATAGCCGCTTAGGATACCATACACACCAGTTGGCCGATTTAGAAGAAATTAACATAATTTCTAAATGGAATACTCTGATGAGTTGTATCGGGTGGTTTGAAAAGTTGGTTCGGTTCTTAAGCGAAATTTATTTACAAATTTATGCACAAAAAAAAAAAAAACAATTATTTTAATATATTACATAACCTCCTACTTTCTTAATAACTCGCCCCCACCTTTCTGAAGGATTTTAAATTCCTCTCCCATAAAATTCGCTTTATTTTTCTGAAAAAAAAAACGTTTAATTCGATTTCTCATTTCCTCGTCGTTATGGAAATTCAAATCCTTCTAGTGGTTGCTCAGACTACGAAATAGATGATAGTCGGAAGGGGCGAGGTTTGGGGAGTACGGAGGGTGAGGTAAAACTTCCCACCCAAGCTTTGACAGTTTCTAACGGGTCCGCAAGGCAGTTTGAGGCCTCGGTGAGAGAGTGAGGTACAAACACATTGAGGTTGCTCACTAATTAGAGCTCTTTTATGGCCCCATGAACGGCTGAGACTGATTTTTTAATTATGTCAGTTATTTTCCTAACTGTTGCACGGGATTTAATAATAATTAAATCTCTCACCTCCTCGGAAACAATTTCTTTTGGTCGTCCTGATCTGAGAGCGTCCACTACGGAGAAGTCGCCCGTAGAAAATCGTTTAAACAATTTAAGACAAATTCTTTCATATGGTTCGTTTTCTTCATAAACAGACTTTATTTTTCAACTGGCTTCAGCAGCCGTTTTTCCTTTACGGAAATAATAATATGCCTAAAATTATCTTTTTCGTTCAATATATCCACTTTTTAAAATTTTTTTTTTAAATGCTATAACTACTCATGACTAAACAATAGTAAACAGTTTAAAGAAGTGGGTTGCGGGAGTTTCGATAGTGTTTGGAGGAACTCTACGTCATGAGAAGTGACGTATAGTGAACTAAGGAGTAAATCGAATGAACTTTCCGAACAATCCAACGCTTTCGCTTCTTTTCCCACTCATTCAGAACAGTGTTTGCCTTCTGCCGTTCCGCATACTTTTGCAAAATAATGGTGTTCGAAGTCTCTATATTGATTTTACTATTTTTCAATACTAGAAAATTTTATAACTATGGGTTATTTCGTGAAATTTTTGGTTTCCTAGCTCAAGTAGTGAATCATCTAGAGCACTAATAGAGATCTCAAATAAATATTTTTGGTTGTTGCGAATGGAATGACGAAATAGGTATACTCTAATCCATGATGATGATTAAACAATCTGCTAAAACCAACCAACCTGCCGTGACCAAAATTTTAAAATATTTAGATGTATAGTTATGCTTTGAGCAATAATGGTCGTCATTGTTTATAAGAATAGAGTCTTTTAAATGTCTGAAGAAACGTAAAAGCTTCTTTTTTGTAAACAAAACTTTTAAAGCTTTCAGTGAATTTTTTTTTTAAGCATGAGTTAATCTAAGGAAACGTTCATACAAATATGCAACTTCAGTGGGTAAAATATCGTTGAACCAGCAGATAAAAACTAAAATTTGTGTCAAATAAAAGTGTAGTGAATACGAATTATTTAGACCAGGATTAGAGTCTTTTCGTAAGAAAAAAATTTCACAATATATTGCTTTAATGCAAAAAAATTTAGCGGCACTTTCATAATATTTTTGTACTGGTTTTCTAAATTCAAATCGGCACAGCTTATGCCTCCACGCCATAATATGGTCGATACTATATTTACAAATTTTCAAAATTATGTATTTTTTATATATTCACCCAAAGCAGTGAAATCATATATCATTTTTTATGGTCAAAATTTGGTTTTTGATTGTATTTCATGATTTTTAAGTAGATTGCGCGGTGTCCGTCTGTCTGGCTAGTGGACAGCGATTGCTAACCTTTACCAAACTAGTCAAACCTTGCCACAGCCAAATATTTTGCCAGACAGTAGCCGGAAATCGCTTGTAATGCAAGGTATAAATACTCGACGGGATAGCCACGCCCTTCTGGTGTCTTACGTACATACAATTTGCGCATTAACACATATACTATTACATTCATAGCTCTAACATCGTTGTACTCAATTCAGTCACATTTGGCACTCATTGAGCGTTTGCCACAGTAAAATCTCATAATGAGAATGCTGACTCCCATACAAATTAGCTGATTTTCCGAAATTCAGTCTTTTCACTGCAATTACTAATCGGTAGGCTGTAAAAGCCTAAATTATTGGCCGATAAGTTAAATTACAATTATCTGTAATGTAAGTAATCACACCCGGTCTGGTAGCCTCCATGCAAAATTACCGATTTTACCCATATATTTGTAGCCTAATATCTTTCTAGTAGTTGTACTGAATTCAGTCATTATGCCACTACTCCGAAGTTGAACATTTACGTTGTAATCTCTGATAAGTAGACTGCGGACACTTCATTTTTTTTTTCAATTATATCGCACGATAATACTACGTAAAATTTTACCTATATGTTCCTACATTCATGTACTTTGAACTGATATATTAAAATTTGCATTTAATTTATTTTTCTCATAAGTCAGTTGGAGATAACGCATATAAAAACATTTGGTGATTTTTGTTACTGATTGAACTTTATATGCAGGGTGATATTTTAAGATTTAAGTTTTTCAAGCCGGCAGCACTCGTTTGTAATGGCGTCTAAAAGTCACCTGTCAAAGTGAAAAGTGTACAGTATACTCTGCCATTTCATCATGGAAAGACTAACAAACGAGCAACGATTGATAATCTTTGAAATTTGTTATCAAAATTCGTGCTTTGTGACAAATGTGCATCGTTTGATACGACCATTTTACGGTCATCATCATTAACCTGCTGAATCAACAATTCGTGCTGTTATCTCCAAATTTCGCACCAAATTTACTTCGTTGGACATAAAACTACCGACTCGCATGCGTAGAATGCGTACCGAAGAAAATATTGTAGCCGTAGCGACCAGTGTTGCTGATGATCGTGAAATGTCAATTCGTCGCCGTTCTCAGCGATTGGGCATGTGTTACTCAACCACAAGGATTTTGTTTTACCCCAATTGGCTGAGTTGAACTTGGTTGATATGTGATATGTGGTTGATGTTTTCATCAGGACGGTGCAACATGCCACACTGATCGTGAAACAATGAATATGTTCAGGGATGAATTTGGAGAGCAGCTTATCTCTCGATTTTGCCCTGCGAGTTGGACCCTAAGATCTTGCGATTTAACGCCTCTTGATTATTTCTTGTGGGGTTTTGTCAAGTCGTCTGTCTATGTGAGCAAGCCGAACACTATTGAAGCCTTACAGGATAACATAACACGCATTATTGGTGGAATACAGGCCGAAATGCTCAAAAAAGTGACGAAAAATTGGACCTTCCGAATGGACATTTTGAGACGGAGCCGCGAATAACATTCACATGAAATTACCTTTAAAAATTAAATGGCAAAGACCAATTTATCGATCCCAATAAAAAATGTTAATTTATGATGCAAATTTGTGTTTTATTCGATTTTTAAAAAAAACTTCGATTACAAAATCACCTTTTATTTCTACGCATATACGAGTACGTGTTTGTTAGAGATTTTCACACCCTGCGTCATGAATGAATGTTGTGTACTCACCTCCTTATATCGGTGCGCAACTAAGTTCTCGCTGTTTGCCAATAGATGGCACCAGCTGTAAGTGATAGTCGATTCTGCCATAACATAAACATGAGCCAAGCTTAGGAATATGGTAAACATACCGCCTCTACAAAACAGTGATTTTTTTTTTTTTTGGCGTCATATCCTTTTGGTGGTCTGAATGTGTATGATTTTGTGCCAAATAGTCGTCATATGCGAAAAGTGTTGATTTTCTTCTTTCAATTAAAGAAATCAAAGCTCATCGAGGGCTTCAAAACGTTTACGGGGATGCTGCTTTAAGTGAAACAACGTGTCGAGATAGGTTCCGTCGCTTTAAACACGGTGATTTTGATGTTGACTTACGCTCGCGTGAAGGAAGACGAAAAGCTTTGGAAGACACTGAAATGACGGTGTTGCTTGGTGAGTATTCATGTCAAACCCAGGTAGAGCTTGCTTTAGTATTAGGAGTTACCCACTAAGCCATTTCCAAGCGACTGCATGCTTTGGAAACGATTCAAAAGCAAAAGATTCAACTTTACTTCCTTATGAGTTGAAGCCAATGGACGTTTAGCATTGTGTTTTCGCCTGTGAACAACTGCTTCAGAGACAAAAAAGGAATGTTTTTCATTATCGTATTGTAATGGGTGTTGAAAACTGGATTCTTTACAATAATCTAAGGAAAATAAAATCATGAGAGCAGCCCGGTCATGCGCATAATACGAGGACAGGCACAAAAAAGTGATATTTCAGCATAACAACGCTCGTCGTCTCGTGGCCAAGCCCATTAAAACCTGCTTGGAAATGCTGTGATGGGAAATTTTACTCCTTCCGCTATATTCTCCAGGTATTGCACCGTTCAATTATCACTTGTTCTGTTCAATAGCACACGGTCTGGCTGACCAGTATTTCCACTCATATGACATCATCAAGGCATGGCTAGATTCGTGGATAGACTCAAATGATGAACAGCTTTACCGTGACGGAATTTGAGCTTTGCCAAAAAGATGGGAAAAAGTAGTACCTGGCGATGGGCAATGCTTTCAATGAATCATTTGCAAACATGTTTTCATAATAAAGTTGCCTGCTTATAAAAGAAATATATATGTTTATAGTACAGGGACATGAAACTTTTGAGAATCATTACTGAAGAAAGTATCCAATACAAATATGCAACTTTCCACTTGCCATAATATGTACACATTATGTCCGTCGAGTAGTTGTCTGACAATATTTTTCAAATATGCAGGAATGTAATTACGAATATATTATTTTACAAACACACACATACAAAGATGAATTCACTGCCACCATCAAATAAATTACAACATTTCATTGGTATTGTGTTGTTATTGGTGCAAATATCTGCCTTGATATTGATATTTCAACATTTGTATATAGTAGTTTATAATTACAACACCAAATTTAACAGCAAATATTTTTCAAAAGCATCATTACTTTTGTATCGCCAGCTGGCCTTAGGTCATGACTGTAATTGTGGCTGTCATCGCATTCATTACTATCAATAGTATTCTCATGAAAATATGAAAATTTGCCTAAATCATGAAATCTTTTATCTGTGAATGAACGCTGTCATTTGAAATTTAATATAAATTAATATTCATCCATTCTGATATGTAATGTGGAATATGACTATATTTTTCATTTATAATGCTGAACTTATTATTTATTTGGAAATATTAATAGAAAAAAGTTAGCTGATGAAGAAAGTTTATTGTAAAACCACAAAGATACGCTTACTAACAATATCCAAACTAGTTCAAGAGAGCTAAAAAAACATTTGAATCACTCAGGAGAGCATCCCTTCATTTTAGTCAGTTATGTGGTAAAATCTCGCAGCATACGTGAAAATGGCGGTTTTTGTCGACGTCTCCTACGATCCATTCTTGAATTACAATCTTATTTATACAATTTTTGTTTTTGCGATAATGATTGACTTATCCTTCTATGAACCAGAACGCCAAATGAAGAGAATTTTGCTATTACATAGTTAATTACGCCTATGCAAGTGGTATACCAAAATCGAATTTTGAATGTAAGAATAATATGAAAATATGAATAAAAAAAATATTTGGCATAACCTATAATCAGGTATTTAGTACACCAATAAACCCGCGTACGGTCTTGCACTGTCTCCTATACAAATTATTTAACTTACTTTGAAATTCATTTTTTTCGTTTATTTTTGATAAATTCAAGCAAACTTTGAATACGTTAGCTGATGTTTAAAAGTGAAAAAGAGCGGCCTGTTTTGATATATTCCATACAAACTGACAGACGCCACTTAAAACGCTTTCTAACGCATCTGAAAACATGTCTACCAATTTAGGCTTCAGTCGCTCACAGGCCCATCGAAATACTCCACACAAAGCAGACTGTCAACAGCCATTTGCTATTCAGATTTCTACAATTAAGGAATGTAGATAAACTTTCCAACAAAATTCAATATCTTTCCTAGAATTGTTAAGCGAAAGTAAGTTTTAATTTAGCTTTTTAAATATGGGTATATATGTAGATACGAATAGCCACTTTAAGCGACCTACATGCATCTTCCAAGAACGCCCTTATAAGTTGATGTAAAATCATGCAGTTGGCAGAAAGGCGTGGTAAACCGTGGTAAAAGAAGTCAAATTAACAGTAAGTAAAGTATGCCTTATTAAAATCTTCTGCTTATCAATTAATGAATATATTTGATTTTTACTAAATCTGCTAACACGCGCAGGAAGTACAAGTTAAGTTAAGTTTCGCTTACAAAACTAAGTTTACCTAACACCAGATGTGTGCTAATTTTTGCTGCGTTTAGTGCATTTGAATGGTTTATATGAACATAGAAATATTTGGCTTGAATTATGAAATTTATATGGAAGGTTATAGAGAGAGGATGTTATGATCCAGGAGGTATTTGAACTACAGGGGCCAAACAAATTTTTGATATATCGATTAATTTTGCATCGGCGGTACCAGAAAGGGTCTGAAAGTGCAGTCCATTTTAAGCTCCATATTTTAGTTTATGAAAAATAAATTCAGAAAAAGTTTAGGTGTCAACATTTATCCAAATTTTCAACGGGACGTAAAGAAATTTTAATCTACGTCCCATTTTGTCATTTCAAACCCCATACAGGCCTTCTTAAAAGATATAAATTATTTTCTTATTATACCAAAAGAGCTTACCTTGGAAGTCAACTATAGTAAAGTTGAGAAATCCTGCAAAATATACGTGGTATATGTATTTTCTATATGATGTTTAGACATGTGTACATTTGCCATAGAAATCTTCTCAACAATGTCATTGAGAAGTTATTTAGTAAATGTATGCAATTTTTTTCTAACCTATATATACGAATATTATCATACCCTAGTATATGTCTGACAATATTATATTATTATATAACACATTTTAATATACACAGATCGCATTTGTAAAACGATGCACTCTTTACAATGGGCAAATGAATTATAAAATGTTATGTTATTGAAATATCATGTTTGCCAAATATGAATATGAATGAATAAGAATTTTTTGAACCAATGGCACTAAATTCTTTGATTTATAATAAAAAAATTTTAGTTGGAATCATTCTTCAATAATTGGGCTAAAATGAGTTTTATGAAGTTTACTCTTCCTTGTTACTTAACGCATCGTATTATTGCTTTTGAACCATTTAAAAGCAGTTTCGACCAAAGGATTTTGTGGAATGCGAAAAAGCTTTATGATATACCAATACAAATCAATCCATTAAAGCTAAAAAATATGAAAGAGTTGGAAGTGTATATCCCTGAAGCATTCTTAACTTGGTACCATGATTTGACAAAGGCACGCAGTTATGTTATTCCAGAAGGTGAAGCTCCAGAAGAAAGCGTGACTGAAGACGACAAATCTGATTCAGAATAAAGTTAAACGTTGTAAAATACAGGGTGGGCCATATGAGTGTTGGCGATTTAATTCTTAAATTTCTCGGTAACGCGTGGCGCGGGGTGGCGGGGGGATGTGTTGTTCGCTGCGCCGCTTCCTGGAGATTCAGTCGCAATAGAGCCGTACACGGGAGTGCAGCGTGCATTTTGTGTCCGAGTGTATTACGAAAACAATAAATCAGTGATTACTGCACGACGTTTGTATCGGCATGAACACGGTTTACACGATTTAAGTGAAGTTCCAAGCGCCAATGTGATACGAAAATGGATCAGAATGTTCGAAACAACCGGCTCAACAGTACCAATTACGGTTCGTGGTCGCCCAGTTTCTGCAAGATCAGCCGACATTGTGGAGCGTGTTCGTGTTTCAGTTCAGCGAAATCCGCAACAGTCAACACGTAAGAGAAGTCAGTCTTTGGATGTCAAAAGAACAACTTTACGACGAATTTTGAAACGTGATTTGCATTTGAAGGCTTATAAGATTCAGATAGTCCAAGAATTAAAACCCGATGATGCCAATAACCGACTTAACTTTGTCAATTTAATGCTAGAGCGGTTCAACAATTTCAACAACGTGATTTTTAGTGATGAGGCCAATTTTCATCTTAATGGCCATGTGAACAAGCAAAATTGTCGGTTCTGGTCCGAGACTAATCCCCGACGCTTGCATGAACGTCCACTTCACAGCCCTAAGCTTGTCGTGTGTTCTGGGATAACGTCAACCGGTATTATTTGACTATACTTTTTTGAGGACGAAAGAGGACATGCGATGACGGTTAGAGCGAACAATTATTACAACATGCTAGCAGACTTTTTGGTGCGAGCTTTGCAAGAACTTCAAGGCAATACCTCGAGGATGTGGTTTCAACAGGATGGGGCCACATGTCATACGGCTAGGATATCCATAGAAATGCTGAAAAATGTTTTTCCTGGAAAGCTCATTTCGAAAGGGGGGATATTGAATGGCCCCCACGTAGCCCCGATCTGTCTCCATGCGATTATTTTCTATGGGGCTACCTCAAATCGGTAGTCTACGAGAATAATCCGACCAATTTAGAGCAGTTGAAGAGGAACATTATTCAGGAAAGTAACAAAATACCGAGAACAGCTTTTCAACGAGTTTTCCAAAATTTGCGACTTCGGTTCCAAGAGTGTCAAGCAGCCGAGGGAAGCCATTTGGACAACATTATTTTTAAGTCTTAAAAATTCCCATGCTTCAAATTTTTAAAAATACAAATATATTTTTTTATGTTTTTTATTTTTTTTTTAATTGAATATTTAAACCGCCAACACCCTTATGGCCCACCCTGTATCTTTGTTTTGTATTGAGTGTTGTCCTCAAGCAACAACTGCCATAATTATCATCATAATCATCTCCTTGGTCCAACATTTTGTGCCAACATTTTGGGTACGTGAAATGTTGATTTGTTTGATTTTCATATGAAATTTAGCTGGAATTTTTTGTTTATTATGCACACTGAAATAAATCTATGTTCTCCACAAATTATTTGGAAATAACTGCACGTTTATTAACATTCGTTTGAAATTTGGTTTTGCCTTCATCTAAAGCTTTCTGTGAATTTTCGTTCGATTATGCAGTATTGCGAACATTTCAATGGTAAACATTAAAATATTGAACATAATATTTGAATACGTTGTGGTTAAACGTGAATATTATGAATATGTGATATTATCATAGAGATCTGCATAAGAAATACTAAAAATAATTAATCAAATAATGGAATTTTATAGAAAAAATTAATATATTGGGTTATAGATTTTTTCGGCGTAACATATATTGTTACACTCTTAAAATATGTTCTGACTTAAAGCACAATAATAATTATAATAATTTTAGGAGCAATATTGCATTTCTAAAGTGTCAAGCTTTGAAACTATAGGGGGATCATGGTCTTTTTGGTTATTATATCTGTGGTCACAACCCATAACAGCCTAAGTCTGTTTTTCAATATTTTCAGTACAGGAGTTTAAAGTTTTAAATCTTCACTGAAAATCAGGAGAAGGTGTTTTTTGGAAAACTTTACTACAGATTCCACGAAAACGAATTTCTTTACTCAGTTGTTAACAAAAAATAGTTGTTTATTCTCGCAGTCAAAAGATATTATCGAAAAAAAACACTTAGGCTCTTATGAATTGTTGAACGAAAGAAAGTCAAAAAGTTCAAGTTGAGTTAAATAAAAAACTTTAAGTTTAGAGAAAGACCTTAACTCAATTTATGTTTATCAAAAAACGAAATTGTAATTCGGAATAAGAGCTTAACTCAAGTTAGGAAAATAAAATTGTTTCTTTATTTTTTTTAATTAAAATATATTGGCTAATTATGGAGATATATACAGATATATTGGCTAATTTATGGAGTTAAGAAATTTATACCTGGTTATTCATTGTTTAGTTTCAAAAGTAAAGTTAAATAAAACACACATAGATCTATGATTTCTATAGCGTTTCTATTTCATTGTAATGCTTGGATCTTGCCTTTATGTATGAAATACAATGTCATTTAAATAATCACTTCTGGATTGGTTGCAGCGGTAGATCCTTTCGAGGTAATTTTCAACTACTTTTTCGCACATTTCAGACGGTGTCTCGGAGATAACGAGACAAATATTGGTTTTCAGATACTCCAACGTTTGGCGATTATCTGCGTTCATAAGGTCTTTGACGTAACTCCACAAGACAAATAGTCTAACGGCGTGAAATCCTGTGATCGTGGTACCATCTTGTTGAAACCATATGTCGTCCAGTTTATAATCTTCAATTGCATGCCAAAAACGTCGGTTATTATACGGCCTTAACGCTCTGAATTGATGGTAATTGTACCTCCAACGTCATTTTCAAAAAAAAAAAATACGGCCCAATGACACCTCCAGTTCATAATGCGCACCAAACAGTCACTTTTTCCGGATGCAATGACTTTTCCACAATCCCTTCTGGTGCTTCCGAGCCCCATATATGACAGATCTGTTTGTTGGCATAACCACCGACTGGGAAATGAGAGGAAACATCGTGGAAGAAAATTTTGCTTGATTTGCTTGATTGAAAGCCCACGTTTGAACCACCACATTTGCAGAAGTTTTAACATTTTTTCCGCGGTTTTCGGTT
The DNA here is from genome assembly GCA_019455685.1 of Philornis downsi. Lineage (NCBI taxonomy): Eukaryota > Metazoa > Arthropoda > Insecta > Diptera > Muscidae > Philornis > Philornis downsi. Next base: position 1,546,411 of record JAHXMU010000115.1, on the reverse strand, counting down.
GTTAAGCGATTGATATTCGTAAATGGCAAACTTTTCACTAAATAAATAGCACTTCAAATGACAGGTAGTTAAGAGCTGATGGCCTTGTGGCATTGCCAGACTAGCTGATTTGAAACTTCTAATAATACTTTGGCATAGTCGAAAACCCGACGGGAAAACTCTTAGAAAACATTTGAAAATAGATTTTTTTACACTTACAACTCCAACAATTTGACAGGCGAAGGGCGAGATTAGCTTGCATAATTGATATCTTGGACTATTGCTAGCTCAGACTATTGATAAAGGTCAAATAAGGAAAATAACGCGAACCTTTAAAGTAAGAAGAAATGTTAGATATACAGTTATTAATATTTGATGAACAAAAAAAAAATATTTTACTTTTTTTTCAAAAAAATATAAAATTGACTAAATTCCTTGTATTTCTAAAGAATAGTGGAAAGCTTTGATTTTACGTTTATAGAAACTTATGCATACAGGTATTTTATTTTATTTTTTATGGGCAAAAAAATTTAAAATTTCGATTTTATCTGAAAACGGGAAACTCATTACAGTTCATGCGAACCTTGTAATTTTATTTCGAAGTCGGTCTATTTATTTTTATGAGAGAGTTACAGATGGGCATTGTCTGACTTCCTCCAAATATCACATTTAAGGGATGATTTGAAATTCATTGAAAATTAAAGCGAATTATGGTCAAGAAAATCAGAATTTGGACAAATTTGGAGGCTCACAGACGTGCTTTTGTGGAGATGCATGGAATATTAAGTCGATTCTTGCAGAATTCCGCATTTAAGGGAAGATAATAGAATTAGGTGCGGATTTTAATTATGTTAGATCAATTGCAAGAAAGCATGACTCAATTTTATAAAAATTGTGCAATTAATTTGACCTGACCTGACCCGACCTGACAATCTAATATAATCATACAATGCGGTTACATTTTGGACCACATTGTTCAATTTATCAATACGCATGACTGTGTCTGAATTTTTGACTTAAATAGATGCTACAGTCACATTAATTCATTTGCATTTTGGTCAGTATCTCATCAACTAGTGGAGTGTGGTCCATTGCTCCACTCGTATGGGAGGTACCAGAAAAGTTGTGCTATCACCTGTCTGAAAATGAAATCTCTACGATTTCTGGAATATTGCCAGATTGTTGGAGTCGGTGGTACGCTCGCGTTTTGCGCGGCTTGAGCTCGCCGGACGGGGTGATTCTTTTCCAACTCTCTTACATGTGGATAGCGACAAACAAAAAATAAATAAATCATACCAGCTTTTATGGAATATAGAATAAAATGAATGGCGGGACCCGAAGCAAGAACAAAAAAAATCAATCGAACAATAGACTAAGACAAAAAAAAGGAACGAACATACTCGCACTATCATCATCGTACCTGTACATTGGGTGATGAACCGCCAAAGAAACTTTCCCTCCCTCTTGGAATCTTGCTGATTCCACCATGACACTCTATTGTAATTCTCTTTAGAGGTCCCATAGTCGCCTTTTACTTACGTTTGTCCTGAACCCCCACTACCACATCGTCTTCTTCAATTCTCCTAATTTAAAAAATCCAAACTTTTTTTTTTTTTGAAAAATGTTATAAAAAAATAAAATACACTTTTTATTAGTCTTGTCGTTCTTCACATTCTGTGGCAAACTCACAATTTCTTTATAAACTTAAATTAATTTTCAACCAAAAGAATTCAAGAAAATAAACATAAATTTAATCACAAGCAAAAAAACAAAAAACTCAATTCAAGATAATTTAAATTTCAGTAATGCAACAAATTCTTTAAAAAAAATTCAATTAATCTTCGCCTTTCTTCAGTCTTTTTCCTTATGGATCGAATTAAGATGGCGTTGATCAAATATGGCGGAGTTATATCATCTACCAGCCGGCTGCGAATTTGTCTGTGTCGTTCGCTTGTAAGTGTTTTTCAATGTTAATTATCTAGACTGTATCACATAATAAAAGATTTTCAGTTAAAGTACATTTTTTTTTATTAATAAACCTTTGTTTTCCTTTTTTTTTCTTTCAAATTTAGCTTAAGGACGTCATTCATATGGCTTATCTTAAGGACACTTATTCCCATCCTAAACCTTCTTCTTATGGTGGAAGATCTGAGCTCAGCCCTGTTTCGTCGATGTTTATGAGGTATGATAAAATAAAGCCTTAAATGACTATCCGATACTAATATAACTGCAAATTCTCTTTTTATTCTTTTATTAATAGATATCGTGCGGTCGCATCCGTCTTGTCCGAAATAATGTCGGTGTAAAAATGTGTCCGATTCCCAGTTACCTCGGCACCACCAGGTGTGATATTGCTCCGATGACAATGGCGTGTGATTTCCACATTGGCTGATGATTTACTGTGTGATTTCCACAATGGCTGAGGATTTACTGGCGATTCCCCCGTTGTGGCGGCGAAGGTTCCCGTGGCTTGTAGCAAGGTTCCGGTTATTTAGTATTCAACAATTATCGTTTGTAAATGTCAATTGTTCTTTTTGTATAGTTCTATTTAATTTTTATATTATTATATTAATTCATTTTTTCCTGTTTCTTTACTGCATTTGTTCATTTGTTCCAAAAAAAAAGAGAAACTTCATTTTCCTTTTCAGGTGTCTCGTAACCTTCGTGATCCCTACTCAACTTCTATTCCCTTTTTTTTTTATTTTTACGTGTTCCCGTAAACATATACTGGTGTTTGTTTATTCGACACTCATCATTCGACAGCTGATTTATTCTACCCTCTCTACCCGGCAACAGATGGCGTTCATACCGTCAAAGGTGGCACGGCACAAACCCAACCATCCTGTATGCAAACTTGCAAAAGGGTGGGAGGGAAGAAATTTATGAATTTCCTATTGTAGTGTCGATTTCTCTCAGTGCACTTGGTCGGCAACCAACTAGGTAGGCACGGTAACCCTAGTCATAGCCACTTTAATGCCACTCTGTGCTTCGACCGTGTGAGAGACCTAGAATGACATATGTTTATTGAACATACCCATTAGCCGCCGATCGACACCGATCATGCCGTCGTCACTTGGCACTTCCGTTTTGGAATTAATTGAATTATTATGTTTGGCGGTGCATATTAAGGAGGTAAGTACAGTGTTTGATAAAATATGAGAAAAAAAAAATATTAAAGAAAAAAAAATCAGAGACACAACTAATAATAATTTTAAAATAATCAAAAAGTGAAAAAAAAAAAAAAAAAAAATCAAATAGTGGAAGTGCCAGTGTGTTTTGGGTGCAGTGCAATTGAATGGGAATCAATCCCCCATAAAGATTGCATTGTTGTGTTTGTGTGTGTGTGTGTCCATTGAAGCCGGTCGTCGGTTTAAGGGCAAACGGTAAATTTATAAAAAAAATATTGGAATGCGGCAGTTAATACATGGGTGTGCTAATTACAGTGAGTGAATTCATAAAATCAAACTGAAAACAAAAGTAATGAAAGTGGTGAAGTAAAAAGCAACAGAAGAAAAAAAATTTAAAATATCCGTAGAAAACGAAATACGAATAAAAATATGAAAGAAAAAAAAAAAAGAAAAATAAATAGGATGATGAGAACAAAAAAAAAAAAAAAATTAAAATAATTGGGAAATCAATATGAAACAGTGAAACTAAAATTTTAAAATTAAAAATTGGCAAAATCTAAAGAACAACAAAAAATCAAAAAGTGGGAACAAGGAAGAATAAATAGATTGAAGAAAACAAAACAAAGAAATAAATAAATAAAATGAGAGAAGAGAAACTGAAATTATAAAATTGAAAAAGTTAAAAAATGAAAAAAAAAATGAATCAAAAAGTGAAAGAAGAAACAAAATGAAAAATAGCTGAATTGAAGAAGACAAAACTAAATGAAAATGTAATTAATGGGTGAATATATTGAAATTAAAATTTAAAAACTGGATTCAAGCTACAAAATGGAAAGGAAAAAACGAATGACGATAGAAAAAAAATGCAAAAATACAAAAAAAAATTTAAGTGTCTTGAATAAGCCTTTTTTTTTTAAATTGAGAAGCTTAAATTTGGAAAAAGTTAAAATTGTTTTTTTTTTTTTTTTGTTTGAAATTGAAATTGAAATTGACGTTGAATGGCAAAACAAGACAAAAGTCAAGAAAATATATGGCATACTGATAAATGAAGACAGATGAAAAAAAATCTAATTGAAAACTGGCGAAATTAAAATTTAAAATTATAACAATTGTGAATAAAAAGTAAAATAAATTAAGTAAATAGATATGTAGATGAATGATTATAAAGATAAATGAATAAAATAAACAATTAATAAATACTCAAATAATTAGTAAATTAATAAACAAATGAACTAATAAATTATAATTAGCAAATCTAATAAATATTTAATAAATTAATAAATCTTCAAATAAATAAATAAATATTCAAAAAAAAGATCTATGAATATAGATATAACAAGAATTTTTTTTTGATTACGCGGACCTCGGTGTCAAGCTTTGGCCTACAAGGACGCATAAATTTCGATCGGCGATTTTCGGTTAGTATGACATATATTTATTCTTTTGAAGTACACTAACATCTTCCGTATTTCCCTAGGAATTCATCTTCCTTCTAGAACACTGGCTGACGGCTTGTAAGCGGCGTTCCAGGTAAGTTTGATCCATAATATATATATATTTATTCAGTGTACTAATTTTTCTGATCATCCACACAGAATGATACTTTTAAACATCGACAGTTTTCACAACAATGTTCTGGTTTCCTGCGATCGACTTCGATGGACGATCCGAATCTCTACACCTTAGCCGTCGTATGGGAGATCACGGTGAGTCTAAGCTTAAATCACTATTAGTTTTGTTCAAATACTTTCCCCGTAGAGATTCTAAGCAAAAAAAAAAAAAAACTCAATGGTTAAAAAGGTTCACGCTTCCTAAAAGTGAACTATCGGGAAAAGTATACTAGCAACAATTTGTAAAATCATTAACCAGTAAAACCAAAAGCCAAGCCTTTATAAGTACTAACAAAGACGTAAGACAATACGGATGTGTGCCTTAGCTTATCCATGTTTAACTGGCTAGAACCGGGAACCTTAGATATAAGAAAACTGATATTCTAATATAAATATGATTTATTTTCAAATTATTGATTTTAAGCTGGCGAGCTTGTATCTTTGTTTATAAAATGTGCAAGTTTACGTTTTAGCAAGTACGTGGTTCTTGTTTCTTGATGAATTTTTAATTGGTTTCTTCATTGGATTAATGAAGAAGAAAAAAGCTTTGATGAATTTTACAACAAATTCATGCCAATTTGTAAAATTTTTGTATAGCTACTACAAAAAAAATCTGAACGGGTTTATTATTTGGAAATTGTAGGCCGGTTTTCTCAAGGAGAACTAATATCGAGTATCCGGTTTACTCGATTTTTCAAGGCGGCTTCACCCCGAACCAAAAACTTCTTAAAACCTTGTAAACATAAATACTTTGACCGGTTTTCAACGGACATATACGTTTTTCATATTAAAGGAAACCATAAAAATTTTTCCGTGATCTAACGCAATCGATGTTAAATGAAACGGTTATGTCAACAAACACTTTCCCTCAGAGAAAAGTCAACAGCATAATTGAGATCGACTATGATGCGACAACGGTATGTTTGACAACATACTTTTCTGATATCTAATACCTAACCGTCAGGGAGGCACTACGGCGAGAGGACGGCTGGAAATGTAATCTGCTTAGAAACGACGGCTTCAATTTAAAACCATAAAATGAAAATTCCTATCACTGTCGATTATCTCAATAACACTGGTAGACCAGACCTAAAGAGAAATTATTTAAAATATATACAATGAAGACTAAGCCAAATTCATGAAACATCTGAACGAGTTTCCACAATATTCCATAGAACATTCCCGAGCCATATAAACTTTCTCAACCTGGTCTCTAACTAAGCACCCAGGAAGGGACGACCGGTTGCTTTATGTCTGACCTTATTTAACTCACCTTCTCAGTTAAATAAAAAAAAAAAAAACTTCAAAAAGCAAAAAAACTAACGCCGAAAAATGATTTCAGTGTCATATAGCTGTTCGAAAATTTTGGGAAGTCGCCAAATTTAAAAGATTTGATAAAGAGATTCTATTTATGTTCAGTTTCTTTTTTTTTATTTTCCCTTTTCATTAAGGACTTGTAAGTCCTAAGTTGTTAAGGAATATAACAACGCTTTAAATCCTTAGCATGAAACACTCCTAGCGATTTACCTTTCAAATTCTTAACTTCATACAAGCTGTTGCTCACGGGCCGTATTATTCTGCATTTGCGAGATTTTTTACTTAGCCTTGCATTAAAATGGGTTTTAAAGTCGCTCTGTTGAAAATTGTGTCGATAAAGCTATTGATAAACCACTTTGCGACTTCGGAAATTATATGACTGTGCATTTTTGAGGTAGGCTCTATGGAGATTTTCTCTCTAATTTGTGCCAGTTTATCTGCTCTGGAAGTGATGTTAATCTCCGGATCATCTATGATCTGCAATTTACGCGCCAATCTATAAAATATTTGTACCAAAAAGCGCGAAATATGGTGTAACTCCTATGGAGCTATGTACGGAAGACCTCAGTGAGCATTCAATTTTGGATAAATGTTTATCCCAGTCTCGCTGATCGCCTCCCAAATAGGAGCGTATGGTAGCTAAAATGGACTAGTTAACCCTTTCAGAAGCATTAGCTTGTGGTAAATGGGTTGCTGTCCGAACATGACGAATTCCGAAGTTTTTAGTGACGTTTGCGAATTCCTTTCCTGTAAATTGTTTCCGATTATCTGACATTATAATCTCGGGTGTGCCGAACTTATGAAAAACTTCGTCGATTAAAAACTTTACTACATTTTGTGCTTTTGCCTTTACCATAACCTCCAACAATACAAACCTGCTCAAATGGTCTAGTACTATGAATATAAATGAATTGCCTAATTTCGATCGAGGGTATGGACCTAAAAAATCTACATAAAATCTTTGAAAAGGTCGTTCCACTATGCTCTCGTTTCCCATTGGCGGCTGGAGCGTAGTATTGGCGGGTTTGGACTCTTTACAAACTTGGCAATTACCTACAAATATCCTGATTTGTGCGCTCAAGTTGAGCCAATAGAAATATTCTCTTGTTCCCTTGAGCGTTTTATGAAAACCGCCATGTGAAACATGTGGTGGGCAATAAGCCTTCTAGATTACGCTTTCAGTCAATTCTAAGGGCACCCATAACTTCCAAGCAAAATGTTCGTTCAGTGGTACACCATCATAAGGCATTGTCCGCTTATAGACCAAGCCATCAAACACTTTGAGATCAGGAAGCTGTGGTGCATTTTTTTGATGGTTTCGATTAATTCAAAATATTTTTCCGACTTAGAAGCATCTGAGTCCAAATCGATTAGGACTGGAAATTGTGTTGAAATTTCCTCCATGTCATAGTGCGACAGCGCATCGGCTACGACGTTTTGTTTACCTTGCCTATGCTCGATCGTAAATGAAAATGATTGAAGATGCAAGCTCCACCTAGCTAATCACCCGCTTGAGTCTTTTGTAGACATCAACCATTTCAGACTACTGTGATCAGTAATAATAGAAAATAACATTAGTTCATTTTACGGACGGAACTTTTTGATTGCCATGACAACTGCCAGACATACTATCTCAGTCACCGAATAGTTCTTCTGGGCAGAAGTCAGCTTTTGTGAAAAATACGCTATAGGGTGTTCTCCGTCCGAATCATCCTTTTGGGATAAAACTGATCTAATAACCATGTCTGAGGCGTCACATTGCACATAAAAATGTCTAGAAAAATCTGGATGTGTGAGCACTGGACTTGTGTCTAACGCGATTTTAAGGTTATCGAACGAAAGTTAGCTTCCTCAGTGAAACAAAATTGTTTACCCTTCTTTAAGGTATCGAAAATAGGGGCAGCAATAGTAGCATAGTCGGGTATACATTTTCTATACCAATAGGTGGCACCCCTTAATCTCCGAACCTATTTAGCCGTTTTCGGATACTTATACTTCGTAATAGTTTCAACCTTTGTCGGATCAGCTTTCAGTTTGCCTCCACCAACAATATAGCCCAAATAACGGAGCTCTTTAAAACAAAACTTTGATTTCGCTACGTTTATTGTGAGCCTAGCCTCCGCCAAACCATTTGCTACGCGTTCTAATAACACCAGGTGTGTATCAGGAGATACAATAAGCAGATCATCCAAGTAGACAAAAACTCTATCTCGCAGTGCTGAAGGGATCACCTTATCTATTAGACGACATAATCTTTGGACCGCATTACATAATCCATAGGGCATGACCGTAAGATGGTAAAGTGGTCTTCCCGGTACCGTGAATGCGGTCTCTTCTCTACTTGATTGGTCCAATAGAATCTGCCAAAATGCATCTTTAAGATCGACACTAGAAATGAAAAACGTATCGCCCAAGCGGCTCAGTAGGCCCTCAATATGTGGGAGCGGATAGGCGTCCTTAACCGTGAGTACGTTGAGTTTACGGGCATCCAGACATAGGCGATTTTTCACCTTTGTGCACCAAAGTGACTAGATGGCTCCATGGGCTCTTACTTTCCTCAATTACACCTAAGTCAAGCATTCTGTCCAGCTTCGTATACATTAGTTTCTGGACCGCTGGCGATACTGTATAGTGTCGATCTTTCACTGGTGTAGCATCACGCGTATCAATTGTATGCACCTCAAGTGTGGTTTTCCCAAGTCCGTTTCTCGTGTAACACGGGAATTTGAACACCATCATACTCAAACGCTGACGCTGCTCTTCAGTGAGGTTATGGGTTTTCACTTCATCATCAGTCACATTTCTGATTTCTTCGGCAAGGTTTACATCATTGAGGGACAAATCTTCCCCTTTGGCAAAAAAATTTAAAACATTTCATGAAGTTTACCCCTAGAAAAAGTTCACGATTCATAGAGGGAACTAGATAGAAAGTTATGCTGTGAGCAATTTTATAAAGTTCACTTCGGCACGAACACGACTCACGATTCTATGTGGACTTCCATCAGCAGTCTTTATAAATAAAGAAAATTTTTCGATTTTTAATCCGGCGTTTTTTACAAAAGTCAAACAACCCGTACCTAGACAGGTCACGGTGGCACCGCTGTCCAAAAGGCCTTCTATTTCATGATCATTAATACGCAGTTTTACGTAAAAACGTAGATCTTTGCCTTCATACAAGGCCGCCGAAGAAATTTCCCTGCGAATGCGCTTCCTCTTTTTATACCTCTCCCTAGTCTTTTTTATTGTTGTTGGCACTTCGCCGAATATTCTCTTCCTCGCTTCCTGATATTCTTTCATTCTCACACGGAAACGCTTCAATTCTCTTAGATATGCCTTATCTTCCAGTCTAGCTTTTGTTTTGGAAGTATTTTCTAAAATAGTAATCGGTACTATGGGTGGGACGGAGTAAAAAAATTTCTCTTAATTGTTTTTTATTTGGCTATCTACTGGGTTTGGGTCTCTGTCGAACAAGTGTCCCCAGTCTGAGACGGATTCCGCTTGACATTTTCCTGACATTTTGGACATTTGGGGGTGACTACTTTATCTTTCCCACATTTGTAGCAGAAAATCCTCCTAGTGAACGATAGGCAATCGACAAAGCTGTGACCGACCTGACGGCAATTCCAGCACTTATATCGACTACTAGGGGTGATTGCATCGATTTCCACTACAACTTCTTCCGGCTTGTCCCTATCATAGGTCAGCTCATGAACTCGTTGTTGATAGGGGCGTTGATTGTACGCCTGCCGTTGATTAGCCAGCATATTTTCGCCGATCCATAATCTTCTTTTGTATTTCGAATTCGCTTTCGAACCTCCGGTATTGAGACAAAATAGCTTCGCGAAGATCGTGCCATGATCGAAATCCATATAATCATTTGCGAGCCCAGTACCATGCTAAAGCGTTCCCGTCTAACAAATGATGAAAAGCCAATATCACATCTGACCATGCACACCATAGTCTTGCTGCAGAACTTCCACTCGAAAGATAAAATCTTCAACATTCATAGTCTTACAGGTGCCATCGAATTTCACTTCCCACTTTGCGACTTTAATTCTCGTAACTTGTCCGCGAGGTGAATGAAATGACTGATGGTCGGGGAAAAATTGCATTGTAGGCTGATGCCGCGGCGGTGGTTGATAAGAAGAAGTTGGTACTAACAATGGTGGTACGAAAGATTGCTGTGAAGAAACTTGTGGTTGGGAGACCGGCGGTGGTGACTGAGAAAAACGAAAAGGCTGCTGAGCGACTTGTGGCTGTATAGGCGTCTGTAAATTTGCTGGTAAGGTATATGGGTTGCAACATGGAGCTGCCTGATTGAAGAATTGAGGACCAACTGGGTGCGATGGCAGCTGTGGAGCTCGATGCTGAATTGACATTTCCGAACTAACCGCCAACGAACGTTTCGTTGCCCCTACTATGGTTGGAATGAGCAGGTGAAGTCTTTCTTCCGCATCTCTTCGAAATTCTACTCTCGCCAGCCCGACAGCCGAATTGACTAGCTCCTGTATGTTTGTATCTTTTCCCGCTGAAGCCCTCGTCGTTTCTTTCTGATTTCGCCTAAATTCCGAATGTTTCTCGCTGTTATGCTGCTATAATCAGGTGATGCGATCGCATCACCGGAATCAAATGAAGTATTCGCCATAGGAGATTCATCAAGCAACGCTGGTTTGGGTACTAAGAGTGGGGGCGCAACAGTTGGAACGGTAGCCGTCGAGGTAATCACTGTGGGCAGTGTAGTCGTCACTGCCACACAGTGGCATGGTCGTAGCTTGTCAGCTGGAAATTGGATCCGTATTCGCTTGACTAGAATGATTGCGTTGCGTGGTCCGAGTGCCCACCACTTTGTCCAACACTGAAACTCGGCTACCTAGCCTTTAGCAATCTAAAATTACCCAACACAACCAAAAATTAAAAAAAAAAATGCAATAACAACTTTGGATCTTACCCAAGACCAAAAAGAAAATATTAAGATATAAAAGCTCAAACAGGCACGATTGAAAATCCTCCCAAAGGCAGAAATTCGGCCAAACATCTAATGCCTACTCAATGAGCCACTTGAAGAAGGGAAGAAGTGAAATATAAAGTTTAAAGGTTACCTCTCTTCGAAAAAAAACTGGCTTAATGAAAGTCCGCCCAAAAGTAGAAATTCGCCAAAAATAAATAAAAAAATAAATAAAATCCAAAAATATGTAAGTAGTATTATGAAAATAAATATATATATATGGATTTCATATAGGAAATGTATATCTTATATATTATACAGGGTCGCCCATATTCGACGGACCCATCTGGCAACGCCATAACTTTTGACCGA
>JAHXMU010000115.1:1519772-1534660 GCA_019455685.1 Philornis downsi | reverse complement strand
ATTAAATGAATAAGGTTGTCAACCGCCAAATTTTTATTTTTTTCTTTGATTTTTTTTTTTTAAAACATGGGTCCGTCGAATATGGGCAACCTGTACTATATAAAAATGAATAATAATTATTCCAATATCCGCAAAGAGAAAATGACCAGTTTCTCACGAACAAACCAAATGCCGAAACTGGTTAAAACGCAATTCGAGAAAAGAAGATGTAGTAGATTTAGGGTTGCACAAAAGTTCGTAGAATAACAACGTAAGTACTGTATACTCATATTAATATGTGTATGAAGTGTACGACGACGGCTAATATTTCTTACCTATATTTGCAGAGAGTTCGCGAATATATAACAAACGATGAGAGTGATGGAAGAAGATGTGTACGGAAAAACACATAGTCGAATTCAACCTCAAACGTAGACTTTGGCATAAAACTTGAAAGCTGTTGCGGGTCAGGATGCGCTAGCATTCACGTTAGACCGACATAACCGCTCACCGTAAAGACAGCTGTCGTTAGGCATCAGTGCTGTGTGGATTTGATACCACAGAAACTGAACACACATGGCAGGGGTTTCCCAGAATCCCCGTCCATTGAAGTTCATGGGCGGGGAGCTCCATAGAGGAGTCAGCCAGCCCAACGTTACCGTTCACATACGGCGCCTTCCAGTTGCGATGCTGTCACATTGGGTGACTAGCAAGTAGGTGGTGCAGTCAGCCCATGTAAACGTTCCATAGAATCTGGAAAGAGAACAAAAAAAGGATGAATATTATCAAAATAAAATAAAATCGTACGTACCGAGTGTATGTTTTATGGCTAGTCCTCCCTCCAACATGATCATTTGGTTCCAAATGAAAATTGGCGGTTGTATATCACGTCGATAAAATGGTTGCACAGAATTGTTGTTGTTGGGAGCAAATAAGGTCGATAAAACGGGGCCATCCATAAATTTAATGTTGGCCAGGGAAAATGAGGATGTCTGAAGAAATTAAAAATGGCCAGGTCTGGAAAGTCTAGGTTATAAAAGAGAGAAATAACTAGAGACGCGCCAAAGTTTTAATTTGAACCTAGTGTGATGAGTGTAGAAGATCCAGTTGGCGCAAGAAGATAGAACAAAGTAAGGCAGTGTAGTGCAGTTTAGTGACGAAAGTAATAAAAAAGTCTTAAATTTAAGATTGGCATAGTGCGTCGGTATCAAACAAAAGAAAGAGTGAACGCTGGAGAACAGCAGCACAATCGATAAAGCGGCAGTGGAGAGGAAAAACTGGGTGGAGATTGGAAGACAGAGGCTGTAGAAGAAGGGTGTCATCAAAAAATAAGGTAGGATGTAACGATTTTAAGTCAGTGCCGGGATTTAAAAAAATTTAAAAAACTCATGGCGTTGCTGCACCATCAACAGACTCGCGACCAAACTCAACGAGTTCTGCCAATAGTGAGATAAAGATTAGAATCGAAAAGTTTGGTTTGAAATTCGATGGTGATTCGCGAAACTTATCGGTTGATGATTTTATTTTCCAGTTACATCAAATGAAAGGAATTACAACATTCCATGGGCGGAAGTAGTCCGCGAATTTCAGTCACTATTGTCAGGACCGGCCAAAGAATGGTATTGGTGGTACCAAAGACCATATGGGTTTTCTGATTGGCCAAATCTAAAATATTCTTTGAGGACGCAATATGAAATCCCAAGGTCAAACTTTGAATTGATGAGAGACGTAGAACGGAAGCAAAGGCCTGGCGAAACAATTGATGCATATTTTCAAACAATGTGTCAACTTAGGTCAAAATTGATTGTACCAATCTCGGAATGTGACATGCTGAAAATATTAAAGTCGAACGTTGGAGAAAGTGTAAGAATAAATGTGTTCCAAATGGCACTCAATACAGTGGAACAAATGAGGGTTGAATGCAACGAGGCGGAAAGACATTTTTCGAGGAGAGAAAATCGATTTATGGCTCCTCCCCCATAGTGAATATATGGGCTCCTCCTGAGTGAATATATGGATAATGAAGAAGAAATGATTGAAGGCGAGGAAGTGGCCGCTTTACAGTATGGCCAACAGGCGAAAAGACCAACTGTAGTGTGCTGGAATTGCAAGAAAAGTGGTCATGTTTTTAGGGACTGTCCAGCGGACGATATGACACTTTTCTGTTTCAGATGCGGTAAACCGGGTGTGAGAACACCGAAATGTCCAATTTGTCAATCGGGAAACCGAAACAAGGACGTGGAAATACAATAATTAAATTAAAAATAAAATATTCTGAAAAGGAAAATGTAGATTTAGAAAATAGTCTAAAAAAATTAGATCAAGTGAATTACCAACCCGGAATGCGACATTATGTACCAATAGAGGATAGGCAAAAACATTGTGATGAGGTGAGATCTCGCATATTCGTCTCTAGCGAGCTTAATCATAGTATCTCCAAACGAATATTGAAAGTGCGACAGAAATTCAACGAGAAAAAAAATAATATGAAACTTGTAAATATGAAACTTGTTCTCGTGTATCAAAACGGCCAGTGGTCAACCCTATCGAATTTTGGGCAAAGTGAAACTCCGCGTAAAATATGGTGATTCCGAAAATGAAATGTGTCTATATTTATGTCCCGATCTTGAGCAATCAGCATATTTAGGTATTGATTTCAGGAGATTGTTCGGTTTGGCTCCTGAAATAGTAAAGGTAGAAGGGATTAATTACGAGCAATTAAAAGATGAATTCGCTAATGGAGGTGAGAATAAGATAAGGCACACACGATTTAAATGACGAGCAAAAGAGTGAACTAAATGCAGTTGTCAAAAGCTTTTATATATTTGAGGAAAAATGTCTAGGCCGCACCACGTTGGAGAAGCATACAATAAAATTAGTGGTGAACGCAGTGCCAGTAAAAGAACAGCATTATCCAATTTCGCCCGCAGTTCACCAGATCACTTTTCAGGAAATTGATGAAATGCTCAAACTAGGAGTCATAGAGGAGAGCGAAAGTCCCTGGAGCAATAAGACAACCATTGTCAGAAAACCTGGAAAGAATCGCTCTTGTTTAGACGCTCGGAAATTAAATAAATTAACCATCAAAGATGCGTATCCCCTCCAGAACATAGATGGCATATTGAGTCGCATAGAAGAGACGTATTTCATAAGTAGTGTGGACCTCAAATACGCCTTTTGGCAAATCGAATTGGATGAAGAGAGCAAACCGTACACAGCTTTCACTGTGCCAGGACGCCCCCTATACCAATTCCGAGTTATGCCTTTTGGGCTTTGTAATGCTGCCCAGAGTCTGTGTATGTAGGTTAATGGATAAAGTAGTTCTTCAACAACTTAAGCAAAATGTGTTCAAGCGATTTTGACGAACAGATCAGATTGTTAGGTGAGGTGGCTCAATGTTTAAGTAATGCTAATTTGACAATTGGGCTTAAAAAGTCACAATTCTGTTTTAAGGAACTCAAATATTTGGGATTTATTAAAGCAAATGATACGTTGAAGACGGATCCAGACAAAGTCACAGCAATAAGGAATATTAAGTTGCCAAAGAGTGCAAGAGAAGTTAGAAGCTTTCTGGGAACGGCAGGCTGGTACCGCCGGTTTATAAGAGATTTCGCAGCTATAGCTGCGCCTTTAACAGACACGCTGAAAAAGTCGAAAAAGTTTTCTATGACTCCTGAAGCTTCAAGCGCATTTGGAAAACTGAAAAAGGCTTCGACACGCCGATTTCTCTAAACAATTTTATGTATAATGTGATGCGTCTGAATATGGCATTGGTGCAGTATTGTACCAATTAGTCGAAGAAAAGGAAGAGCACCCAATCGCATTCTATTCTCAGAAGCTTAACGCGTGTCAAAGAAACGATAGTGTAACGGAGAAAGAGTGTCTTGCGGCAGTGATGGCAATAAAAAAGTTAAGACAATATGTAGAAATGATGCCTTGCACAGTGATCACTGACCACGCAAGTCTTAAATAGTTAATTTCTCTCAAAGATTTGAGTGGAAGACTCGCTAGATGGTCGTTACAGCTTCAGGCTTATAATTTCAACATAGAGCATCGAAAAGGACCGGACAACGTAGTAGCCGACATGTTATCCAGGGTTCCACAAGATAAGATATTTGACGAAATTACCAAGAAAGAAATGTTAGATTTTGAGACCGTGGAATTCGAAAGCGACGAATACTTAGAATTAATTAAACAAATAAATGAGCATAAACTACGTTTACCTGACCTTAAACGAAGTCAAAGAAGTCAAACCCGACAAGAAGTAATCACGGATAGACCGTTCCAAAAGTTGTACATCGACTTGGTAAATATCCTCGATCCAAAAGTGGTAATTGTTACATATTTGTTGTTGTGGATCACTTCACCAAATTCACCTTTTTAAAAGTTATGAAAGAAGCCACTACGGCAAATGTGGTAAAATTTTTGATTAGTGAAATATTTCACAAATTTGGTGTGCCGGAAGTGATTCACAGCGATAATGGGTCTCAATTCAACGCCAAAGGATTTCAGGATATGATGCAAACGTTTAAAATAGGACATATTAATAATATTAATTGAATGCGCATTGCGAACAGCGATTCATTCAGGGACGAGTGTATCTCCGTTCTTTGCACTTTTAGGATTTCACATGTTTGCCAGCGGCACCGATTATAAATTGGCCAGAATACTGATGTCTTTCGCGGATCACAAAATCGAATCTCTAGGGGAAAACAAAAACATTAAAGAAAAATTGCATTTAGCATTCGAAAAGAGTGCAGAACGATGCAACAAGCGCGCACGAAATGTCAAATTTCTACCAGGTCAAGAAATGTTTAGACGAAATACTGTCTTAAGTGACTTTGGAAAGAACATAAACGCGAAATTTTGCAAAAAGTTCAAGAAGTGCCGAATAGTTCGCCCAATTGGAAGCAATATGTATGTATGAGCTTGAGACAATGCAAGGTAAACTTGGGTAACCATCATGCCAAAGATATTAAAATTTAATGTCAGCAGTTTTTAGCGCAATATTAGTATACGAATCAGATTATTTATGCATTTATGCACCATTAGTTGGATAAGCAGTCGCTTGTCCAAATAAGTGTTAAAATTAGTGCAATATATTTCTTTCACATCTTATGTACCTGATTCATGTTTGCGTGTTGTCCCACTTTACAATTTTTGTTTAAGACTGATCGTGCGACTTGACGGGAAACCTGTTTCTACCCTGGCTCAATCTTATTTTTTTACAATCATAACATTTACGTGGAATTCGTGTTCACGTAACCCAACAAAGAACCAATTCATTCTATAAAATCAACTCACCAATAAGGAAATACTTTAAATCACACATTCTTCAATGTCAAACGATATCACGGCTGTAGTTCCCAACAGAAGGAGAAATGCCATAAAAATGTCCTCTTGCATAACCTAAAAGAAAAGTGGCACAAAGTAAAATCGTACACATTTCGAAATTATCGGACTACTTCCCTAATACATATTGAATTCAAAATTATCACGGTGGCAACAGGAAAGTGTATTCAAATAAGCTACTGCCTTCTGAATGCACGAATGCTGAGGATAGCCAACACCGTCAATAAAACACCAAGCCCAGCTATGAATCTCAGGATTGTGCGGGATCCCCACGTTGAAATGAGGCAAAATGACCGCACATCGTTCCTATCTGTATTAATTTGGCAGCCCCGATGTTTTGTTGCGGGTCAGGATGCGCTAGCATTCACGTTAGACCGACATAACCGCTCACCGTAAAGACAGCTGTCGTTAGGCATCAGTGCTGTGTGGATTTGATACCACAGAAACTGAACACACATGGCCGGGGTTTCCCAGGATCCCCGTCCATTGAAGTTCATGGGTGGGGAGCTCCATAGAGGAGTCAGTCAGCCCAACGTTACCGTCCAAATACGGCGCTTTCCAGTTGCGATGCTGTCACATTGGGTGACTAGCAAGTAGGTGGTGCAGTCAGCCCATGTAAACGTTCCATACAATCTGGAAAGAGAACAAAAATAGGATGAATATTATCAAAATAAAATAAAATCGTACTTACCGAGTGTATGTTTTATGGCTAATCTTCTCTCCAACATGATCATTTGTTTACAAATGAAAATTGACGGTTGTATATCACGTCGATAAAATGGTTGCACAGAGTTGTTGTTGTTGGGAGCAAATAAGGTCGATAAAACGGGGCCATTCATAAATTTAGTGTTGGCCAGGGGAAATTTTCTCAAAATGTAGATTTTAACGGGGCCAACGGTTATTCGTTCCAAATAAGTAAGAGAGAAGTTTCAACAGGCAGATGAAATGAAAGATGTGCTGAATAAGTACTAAATATAGAAGAAAAAAAACAAGGAAAATAAAGATGTCTGAAGAAATTAAAAATGGCCTGGTCTGGAAAGTCTATGTTATAAAAGAGAGAAATAACTAGAGACGCGCCTCAGTTTAAATTTGAACCTAGTGTGATGCGGGTAGAAGATCCAGATGGCGCAAGAAGATAGCACAAAGTAAGGCAGTGTAGTGCGGTCTAGAGACGAAAAGTCTTAAATTTAAGATTGGCATAGTGCGTTGGTATCAAGCAAAAGAAAGAGTGAACGCTGGAGAACAGCAGCACAATCGATAAAGCGGCAGTGGAGCGGAAAAAAAGGGTGGAGATTGGAAGACAGAAGCTGTAGAAGAAGGGTGTAATCAAAAAATAAGGTAGGATGTAACGATTTTGAGTCAGTGCGGATTTAAAAAAATTTAAATCGGCAGATCTGGGTTGACGATCAGCAGCAGTTCCATCTATCAAAAGAAATCAGTCCAAGAGTCGATAAGCCCGAACCATTGACCGACGTTATCAACTGGGTGTGAGCCGGAAACGGTCTGGATAGTGGATAGGATCCGCAATTAGAAGAATTATTAAATTTATTAAAAAAAGAGAAAAGGCCATAAAAAACCCTTGACCTAAATTATTCAAAATACTAAGAACAAATAATCAAAACTTGCTAATAACGTAAAAAAAGGAACAAATTGAATGACATAAAAAAAATAACACCTAACAAGGAATAAAATAAATAACACTCACTGTAGACAATAGTTATTTTTAAGTTAGTATCTTTAAGTTATATGCAACCCGCTTTTTTTTGTGAATATATGTAATTTTATGCTTTTATTTTCAGCATTGTTAGAGACTTACAAATTTTTTTTTGGTGTCTAACTATACATACGTAACACAGAAACAGTTGTCTGTAAGGGTCAAATTTTGCCTTAGTGAGCTCATTCGGGTAGGATAGATTCGAAAGAAGAACAATTTTTTTTTTTTTTTTTTTTTTTGGACTCAAAAGAGCTCCGCTGTTACAACTTTGTAGGTCTTGTTAGGACTTCTTTGTGTCGTGATATATGAATTTTAATTTAAATAGATATGTGTGTCGTAATAAAAAAGGTATTATGTTAATTTTGTATAATGTGAAGTATTGAGTTTGTACTAAATGGGATAGGGGTGCGAGGAAAGGTAAGAGAAGTTGGTAAAAGTGGGTAGTGGGGCTGTGGAAAATGTAGATCAGGATTGCCACAGTCATGGTAGGGTGGGCATGTGGAGGGCCAACATCGACGTCGTTCCTCAAGAAGATGTGTCCAATTTGTGAATGTGTTTTATATTTGTGTTATATAGATATTTTGATTCCATATGGAATATTTTAGTGTTTGTGGTATGGTATTATGACAGCCGGGTTGGAACTTGCCCCGGCGTTAGTTAGCCGATCAGCGTCATCGTAATACCGCATTAATGGCACCAAACAGAGGGAGGCATTAATGACGAAGTGACCTGTAATATGGCGCCGAATGGTAACAATATGGCGCCCAACCGAAGTATCACATAACAATATGGCACCCCAACAGAGGGTAACATTAATGCCGAACTGCCGCGTAACAAAACTACGTGACTTGCTGAAAATCTTCTAATTATGTTCGGTACTGATCGAAAAAGTTCGACCTCGGTAAGTCCGTATTGAATCGACATCTATCCTTTTGGTTCTATTGACATGTGAAAAGCAAACGGAGAAAAGTCACAAATTAACTCACTACATGTAGCAATTGGAAATAAAACCATTTACCTATTTCCAAGTCTTCACCTGTAAAAAATTCGTGTCTATTTAAATGATCGTTTTCTTAAACTTCGTGCTTCCCTCACTCCCTTTACATGCCGCAACGCGACTGTGGACACAACCACAATAGTCGGGACATGCATGCATTGAGGAGATGATTTCAGCACTGAAAATTAAAAAAAAGAAAGTACAATTAAATGAAGAAAAAAAAACCCATGGAAATGTCTTAGTTTTCCGCAAAGGCCGCCATTAATCTTTACAAATTCGTAAAGTTAAGTCTTCCTTTGCTTAGAAAACGAACGACACGAACAAAACTTTTTATGTAGGAAGTGCCCACAAAAACGTCGCTGCGCGTTGAGGACTCTTAGGTTACTCCAACGGGACTTACGTTGTTGTAAAAGCAGCACTAAGAACCTACACAAAGAACAAATTGATTAAGTCTCACTTCAGGCGCCATTTTTTGTGCTATCACCTGTCTGAAAATGAAATCTCTACGATTTCTGGAATATTGCCAGATTGTTGGCTTCGCTGGTCCGCTGGCGTTTTGCGCGGCTGGAGCTTGCCGGACGGGGTGGTTCTTTTCCAACTCTCTGGCATGTGGATAGCGACAAAAAAATAAATAAATAAATCATACCAGCTTTTATGGAATATAGAATAAAATGAATAACAGGACCCGATGCAAGGCAAAAAAAAAAAAAAAGGAACGAACATACTCGCACTATCACCATTTACACCTGTACTGTGGCCGATGAGCCGCCAAAGAAACTTTCCCTCCCTCTTGGAATCTTGCTGATTCCACCATGACATTCTATTGTAATTGTCTTTAGAGGTCCAATAGTCGCCTTCTACTTACGTTTGTCTTGAACCCCCACTACCACATCACCTTCTTCAATTCTCCATATTTAAAAAAAAAATCCAAACTTTTTTTTTCTTTGAAAAACGTTATAAAAATATAAAATACACTTTTTATTAGTCTTATCGTTCTTCACATTCTGTGGCAAACTCACAATTTCTTTATAAACTTAAATTAATTTTCAACCAAAAGAATTCAAGAAAATAAACATAAATTTAATCACAAGCAAAAAAACAAAAAACTCAATTCAAGATAATTTAAATTTCAGTAATGCAACAAATTCTTTAAAAAAAATTTCAATTAATCTTCGCCTTCCTTCAGTCTTTTTCCTTATGGATCGAATTAAGATGGCGCTGATCAAATATGGCGGAGTTATATCAGCTACCGGTCGGCTGGGAATTTGTCTGTCCGTATAGTCGTTCGCTTGTAAGTGTTTTTGATTGTTAATTATCTAGACTGTATCACATAATAAAAGATTTTCAGTTAAAGTACATTTTTTTATTAATAAACCTTTATGTTTTCCTTTTTTTCTTTCAAATTTAGCTTAAGGACGTCATTCATATGGCTTATCTTAAGGGCACTTATTCCCCTCCTAATCCTTCATCTGACGGTGGAAGATCTGAGCTCAGCCCTGTTTCGCAGATTTTTCCTCCTTTTTGGTTGAGGTATAATAAAATAAAACCTTAAATGACTATCCTATACTAATATAACTGCAAATTCTCTTTTTATTCTTTTATTAATAGATATCGTCCGGTCGCGTCAGTCTTGTCCGAGATAATGTCGGTGTAAAAATGTGTCGGATTCCCAGTTACCTCGGCACCATCAGGTGTGATGGTGCTCCGCTGATAATGGCGTGTGATTGGTGTGTGATTTCCACAATGGCTGATGTTTTACTGTATGATTTCCACAATGGCTGAGGATTTACTGGCGATTCCCCCGTTGTGGCAGCGAAGGTTCCCGTGGCTTGTAGCAAGGTTCCGGTTATTTAGTATTCAACAATTATCGTTTGTAAATTTCAATTGTTATATTATATTATTTCATTTTTTCCTTTTTTTTACTGCATTTGGTCATTTATGTATTTCAAAAAGTTCTTAACTCAGTTTTTTTTTATATTATTCAAATATATATATTTCACCAGTTTATATGAATTGTCCCTTTCATGGGCCTTATAAAAAGAAATGGCCACTTGCAACAAAAAAAAAACTGTTCGTTTTCCGTCTTTTCGAGGGAACCTTCGATGTGCTGCCAGTCCTGATCAATCCCAAAAAAAGAGAGAACCTCCATTTTCGTTTTCAGGTGTCTCGGAACCTTCGTGATCTCTACTCAACTTCTATTCCCTTTTTTCTTATCTTTACATGTTCCCGTAAACATACATATACTGGTGTTTGTTTACTCGACACTCATCATTCGACAGCTGATTTATTCTACCCTACCCGGAACCAGATGGCGTTCACACCGCCAAAGGTGGCACGGCACAATGTTGTTGCGTTTAATTGTTTAATTTCTTTGTTAAGAAACCCAGCAAGACAATGTATAAAATTTAATTTAATTAATTTTATGCAAACATTATTTTGTTTTTGTCCAGCAGCTATATGAGAACAAGGCTACTGTTATGAGTGGCCAAAATTTGTGAGTTAGAAAAAAATTGGTTATACAAGGACAGTTTTTCAACAATCTTAACATTTATTTGCAAATATAGGTGAGAAGTTAGAAGGACCACTATACCTCATTTACTTTTATAAAGAGCCACACTAACAGTAGTGTTGATTATAGGAAAAATGGACTAAGTTGGTGTATGAGAAGGTGACGTTTTTAGCAACCCGTTTATCATTTCCATAGTGCTATATGCAACAGGTATCACAAGTTTGACACCGGTAAATTTAAATTTGTTAATAGGATGCTTAACTGCACCTTTTGGGAGAGAGCTTTTCAGAGTTGGTTAGCTGATGGATATTTGAAAATATTTTTTTTTTATATACTCGTAAGTTAGGAGTTAGATAGACCACTCAATGTCATTTTCTTTGAAAAAAGAACCACACTAACGGTAGAGCTCATTGTAGGAAAAATTGACTAAGTAGGCGTATGAGAAGGTGACGTTTCTGGCAACCAATTTATCATTTCCACTGTACTATGTATAGGCAACAGGTATTACAAGTTTTATATTGGTAAATGTAAACTACTTAATGCGATAGTTAACTGCACATTCTGGGAAGAGAGCTTTTCAGAGTTAGTTGTTAGTTGATATATATGGGAAGAGAATTTTTTTTATATACATTTGTAAGAGAATGCCTAAGTTATGTGCATGACAATTGGAAACTATACAAAAATAGTAGTTTTTGCAAATAAAAAATATTACAATAAGAATGGTACATAGTTTATAATACTTTGCAGCATAATCCGTGGTGATGTATATATAAGCTTCGGCTTTAAGCAACTTGAAAGCACCATAAGTTCGCCAAAATAATTTTGCACGTGTTACCTCTTTTCCCTTTGGAATTTATTATTGTTTTTTTGGTGGCCGCTCCCAACTGTTATTTTGAAGAAAACAAACTCTTTTTTCGTAAAAATTTCATATCATTTATCCCGCATTGAAAAACTCTGCTTAATATTTTCGTATATACCAAATATCTCTAAGCTTTAATTTTGTTAGCTTGCTAAAAAATCGTTCAATCTGTTACACTTACGTACAGTCACACAAGTGGAGCAAAAATGTTGTTGGTACAATATTGGTTTTTAACGTGTTGTGATTTGTGCAAATGACACAAATGATAATAAATTTTCGTCAGTAAGTTCAAATGATTTCCTTTCATAATGATATCACGTGCTACGGTTTTGACAGACCAATACTGTCACACGCACAAAAACACAATCACATTTTTTCCTGCTTACCAAGCAGTAAACGCAAATACATGCACAGTCTGCTTCTTTGATATTAAAATAATTGGGTGTCATCATCGTAAAAACGCTGGCTGGATGACAAATAAATATGCATCGAGAACAGCGGGGTAGCACCAAAGACAATCCGAAAGATGCTGGCAAACTAAATATTCGCACAGTTTGCTTTGGAAGGATACGACGAATATGTTGACATAGAACTCGTAGATGGTAACGTGAAGTAATTTAAAGCAACTTTCATAAAACCATTTCAATCGGGATAGAGATGTAGTATTGAATGTGATGTTATGATATCACAATTATCATTTAACATATGTCTTAACATGTTCATAGCCAATTGATCAACATTGTATGTTTCGGATGTTTGACATTTGTATTAAGTCTGGAGAAAAACTAAGCTGTTACAATAAAAGTTTTAAAAATATTACTAGTCTTACACTAGTCTATACAATAATTCTTCGAAGAACTGTGGGCATTGTTATTAAAGAAATAAATTGATTGCATGAATAACACATTTTGTTAGACAGCAGTGTATATGGAAGCATTATTATTCAATTGTCTAATTTTGTTAAAATTTAAACAAGCTTATATTGAGTTAGCTTAAACACATCTTACTTTGTGACACTCTAAACGTGACCCACATGACGACATTAAGATGTCGAATAAGAAGTTTTTTTTAATAGATTTGCCGATTACTTGGCTATTCATAATATACTTGCCTATTCAAATACACACGATTTAATTTAATAGCTTGTTGCTATTTCGATGGTAAGTCTACTAAATAGCTACATCATCATAAAACTAATGCCAGTTTCCCCGCCCAATTGATCTGGTCTCTGGAACTGATCTTTAAAACGGTGCGTTATTAATTTTTACTGGGCCGTACTTCTTTAAAAACCGGTATCACAAATGTCGATTATTATATTCATATATGGACGTTCAAAATTGTATGATGAACGGTAAATTAATATGTCATATAACAATTTAGGTATTAATATAACGACATAATAAAATATAATATAATGTAATATGATGTATTGTTAAAATAAGTGGGCATTGCTATTAAAGAAATAAATTGATTGCATGAATAACACATTTTGTTAGATAGCAGTGTATATGGAAGCATTGTTCAATTGTCTTATTTTGTTAAAATTGAAACAAGCTCATATTGAGTTAGCTTAAACACATTCTATTTTCTGACACTCTAAACGTGGCCCGCATGACGACATTAAAATGTATAATAAGAAGTTTTTTTTAATAGATTTGCCGATTGCTTGCCTATTCAAACTATTCGATGGATCGGGGTGACCGCCAGTCAGCAAATAATATGTGGTTGTGTAGGGAATAAAATTCACGATTACATACTCGCCTAATTTTGCTGTGACAGTAAACATCGCAGGGGTTTTGTTTAAAAATACAACAGTTAAATAAGGCTATAAATATAACGTTCGCCGTATTCGCAAATATTCATAATAATTTTCTTTATAATTTGTTTCCAAATTCATGTAATTACATATTAAACTGTCTGTAATCGAAACAGTTTTTTTTTAACAACTTCTGATTTAAAATTATGCTACTACCTGTTTCTATGTTCCTTCTACAGAAAAGGGAGAAAACTAAATTTGTTAACTACATATACTCCATTTCCTCATAACCTATAAATTATATGTAAGATGTGTTAAAAAAATCCATTGCTTTTTGCATAGCCTTGGGGGCTTTATTTTGCATTTTTAGAAAGATATAGGTCAAATCCACACGATGTGATTTAATAGCTTGTTGCTATTTCGAAGGTAAGTCTACTAAATAGTTACATCATCATAAAACTAATGCCAGTTTTCCCGTCAAATTGAACTGGTCTCTGGAACTGATGCTTAAAACGGTGCGTTATTACTTTTTACTGGGGCGTACTTCTTTGTAAAGCGATATCACAAATGTCGATTGTTATAGTCATATTTTTAATGCTTCGTAATATATGAACGTTTAAAATTGTATGATGTATTGTAAATTAATATGTCATATAACAATTTAGATATTAATATAACGTGATATAATATAATATAATATAATATAATGTATTATAATATAATATATATGTCACGAGTCACACAACACGGCCGACTTTAGCCTTAATTCATGAGTTTACAGAAAGCGTGATTTCAGGTTTTGGTGACATCAGTTGGCCAATAAGATCATACGATTTGACGCCGTTAGATTTTTTTTTTGCTTGTGGGTCGACGTAAAAAACTGTGTTTATGCGTCAAGTTAGAGCCCGGATTGTGCGAAAAAGTGATCGAAAATTAGTCAGTCATTTAAATTACATTGAATTTCGTACGTAATGGCTGGCTTCAAACATTACAATAAAAAAAAAATTTTCATCGAAATCATAGATTTATGTGTGTTTTATTTAACTTTACTTTTGAAACCGAAAAATGGATAACTTTGCTTACATCTGTATTTACTATTGTAACCCTCATACTCGTACATATAACAAACACCCGAAATACATATACAAAATACGCTACACATCGACAATTCGTTTGCCATCTGAAAACCCCTACTCATACCTCGTACTCATATTTCTTCTGGTTCTTCTCCGTACAAAAGTATTTGTTAAAATGACAGCAGACTATTTATTTGACTTAAGTTTGTTGTATTTACTGTACTGTAACTAAAAAACAACAACAAAACGATCAATTGTGCAGCTGTCATTTTGTATATTTACCGTCACTTTATTTATCAACGGAGCGTACACAATATTGTCATTAAACAAAAGTACTACCATTTCAGAAGATTCACTGTCCGTCTGTTGTTGTCCGTTATTCAAACATAATATCCTGTTCATCAAAATATTGCCGTTAGCCCTGCAAAAAAGGATGTAATTGGATAAATTAGGAGTGATGGAATAATCTGATACACCCGAATACTATAAATATTCTGTGTTATTTATAGTGCATATAATTTTGCCGATTTTTGCAGTAGATATTCAATGATATTTGTTGAATTTTTGTATAACAAACATTAAACATTTATATAATATAAAATATTATAAATAACAGAGAATATTTATAGTATTCTGGTGTATCAGA
>JAHXMU010000115.1:1494605-1519762 GCA_019455685.1 Philornis downsi | reverse complement strand
CATTGTTAAGGTTATATTTGTTATTCGTAACTAAGCTGTAGTATAGTTGTAACATATAATAATTTGCTTTGCTTGTACGTACAAAACAATCCGAAAATTTTGCAAATTTTGTATCTTCTTCATATTTGACTCCATTAATAGCTTATGAATAACATGGTACGTCTATTACCTGTGGGTACTCTATACCAAGGTGTGAATATTTGGGAACTGCCACACAAAGTTATGGGTTTTGACATTGTTTTTAATGTTATTCGCTTTGCAATTCGCAATTTCGCAATTCGCAAATAGCGTTTTCCTAAAAGATTTACCAACAGTACCGGTGATACAGGGTAGCGCACCAATTGTGCTACAGAAAATAACTTAAATACTATTTTTAGTCAACTTATTTAATTTATTTTTCTACTGTAGTGAAAATTTAATTTTATTTTGTATGACTAATTGGTTTAAAGGTGATAGCCCGTAAATGACCTCTATACTTATTCACGCACATACGACACTTGATCAAAAAGTTATTCATTGCTGCCTGATGGACTAAAGTTGGAATAGCCTCAATTATTATTTTAATGGACTGCTACAATTCAACCAAATTCCTTGGTTTCATTTTCTTTACATCGTACTTGACATAACCCCATAAAAAGGAGGCTAGTGCAGTCGGGTCAGGTCACATTGGGGGCCAGTGGAATGTGGAGTTTCAGGATAACAATTTGTTTGAGAATTTTCGTTGGAACAGTTGCTCCATCTTGCTGCAAGCAAATGCTGTCAAGACGAATACGTCTTCGAGCAGTTCTGGGTAAAAAAAACACTTCTTCAACATCTTTAAGTAAAGCCCAACATTGACAATTACTATTACACCACTTTCCTCAAAGATGTATGGCCGCACAATGCATTTTTTGCAATTACGCACCACACAGTGACTCCGTCGGGGTGCAGTTCCATCTCATGGAGTATTTCTGGATTACATTCACTCTATATACGAGTGTGATCAAAAAATAACAGTTATTTTAAGTTTTTTTTAAAAATTATTTATTTGTTCATCAATAACTATCTTGTCCCCTTCAAAGTAATACCTCTTAGATATAATACACTTATGCCATCGTTTTTTCCAATTCCCGAAACACTTATGAAATGTTTATTTATGCCTCTCACAAACAATGTAAACATGCTATATTGATAAAACCGTCTACATATCTTCGAGACGAGTTTACCAACATAAAAACAAAAATAATAATCGAAAGTCGAATGTACGTAGCCCGCAAAATATGAAAATTAGCCTTTACTTTGAACACACCTCGTATGTTAGCAAAATAACATCATATGTGGTCGATCGTGGCGCAATCGTTAGTAATAGCATAATAGTGGGTTTTTGTCACTATATTTTCTTTTAGCGGCGGTCATTTCGATCATCTTACAAACTCTTTGAGAAGTCTAGAATTGGAAAGTTTAGTAGGTCCCTTTCAGTCGTTCTAAATAGGGAATGCGTGCAAGCTCACTGTAAGGGTATTGTTTAAAATAGAGGCTTTTGAAACTACTAGACTGTTATAAAGTCCTAAAATATTATTAATTGTGTGCACAGCGTCTTGATTTCACATCAACATACGTATCCAGAAGATATACCTGCAGTCACTCTTGACGATCCAGCATTTTTAATGATAACCATCATAACATGCACTGTACAATTAACTTATTGACGTTACACCTCAGATGCAAAAGAAAAGAAAATGGATGTTTATACGTAGAAGGTACTGAGGTACCCACGTATTAGGCATTGGCTAATTATTTAACAAGCAGACCATTCGCCACTTTGTTTGGTCTTAAGGCTGTGTATTTGATTTTCTTGTTCCACACACAAGCTACAAGCAGGACAGTAGCGAACAGTGCACCATATGACTCCGGGTCAGGGAAATTTCGTCCGTTGTAAATCACTGCAATGTAGCGCCTATTTAACCAGGCGATTTGTGCCTGTTCACTTGTTCCCAATTAGATATGTTCTTGTTTAGAGGTAGCACCATTTAATTATTATTTTAATTTGCAGTATGCAGTTACGCTATCATAAATCCCTCTAAAATTTAAAATATATTATTCGCCAGAAATATTGGTACGTAAAGCCATATAAAACAATAAACAAAAAAGGGGAACCAGAGACAACTGTCAGTATCTCGCTAAGCTTTGGAAAAAAATGCTGATTGATTACAATGCTCGGAAAGCGGAAATTTGGCTCATTTATCTTTTACAAGGATTTTGGTTTCATTTTGTTTTAGCCTCTAATTCTCTTTTAATGCTATCCGCTATATTCTGCGGTGCTGCTGAAACACAATTTTCATATTAATCTTATTCATAGCTCAGCCTTGCATTTACATCCGCACGAGTGTCCGTTGTAAGCGAACAAAAAAAGATGGAGGAATTTACATTTGTTTTTTCATAAATTCATGAAAATGTGAAAAAGTTGTAAAGTCCGGTTGTATAAATAGAAATTATTCATTTGTTAACCTCCATTTCTTTTATTCAAAGTATTGCGTGACTTAACAAAAGAAAACATAAGAATTCTTTTGTTATGCAATAATTTGAACAAAATGAATGGAGATTTTTTTCTACGATTAATGCCAAAACAGGCGATAATTTTTGTCGAAAGTGTTCGCAAAGATCAAAACTGTTAATTGTTTCTAAAAGACTTAAATTTGCGCCTACATTTATTCTTTTCTTTTGCAGAAAATTTAGGTCACAAAAAATTACTTTCGCTTTTTTACAAGCATTTGCCATGCGGTTTTATTGGTTACCAATCGAGTTGTTTTCTAAACATCAAACTTTATTTTCATGATTTTGGAAGCCTATACCATCCAATAATGACTGGTGTTAACAAATGTATGAAAGTAGTTAAATCTGGAAGAGCGATTTTGAAAGCGTCATGGGAGGGCTAACAATTTAGCAGAATTCCAAAAAGTATTCCTAACATATAAAATAGGAACACAATCCCGAATTAGATCATTCAGCTCAGCTTGAGTCACTAAGTGGCGCTCATCATCAGTCTGATACAAATTACCACAGCTGGTGAAAGATGTTTCGGACTCACTGCTCGTAGCACTACGAATGACTGATAATGGATCATTTGGCGCACGTTGAACTGTTTTGGAAACCGATGGGACATTCGATTAAGTAATATTTTTCTGGTTTTTCATATTGAGTCCTTTGTCAAAAAACAATAGGTTTGGTGGTTACCTGACTCTCTCCAAAGCACTGAAATTGAAAAATCTAAGCAGATCTTTCCATTTGAACACTTGTATTTGCAACTATTGCAAAACATTGTCGGTGTCCACGTTTTGTGCAAAACCAAAATAATTTAGATATGCGTATTTAAATGATTCTGACGTTGCAGATCTTTTTTTCCAACCAAACATTCACCACACATAAAGCGAAAACAGCTTGAATCAGTAACACGATTTCCCTGACATGCTTAAACGCTGTTATTATGAAGATTTAGAATGAATGTGGGCTTCTGAGGAATTAAAGGTTGTGAAATTGCCAACATACGATAAAAAATGAATAAAACGAGATAGTCCAATTTGTGGACCAGTGTATTTTTCCGGATCATAATTGTAGATTATAAAAGGGCTGCATAGGCCCATTCCCGACTTCCGAAATTTAGATGTTCCCTATGTCACCCAAATTGTAGACAGCAGCAATCTAAACTTTTGCACAATATTTTGATCTGTAATTTTTAGGAAAATTTAAAAAATTGAATGGATAATCACGCCAATTATGATATAAGTAACCGATTTAATCTATAAATTCTTAGCTCATAACTTTTTCACTAGATTCAGTTAAATTGTATACGTTTTAGGCATTTGCTAAGATAGTGTATAAGAAATAAAACATCCACTTTCTGGTACCATACAAATTAACGTATTTGGTGGAATTCAGTGTTTTCCCCATAACCAATGACTGGCTGATTGCAGCAATTTAAATTTTTACCAAGCAGCCTCATCTGTTGACTTCTCTACAAGTCGCATAGTTTTCTGACTTTAAATATTTCCTGTGGTTTTCCGTGGCTAATTAGTTGACTGCGACAACATCGAATTTTCCACATTGTAATGACGTATAATTCTTAGAGAAATTGAGAAAAATTTATCAAATAGTCATACCCTTTCTTGTGCTTTCCCTTCTTTGCCCCGGGTACGATCTGCAAGTTTTAAGAAGTGTCATAAAGATTTCTGATATTTACGTGTCCACCAGCCAGCCAACAAGACAGACGGACATCTCTCAAATTAGGAAATTGCTTAGATTTTCTTTCATTTCTGCTACCTGAATCAAAACCATATTCAGTTTCTGTTCTGATTTCGACAAAAAAAAAAAAAAAAAAAAAAAGAAAATTTGATTTTGTGTCAATCACCGAAACGTTGTATTTCTCAACAAATTGTTTTCCGCTTGGTAAATTTTAATTGCAAAAAAACTACTACCTTACTTTTTTTAATATTTGTGAGAGTCATCTAAAGTAAATTCAGCAAATAAATTACCAAAAACAAGTTTTCTCTTCACAATTAGGCTGCAGTCTTTTTTCTCTACTTAGAAACGAAATTACATCTGGTTCCAGTTCTGATTCTGATTGTGAAAATAACCCACATAACATTACACTTTCGTTTGGGATGTCGAATCAAAATATTCACTATATTTTGATAGAGATCCCAAATCAGTATTCTTTGCCTTTCAAATTGTTTCGATTATGAATCAAAAATTAATTTCCTAAAGCATACTATTAAATAAATTTCCAAAATAAAAACCGAGACGAAACAACATGTCTTTCTGTTAAGGTAACTGTTTTCCACACCTCCAAAGCAAAACTACAATTAATTTCGATTTTATGGTACACTATGTGGTATGCGTATAAAAACTCGTTCTCCGTTCGGCAGAATATGCGGACCAGGTTTTAGAGTTTCTTCCTCTACTACTACAAAAATATCTTAATTTACATAGGCTACTACTGCATTATCCATTACCAATACTAGCAAAATGGTTGAACGTATTAGTTGGCCATAATGGTTATTGCCTAAGCTATCTCCATACTATGTAAAAAATGATGTAACTTCAGGCTGATTGTCCGTGTTGATGACAAATTATTAAAGTTAAGAAAGACGAGCATTGTATTTCTTGTATTCAGTGTTCCGTTGAGGATTCTCTATGGCTTCCTCCATAAATTATTTCGTATTTATTATCCAAGTTTTTCTTAGCTTCATCGCTTTTGTTCTACTCTTCACACCACGCATGTAAACATTTTTCGACATCCCAGAATAGAATATTTTATTAATATCATTTTGATGGCATTTTTGGTGTTTTCCAATGTCTTGTGGTTTTTCCGAGTCATTTTTTATTCTCAATATAAGCTTTTATGTACGAACATGTGTACGAGTATATGCGCCTGCCAAAGTCCCAAATGTGAGTGCCTACACTGGCACAAGTTATTATCAATGGGAGAGCAGAGTCCTTGGAATTTGTGTGCTCGTGTATTTGTGCGGTTTTTGCATTCCCAGGATGCCTTCATTTTATTATTTATGATCGCGTCGTTAATCATCAACATCGACGGCATAATAAGGAAAATCATAAGAAATTTATGTGGAAATGAGTTAATTTCCTATTTTTTTATCAAACAGCCGGCAAGAAGCACTTATTGCAATAACGCGCGTATGTGTGTGTGTGTGTGTGTGTATATGATGCGTGTGTGTGCGAAATGGCATGTTTGTGTTTGTTGTTGTTGCTCTTAAAGGAAGTGGCGCATATTGCCTACAGTGTCTTTGTATTCCTACATGTAAAGCAATAAATTTTCTCAGACACACACATGCACAAAACAGACTTGTTTGTAATATCTGAAGTGTAGTGAAGAATGTTTCGGCCATAAATTGTTTTAACTAATAAAACTTTCAAATTCCGCTCTTGTCGTGGCGGTTAAGAAGAGTAGGATGGGGCAGTGCATAGAGCGAGTGCGTGTCTGTAAATTGTTTCAATTATGTATTTGTTTATAGCGAATTATCTAAATGCGTATCTTGATGAGCATATTAGTGCTTACAGCTATTTTGCTACACTCATGGGTATATTTATGCGTACATTTCTCGTTATTTATTTATTCAGTATTCTGGTATGTATTTTTGAGACTAATGTGCAAAATTAACAGCA
This sequence comes from Philornis downsi, assembly GCA_019455685.1. Classification (NCBI taxonomy): domain Eukaryota; kingdom Metazoa; phylum Arthropoda; class Insecta; order Diptera; family Muscidae; genus Philornis; species Philornis downsi. Next base: position 1,513,603 of record JAHXMU010000115.1, on the reverse strand, counting down.
AATTCGATTATTGCATAATAAATGAAATAAGTTCAGTTTCGCATTTTAACATTTTAATCTCCCAGAAATCACAGAACACAAAGATTGCAAATATATTTTAATTTTTGCAATTAAAAGATTTACTTTGTCCGTTTAATCAAATGCTTGTGACAGTAATAATTAAAACTTTTGCATCAGAATTCAAAATTTGAGATAGTCGTTAATTTATTTGCCCCAAAAGATTTCTCAATAGAGAATGCAAGAGAATGACTATGGAAAAATTGAAAATGTTTAATTTTTTTTTAATGAACAGATAGGAGACCCACAAGGCGCTGTAAAGTGTTATATTTCTTGAGATTTCATCATACACAAATTTAACGATCCATGTTTTTTCCACTATACTATTAATTATTATCAGTGTCAGAGAATATTTTATATGGACAATAAAAATGGTAATAGTAGATGATAAAATTCGTTGAATAGAATATTTTACTGTGAGCTTAACTATACAGGGTGCTACAGTAACAAGTTCGAGTAATGTATTTGATTTATTATTTATTTTTCTTTTATTACGTAGAAAATTCAATTTTACATTATGTAACTAATTGGTTTTGAAGATCATAGACCGTAAATGGCCCCCATGCTCACCTGCACACCTGATCAGAAAATTATTCATTGCGGGATCGCCTCATTTATTGTTTTAATGTACTGCTTCAATTCAGTCAAATTCTTTGGTTTTCTTTTGTTCACCTCTTGCTTAATATAACCTTATAAAAAAAAAGTCCGGTGCAGTCAGGTCAGGTGACCTTTTGGACCAGCGGAATTTGGAGCTTCTGGATAATATTCTGTTTGGAAATTTACGTTGGAGCTCCACCATAAATGCTGCTGAAACGGGTACGTCTTTGGAGTAGTTCTGGATAAAAAAAAAAACTCCTTCAATATCTTTAAATAACGGTCCCCGATTATTACATTTCATTTTTATAATACGATTCGTGCGCCACCCTGTAACTTCACCCGAAAGACTGAAGGCATACGTGATTTGGTACCGCTAAAGTGTAACAGTCAGAAGGAAAGATTTAAAGTAGCAAATGCCAAACCAAACCCGTTGACGAAATGAGTTTTATGATTTGTTAAATAGATGAAACAATGCTCGTCTGTCCTAGCCGGTAGACACGATAATTGCTTAAGTCTCTATGGAATTCCTAAAGCTTGCACAGTAACTTACACTTTTATTTCTCGTGTCCCACATATAAATTTAATGATCCTACCAAGTTTAGTTTTCCTGTAACGCCTAATTTAAAAAGTGCACAAACTTGGCTTTTTGTCCACTGCATTTATAAGAAAATGTTAAATTTAAGAAAATTTTCAATTTAACCACACATTTCCGAAATGACCAATTTGGGCCACATACTAAGCTTCATGTATTTTATTCGGCTGCACTAGAATCAATCAAATTTGATATACATTAAGCATATACTAACGTTAAGTTTCAGACTGACAATTTATTGCATCTCGTTTTCCTGGCACTAAGTATTACCGATTTTAACGATTTATTCTGAAACCAACACCCTTTACTCGGTTGCACTAATTTCATTCGAATTTGATACACCTCAAGCATTTGGTAACAGAAACTCTGGAAGTAGGAATGGATCGTATTGCCACGCCACTTCTGTTACAGCCTGCACAACTTTGCTGACATTCCGACATTGAATCCCTTTAATATTCATAATTTGTAATTTATAATTGAGAAATCTGTGTTTTCTAATTTGAAAGTCTGCAATAACTTACATTAAGTTTTTCTTAATTGCATTAGAACTCTGTGTAAAACTTGAATAAAATCTACCAAGCAACCACGCCCCTTCTGACAGCTGTCATACAAATAATCGATTTAATTCTTAGCTTCATATCTTTTAAGCATTTATATTATATTCGATCGAAATTGCCACACATCCTACTTTTGATAGAATTAGTTTTTGGAATAAAAATGGATTTCGTGTGCCATCGAACGGAACAAGTGATACCAAGAGGCTGAGCATTGTCATACTGAAGAATCACTTGTTCGTGCATCTCCGCGTATTGTGTGCGTTCCTCGCGCAAATTGCGACTCAATCGCATTAATTGAAGTCGATACTGATTCCCAGTGATGGTTTCGCTTGGTTTCAACAGCTCGTAATAAATAGCACCGACTTGGTCCCACCAAATACAGAGTGAAAGTTATCGCGGCGTGAATATTAGGCCGAGGTGACGACGTAGAAGAACGACCGGGCAGCCCCACGACATTCTTTTCTTTATATTGCTGCGAAGAATCTATTTTTTACCACCCATTACAATACGGCGACGAAAACCCCTCCCTTTATGCCGCTGAAACAGTTGTTCACAGGCGAAATAATGGCGCTCACCGTCCCTTGGCTTCAACTCCTAAGGAACCCAAGTACCTTACTTTTAAATCATTTCTAACGCATGAAATCGCTTGGAAATGGTTTGGCGTGTAACTCTTAATACTGAAGCCAAGCTCTATATACGTTTGACACGGATCCCCATCAAGCAATGTCTTTGAAGGTCTTTCGTCTTCCTTCACGCGAACCTTAAACGATTTGAAGCTCTCGATGAGCTTCAGTCGCCGTTTTCCTTGATTGAAAGAAAAATCAATACTTCCCGCATATTATTTGGCATAAAATCATACATATTCACACAACCACATGAACACGAGGTCAAAAGAAAATCACAATTGCGTCGAGGCGGTATGTTTACCATATGCCTAAGCATAGGTTATGGCAGAAAGGATTAGCACTTACAGCTAGGATAATCTGTTGGCAAACAGCGGAAACTTAGTTACATGACACGTGAAAGGGTCATTTCAGTTTATGCGGCCATCTACTGTAAGCGTGATTATTGAAAGGTACTAAAAACTATAAATTTTATTTGGAAAAACGAACGAAAGACAAATGCTTTTGTATCAAAGGAAGATATTTACGGCATGACCACATATGTGAAGATGAGTCAGTACAGCGTCCACGATAATAAGGCCAGCGATGGGATAAATTGGTTCAGATGAAAAACTGTTGCCCCTAAAGGGACTAATCCACTTCATCACTTCTAATACTTCCCATACAAATTGCTCGATTTTTCTAAGCGCAATTTTGCAGTTTAATCCCTAATCCATAGTCTGCACTAGCTTAAATTTTTGTTAAATATATTGTGTTGCTAAAGTTTTAAAACATCGAAATGATGGACACGTCATTTCTGTTATCTACCTACTTAGATACCTAATTCAGTTCATATACATAGTTCATATGTTCATATAATTAATTCATTACACTAAATTCAGTATATTGTAGGACGAATAATAAGTTTAATAAACCTAGTTCTGATAATTAAAATAAACTGCATATCATGCCTCTTTGACTTTTGACAGATATGGGCCAAAGGCCATGATTAAGCTAAGCCATGAATAGGAAAATTTCTGCGTTGCTCCCTTCCCCCGCTGGCTGCGCTGCCCTCAATGTCGTCGTCGACCGCGTCGTCATAATGTTTTATTATTTTTATCATGCATATATCACATGATAAGAAAATTTGAATATCAAATTTGATCATTTGTCATTGTATAGAAAAAGAGTCGTTTTTCTAAAGATTTTAAATGTATTCCGGCACCGAAAGCGAAAGTACTAGTGCTTGTTCGTATAATTATTCCTGTGATGGGTCCGAAAAACGTCACAATTCGCAAATCAGTGATTTTGGACGACGATTCACCGGTGATGTCCAAAAACGAGTTGGGAAGTCCGAATCGGCAGAAGATTATTTTCAGCGATTTAGGGGTTCCTCTTCTCCCGAATACTCAAGCAGTGGAAGAGCGAAAACGAAGGAGAAGAAGAAAAAATGAATGCTGAGGATTCCAGCGACAACAAGAAAAAGAAGATATATATCGATGCAGAAATGAAGAAAGCGAATATTATTGAGGAGAACATAAATCATTTTTCTCTACTTTCTCTTTTGTTGGTGATATGGGCGAAGGAGTTCCTTCTGCATGCGATTACAGCATTGGAGATTTTGGTATCTGTATCCTTGAAGGAGAAACAGTACGAAGTAAAGAGATATCTACATACGTTGATGCACTCCCTTCAACATGTTCAGAAAACTCTCGTAGCTCAAAGGAAAGCATAAAGCAAGAGTTCATTACGGAATTTGGTAACAATTCTATTAAGCGACGAGTGGTCCATGATATTTGGAATAAGCTATGATGCTGGAAACATCAACTTAGATACCGAAAATATATGCAGAAAAATTTCAGGGGCCATCCTCATCATCGCACACCACGGGAACCACATCCATATCATCCACGATTGCACCTACTCAAACAATTTCTGCCGATGCGCACTGGGAAATTACAGCCAAAAACCTGTCAATAGAAGATTCGCTTGACGAGTTATTCCTAGTTGGAAATTCACGACATAGCACTAGATTAATCACTCAATCTATTTGCAAAAATATTCCAGGGTATACATATACTATAACATCGCCGGGAGAAAGTGGTTTCCAAGTAGAGAAATTAGATATATTCGATTTTTCGAAGATCTCAAAGTAGCTGAAAACGGAATGATGGAAGGAATCGAACTATCGTTCAATGTTTATAACACAATCAAATTTGGATCCCAATTACCTGTTGATAATGGAATTTTCTATAACGAATCAAATCAATCGGGTACCAGGAGTAAAAAAAGAAGATAGGTAGACAAAATACTTGATTTTTTGAAAGAACATCCAACAGCATCAATAACTCATATATAAAGTACTTCAATGTGGTTTTCTTTAGAATTTCAATTTTGGGATACTAATTCCACATTAATTAAAAATTGTATTAGGATAATGAATTTAACTCATAAGGAATTATATATATATTTGAAATCTATTGAACCACAAAATTTGATTTTTAATGCACCAATAGGAAATTTATATGATTAATATTATTCTATTACTGAATGTATTGACATATTGGAAGATTTTTTGAAATATCAATTTTATAATAATGAAGAAAAAATATTAAAATTTGTAACTGATTTGTATAATATTGTTGATAAAATTATATCTAAAAGATACTATATTTTTACTTTCGCCTGCCAATGCAGAGAAAAAATTTATTTTTTAATGCCTTTATTCATTTCTGTTTTAATTGTGGACAAGTCGTCAATTTTAATCTTACTGCTCTTTTTCATTAATGGAATGTGCTGATAAACGCATTATTCGTATATTATGGAATGAACCTTTAATGGAATCATCTGCTACTGACACTTTAAAAATGTTATTTGGTGCTGATATTGTATCAGCTAAAGTGAAATATTCAAATGATGCTAATGTTATGAGGACACCAGTAATAGTTTTACAGAATATTGATGTTTTCCTAAATGATAATGCATTCAGATTGGTCGTTGGTGGTCGGGCTAAGTTGGTAGATGTTTCAAAAATCAATGGTCTTCCTTTATGTTCTAAACGGAAGACTTGAGTAAATTCTAATTTTGCGTCCTTTAGTTTGGGTTAATTCAAGCTCGCAACTGTGAATGCCAGTTGATCTACAAGTAAAAAGTGTGAATATGTTGTCTCTCATGAACGCTTGGACATGTGGAAGAGTTATCGTCGTAGTTTGGAACATTAAAAATATCTTTTTGTTTTTTTTTATAATCCAGCAACCAATTTATTATTTGTGTTGGTTAAATTGTGTCTCCCAGAGAGATGACAAACATCTGGAATCGGAACAAATTGTTTCCGTATAAGACTTTCAGATGTTTAACTGTTCGTTCGCAAGCATGTAAGTAAATATGTAAGCTGTACGAATGTACAGGGTGGCCCAAAATGACCGAAGTGGTGTGAATTGCTTATAACTTTTTGTTTAAGACATATTTTTTTAATTTTTTTTTAATACAGTAAATTTATGGGGAATATTTTTAGATTAGTTATTAAAAATGATATCCCGCAAGTGGTGGCCATTTTCTGCTTCGCACAAATGTGCTCTTTCCAACACATTTTCCATGACCTTTCGCAAAATTTCCGGTGTTATGTTGTTAATTTCGTCTCGAATATTGGATTTTAATTCGTCAATAGTCCTGGGCTTATTGACATAAACTTTCCCTTTTAAATAACTCCAAAGGAACAAGACGGTTTATTGTTGACTGAAAGGGTGCAACCCGCACATTAAATTGACGACGGTATGCACGCTGACTCAACACAATGGACCGTTGATTTACAAAGTAAATTTCAACGATTTGGGCACGTTGTTCAGTTGTGTATTGCTCCATTATAAATTCTCCAAGTCTTCCTTACAAAATACTAGAAAGAAAAGAAAAAAAAAATTATAATAAAAAAGTTATAAGGTATTCACACCACTTCGTTCATTCTGGGGCACCCTGTATGTAAGTGCAAGCAAGAGATTTATATATGTAGAGACAGAAAACGGGGTTCTCGCCAAATCGAATGTTTAACCCTTTTCGGACCAATATATTTATTAACAGCAGCAGTGCACTTGGAATTAAACTATATAGGGAGTATTTTTATACTCCCTGTTGATTTGTGACGATGATTTCAGTGCTTCTTGCTGATTTGCGACGATGATACCATATATCCGATGATGGGTTAGGCTCACAAATTACACAAATCTTCGGCAATATTTGATTTTGATTTGTAACTCACTCCTTTACAAAATATCTGGGTTGAAGGACCAAAATGTTGAATTGTTTTGTGGACTGTAAAAGCTGCGTTCGGGGTGCCTTTGAACCTCAAAAATATCAAACTCCAGAATCACATAAATTTCAAATAATACAAAGTGTTTATTGAGGAAAATACAAATGCACGGCGAGAATGATAGAGTGACGTTACCTTCTATGTTTCAACGAGACTGCTCGCAATCATAAATATAAGATTATACCAATGCTGTGATTTCAGAATATTGGAGACATATTCTCCGAGAAAATAAAGCGTTCAAAATAATAAGCCGTGAGTAAAAGATAGAATGAATACGGTATTGTCACTCCATTATACAGTGAAGTTAAAAATATTTCATACAGTTTAAACAGTGACTTCTCATCATCATAAACTAGCTTAAATTTTGAATGTAGAACCTAACTTCAAGCCATACAAGTTTGAATGAAAAACTTATTTCTCTCATTTCCAACAAAAGACCTCGATAAATATTATGTTTATCCTCATAGGCGCATAAACAACATACCATTTCAATCCATGACAAAAACACGAAAGATCTGTGAACAATTATTAAGTAACTTTGTTAAATATTTGATTGTGTGACGTGTCTGACTCAACTGTCAAACTTAACTATCAAGTACTTATCTTTGTTAGTGCACACATTGGTGTACCGGACTTCGGTGTGTTTATATGTCCACAAAACACTTTGCAATAACAATTTGTTAAGCATCCTGTAAACTTGACATTGCAACAATTGCGAACGATAGCTGAGAATCAACAAATAACTTTTTATTCAGCAACAATAACACAACAATTCTGTCTACCACACGCAATTGAAAATATGAGACGAGTCACAACGCCCACTTCCCTCTGCTCAGAGGCACACATACAAACAAAAGTAACTGACGAAATAAATTGGCTAACAACCCACCAAATGCGAAGGGGACTAAACGGCAACATGCCATACTGACGTTAAACAATTTTCAGGAATGCTTAACTTTCATCACTCTATAGCGGCGTTTATGGTCACTGGTCTAACTTTTCTTGTGACACACATGTTTTCGTCTCAGCTCTCCCCTCATCAAGACCATTTGAAGTTTTTTCAACAAAAACAGCGATCCATAACAATGTTATTATGAAAATGGAAAGGTGGAGTATCATGCCCATAACTCAGTGGGTCGACAGGGGTGGAGTTCGTTATTTCTGTGGATATTTTTTAACAGTCACTTGAAATTTGTTAAATTGTTAGTACAGGAAGTATTTAAAGGTAAAAGGATGTTATTTGGAATGATGGAAAATATTTGTAAGTCCCATAAATTTAGGTGACTTATGTTTTGTATATGTGATGAAAAGTAAGAATTGTTTCATCTGTATAGTTTAAAAAATTTGACCTATTTTCAAAATCAACACTCTCAAATTTTCTTATTTATATTAGCAGATAATTCCAAGTACTCATATTGTTCTCGTTCATGATTTACGTTGAAGGGCGCAACAGCAATAATAGTTTTAATGGAGAAATTTGTAAAAAAAACCACCATGTAATTTAGCACGAATAGCAACGTTGTAATCATGCCAATGTAGTATTTAAAATCGACACTGAAGACCAAAGTATCGGTGTTGTATTGAAAAATCATGTGACCAATACCTATATTTGTGGATAAGTGGTTTCTCCGCTTAGGTTAATAGATTTTAAAGAATAATGGTAAGGTTAGTAAACTTAGGTCAATAAACATAAATATTTTGAATATGACAGAAGTTTTTAGACCCTATATAATCAACCGCATTTCTATTTGTTTACTCCGACATGCAGGCGAATATTTTAAGTACTGAAGTAATCAGCAAGTTTACCAATAGCAGTCTCTCTTGGCCTTCGCATAGATGTGTAGACCGCTTAAGTTAATTGGGTTTAAAGAATAATGAAAAGGGTAGTAAAATTAGGTGAATAATCATGAATATTTTAAATATGATAGAAGTTTTTAAGCTCTACATAATCATCCGTATTTCTATGTGTTTACTCCGACATGTGAACGAATACATTAAGTACTGAAGTAATCAGCAATTCTACCAGTAGCAGTTTCTCTTTGCGTTCACATCGACGTGTAGACGAATACTTTGAGTTGTCAGGTAATCGAACAGTGTTTTAGCAATCTGATACTCGGAATCGTTATTAATAAGTAGGTACATTTTAGTGAGACTAAACCGAAAATGCATATAAATTTACTGAGTGTGGGAGGCTAAATTTTTTCTCCATTCATTTGATAAATTCTATATTGTTCTCTTAAGTCTTCTTAAAAATATTTGAACTTATTTAACCTCCACATTCAATGACGAATGGACGATATCGTTATTCATTACTGTTGTGAAGGGAATTGTGTTGATTTTAGTTCGAAATAATACTTTAAAACTTCAAAATTTCTTGGTTTTATTGCTTGCAGTAAGTTCGCAGTTCAGTAAGAGCAGGAAACTATAATAAACAATGAGTGAAATCTCAGCTTTCTCTATGTCGTTACCATTCTGTTGTAACAAGCCTGGGCTATGTAATAGGGTGCACCATCTTATTGAAACCATATGGAATAGAAAGTTATTCTCTTCTGGCATAGTGTTTAGAAAGGAAAAGTCGATCGAAATCTTTAAGCAACATCTTGGTAGCAACAGGCTTCAGCTGTGCTATATTTTAAGTCATACCTTGAAAATAATTCCAAATCGTTTATTCTTCTGCTTTCCTTATTTAATTCGTCGCTTTAAATATCGACAAAGTTTCGAAAACCTGATTCTGTCCATGGGACTTTTGATGACCTCTTTTCCGTCGCCCGTCTGGTTCTTTGCCAGAGATTTATTATGCTAGAAGGTTTTTCTTCCACCCACAAAACAATCGCGGTATTTCAATGCAATTGATAACGTCAATGTTGATATACAGCTCATAGTTTGTGCTGTACCAATGCTCTCCGGTAACGATGATGGGCTCATATATATTACGGAGTATTTACCTCGACGACTCCAGAACTGGCACATCCGATATTGTCATGAATGTCAGGACTGTGCATTACAGCAAAACATGTTGGACTAATATCTGGCATAGTTGAATTTTTGTTCGTCTGTCATTAAATCGCTTGCTTAGCCCATAGTAGCATCTGTTTCCAACCAATACTCTGCTCCCAGAGCGGTCTATTAAATTTAATGACGACGGGGGCAAGGTAAATGTAATCACTCATCATTCTGTTACACTGTTACATTGAGTCACTCTTAAAAAATATTGGTTTCGTTCTCGTTTGTCGCCAAACCCATATTTGTTGTTCCCAATGCTTAAGAAGGTTGCAATATAATCGCTTAATATTTGCCCAATGGTTCATGACCGTAGTCATTATATTTAAGCTGTTTGCCTCAAAAAAAAAAAAAAAAAACCCGTGTAGAAGAGGTCGCCTGTTTAACGCGTGGTTGCCCTTCTTAACTGAAGAATTCATGTCGGCCAATCTTATCCTGCCACAGCTTGCTTTATAGGCGAAGATATTGCATGTTGATTTTTATTTATTTTTTTTTGTTCTTTGGTGTTCCCCAAGATTATGCTCGTAGCCCATGATCCTGCTTTTCTTATCTCGTTTTGGTTCAGTGATTTCTACACCTATGCTTCCAAATAAGATTTTCGTTGTCACCTCAGGAGCCTTGTGTCTCTGCACAATATCTTTTGGCAGACTTGACGGGCTTCGCCTCTAACTTTGTATCCTCATATATTCTTACTTGTTACACATCGCATATGATGATTATTTGCCACAAAATCATATATATTCACACAACGAAAAGAATATGACAACAAAGGAAAATTACTGTTGTGTCGAGACGGTCTGGATACCATATGCCTAAGCTTGGCTCATGACGTTTAGGTTATGGCAGAATCAACTATCACTTACAGCTGGCGCCATCTATTGGCAAACAGCGAGAACTTAGTTGCGCACCTAATACAAAATCTGTACCGAATATAGTGTAAATATATAATAGATGTAAATCATAGAATATGTATATGGATTACACCGCTCATTTCTATGGGAGATACCAGAAAGGGCTTGAAAATGCGGACCCATTCACAGATATAGGTTTGTGAGGGGCCCGATGGGTGTTAAATTTGTCTGAATTTCGTATAAATGCCATGCCAAATATTACTGAACAATATTATATATTAATAACTCAGTTTACTCTATTCAACGAATTAAAAGTTATAGCAAAAAATTTAATTAAAAAACGAGCAATTTTTACGAGCATTTATAACACCTACTCGCGATCTGGCAAAATATTGAGCTGTGAAATGTTTTGGAAAGTTTCATAAGTATTGAAGAGCCAGCCTGCAACCCAGCCAACGAACATAGCTCAATCGATTTAAAAAGTCACAAAATGCAGTTAGTCAGCAGATGCTTGGTACTTTAAATGCTTCTTACTGGGAGTTACACTTTTGTTGGATCAAATGACGTATCCCTTTATTCCTCCGGGTGTATGTACAAAAAGCACACAAAGTTGCATAAAAAATGTATAATATGTTAAACTCTGTCATTCTATAAAAATAAATCCAGCTTTATTAGTTACGGAAGCCGCCTAAAATCTATGCCTAGTAAAAATTTTGCAATGCACGTGACTCTAAACATCACTTTCCATCTTGCTTCACTCATGCTATGAAAGCCATGCATTGAACAAAATATATTCCTTTTCTGTTGCCTTGAAAAGAAATGTTGTTATAGGAAGAAAAAACTACCACAATGGCGGCAAATAATTTAAAACATGTTTGAAAATTACATTGTCGGCTGTTGCCAGAGCGTGTACATATATATAAGTGTGTTATGGCTTTTAGAGTGTTGTTATGATCCGTAATGATTTTGTAATTACCAATGGTTGTTGCTTTTAGAATATTTACATTTGACAATGGCCTGAAAAGAAATAAAACAGCACCAGAAACATCTGTGCGTTAAGTACTGCTCCCAATGCCCCATGACTTATAATTTTCCAGGGGATGTGGAAAGGGCGGCTGGCTATGTTGTGCTCTTTGCCATCATACCACAAGTGTTGTTAGCTGATTGCGATTGTGTCACTTTAAAGGGAAATATGGCAATGGAGTTGTTGAAGTTATATGCGAATGTTTGGCATCACAAATTTTAAAGGTTTTCAATACGGCGCATATGACTTTAGCTGATAATGGTGGAACAAAAAAAAAAAAAAACAGTTGATGGATATTGGCTTACAACGATGGAGTGGAGGACTGTAATTTAAAGCCTCTTTGATTCCACCTGAGCCCCAGCGAATATTTCAATGTGAACGTATACTTTGGAATCAGTTTCAGATGCTTCGATTAGTGGGATATTTAGGTAATAAAAAATTGCTACATTATGGTGTTATGTCAACTTTGTTGGTTTGATTAATCATAAGATCCTTTCGATTTAATATTTCAAGTGACAGGTGATTGACACTCTATAACAACAAATCATTTAGATGCGAAATTTGTATGCCATATGCATACAACTGAAAGAAGATGGTGTTGATAACAGTAAAACAATAGCAAAAGTTGTGAACAGCATTTTTGCTACCAATGTACAGAGAGTTAATGCATTTAGGATAGTTGGTTCCCTATAAAATATAGATATTTCATTTTCACTTTTTTCATTTATTTTATAAAATTGCAATTTTAAAGCCAAATGGCTCAATTAAATTAAATATTAAAGTACAATATACATATAGATCTCCCACTTTTCAGGACAAGAGGCTGAAATTTGTCTCAGAACTACGGAAATTTCAATCAAGTGGACAGACTTTTAAACCTAGTTTTATAATATTTCTATGAAGGCGACAATACGAAATATTTAATATACCATTTTCGCCGAGGTAAAATTGGTTACAATTATTACACCATACTGTATAGTCGTATACTACTACTATGTACTACTACTATATACTACTGCTAAACACAGTATATAAAAAACTTGAATAGACATGACAATAATATTACTGAAATTTTTGATTTAAGAGATAATGCAATTAAAGGTGATGGAGATTATCCCAGATTTGTAACATTACGTTGTTAATAACTATTAATTCTTAATTTGGTGTTTACTTCTAATATAGGTTGATGTTTGTAGATTTAAGTTTTTCAGGTTGGCACCACTAGTTGGTAATGGAGTTCAAACGTCATCTGTCAAAGTAAAAAGTGTACAGTATACTCTGCCAATGCATCATGGAAAGACTAACAAACGAGCAAGGATGGCAAATCGTTCAAATTTATTATCACAATTCATGCTCTGCGACAAAAGTGCATCGTTTAATATAACCATTTTATGGTCGTCATAGTCGACCTGCTGAATTAACAATTCCTGCTGTTATCTTCAAATTTCGCACCAACTTTACTTTGCTGGACATAAAACCATCGACTCGCATGCGTTGAGTGCATATCGAAGAAAATATTGCAGCCGTAGCGACCAGTGTTAATGATGATCGTGAAATGTCAATTCGTCGCCGTTCTCAGCGATTGGGCATGTGTTACTCAACCACAAGGAATTTTCTTTTTGCCCCAATTGGCCGAGTTGAACTTTGTTGACATGTGGTTTCATTAGGATGGTGCAACATGCTACACTGCTCGTGAAACAATGGATATGTTGAGGGATGAATTTGGTGAGCAGCTTATCTCTCGATTTGGCCCAGTAAGTTGGCCTCCAAGATCTTGCGATTTAACGCCTTGATTGTAAGGTTGTGGGGTTATGTCAAGTCGTTAGTCTATGTGAGCAAGCCGATCGCTATTGAAGCCTTACAGGATAACATGACACGCGTTATTTGTGGAATACAGGCCAAAATGCTTGAAGAAGTGACGAAAAATTGGACCTTCCGAAAGGACGTTTTGAGACGGAGCAGCGTACAACATTTACGTGCAATTATCTTTAAAAATTAAATGAAAAAGACTAATTTATCGATTTCAATAAAAAATTTTAATATATGATGCAAATTTGAGTGTTATATTCAATTTAAAAAAAAAAAACTACGGATAAAAAATCACACTATACTTCATGATCATCTCGTAAGCCGTAAATATATTTAATTTAACGCCGTTAGTAAAAAGTCATGACTTCCTACCACTAGACCATAGATAATTACATAATTACACCAGACCATGATAGATAATTACACTGCAATTAAGAAGTATTTGTCTCGTGTGGATTGGTTGCACATTCATTGATGTAGTGACACAAATTAAATATCTGTGCTTATATCTGACAAAATTAATCATTGGTTATTGGCATCGAATTGATGGAGGTTACGTAACAGTTGACAAAACGAGAGAATATGTCGATGTTTTTTCGTCATGGCGTGAACATATGATCAGTTACAGTTTTAACACCGTATCAGCCATACTGATAAGCTCCAATAATGACATATACATTAGCCTTTAGTCTTTCACCCTCACCCTAGAAAACCTTATAAATGATGTGTTAAATATTGATAGCAAGATAGTTGCTACACAAACTTTGGTTGACTTTTTTAAATGTAGGACATCTATTACCATTTGATCGACACGGTCTCTAGTGCGGTGATCAGGAGACAGCCAACTTGCTTAGTGGCTAACTTTGTATGTGAATATAGTTTCACTTATGTCGTGTTCCACTTCACGATGAGGTGAACCAGCCTGGATGTGCTTTCCGATATATTGCTAAACAATTTCTCGACTACTGGACTAAGAATATCTATTTCCTTTCTATTTGGGTATTAAAATATCCTAGAGCAATTTTGATGTAGTGGTAAAGTCTGCATTACTATGATTATTTTAGCTCCTTATGCTATGTGCCTTGATCTCATCACCCCCATTTTCCGCGAGGAAGTACACATAGATTAGCATAAAAGTAAAATACCTCATCTTGATTGTGATTATGTGGTCAATAGTAAATATCGTACGTTATTTTGTCCCGTGCATCTAAAACCACTGAATTGTTTCATTCGACGAACATAAAATTTACAATCTTTTTATAACACTTTCATTCTTTGCTATTTTACAGTCCCTTTATATCGAAAAACGACCTCAAAGTTAAGAACGTAGTATAAAGCCTCACTATGTTCGACTTCTATTGGGTTGTTCGGAAGATTTGTAGAACTCCTTTAAATACTATCCTAATTTCCTTCCACCCCTTCTCTAAACTGATTACCATTGTTTAATTGTGTTCTCGTTCTAGTCGGAAGCGTTATAGCGTTTTAAAAAAGTTTTAAAAAGTGGGGGAAATGAGCGGAAAAGGGCATTTTAGGCATATTATGATGTGTTATTTCCGAAGAGGAAAAACGGCTGCTGAAGTCAGCCGATAAATAAAGTCTGTTTATGAAACGGATCAAATGAAAGAAATTGCCAGAAATGGTCACAAGATTTTCTACGGGCGACTTCTCTTTAACAGATGCTCCCAGATCAGGACGATCAAAAGAAATTGTTTCCGAGGAGGTTGAGATTTAGTCATTGTTAATCCGCGTGAAACAGTTAGGGAAATAGCTAAAATAATATAAAAATTGTCTCAACCGTTCATAAGCTCATAAAAGAGCTCGGTTTTGTGAACAACCTTGATATGCCAGTACCTCACTCTCTCATCGAGGCCAGTCACCTGAATCGCCTTGACGTCGGCGACAACCTAAGGATAAGAAATAACAAGGCAACATTTCTGAAGAACCTCATCACAGAGGATAAAAAATGGATAGTCTGCAACAATGTAACACGAAATAGATCAAGGGAGAAATCAAATGAACCACCTCAATACATCACTAAAGCGGGCCTTCACCCCAGGAACGTAATGTTCTCGATTTGGTAGGATGTCAAAGGAGTAACATTTTTTGAGCTTCTCCCAACAAATCGAGCGATTAATGTGGACTACTATATGGCACAATTAGATAAATTGAAGGCGGCATTGGGCAATCGGGGAGAGGTCATCTTCCATAATGGCAACGCCCGCCATCACACTGCCTCGCGGGCACGTCAGAAACTGCCAGAGCTTGGGTGGGAAGTTTTACCTCACCCACGGTACTCCCCAGACCTCGCTCCGTCCAACTATCACCTATTTCGCAATGTGAACAATCACTTGAAGGATTTGAACTTCCATAACGATGAGGAAGTTAAAAATCGAATTGAACTCTTTTTTTAGAAAAATCACACGAGTTTTATAAGAGAGGAATTAGAAAGCTCACAGAGAGGTGGAAACAAGTTATTGAAAAAGAATTACATTATAAAATAGATTAAAATAATTGTCTTCTTGTATATAAATTTGTAAATAAATTTCTTTTAACAACCGAATGAACCTTCCGAACAACCTGATACGTACAATAAAATGTACAATGTGGCTGATGTATGTATGTTGCTACCAATGTGATACCTGAAGATGTTGAAAGAGCTTGTTCATCAAAAACTATTACGAAAGGCAATTACTTTCAACTCTTTGAGCTTTCAACATGATGTTGCAAATTGTCGCATAGCAGGCAAGAATTGCAACCCATAATTTTAGTAAAATTACAAACTTTCCTTAATAACCTGGATTTATGAACTAAATGCCTTCAATTATTATAATGCTGCCCGAAGAAATAAAGATAATGCAAATATGAAATACACAAAAGAAACGTTTAAAGTATCAAGTATCTTTTGACCAACCACGTTTCAGAAATTTTTATGTCGGTTGAGCGATGATCCTCTGTCTGCCTGGCCGGCTGATAGAAAAAGCAACTGTCGTTAATATAATTGAAGCTTCTTAGAATTGACACAGGCTAACAATTTGACAATCCATTGCCATTGATTTTAAATAGACTATGTCGATCAGCCCCCTCTTTATCTACTTTCCGGAATTAAATCTTTTCCCCCTATAGCTCCTCATTCATAGACCAGAGCAACGTAAATTTGTGTCCTTTCGATTGGCCGAATTTGAAAAAAGCAAAAGATTCATGATCTGCTTTCTGGTATCTCAGATTTACCAATTTGGCTATATAGAACATATATCTTAGTTCTACCTATATATGTTTCATACAATTGCACCAAATTTAATCACCTCTAACAAAGTATGATCTTAGAATATGAAATTTATTATTGAAGTGGACTAGCCCTTCTCGTGTCTTCCATACAAATTTCATAGGTTTCCTAAAATTTAACCTTTGTACTGTAATTTATGACTGTTGGGCCACAATTTTTTTTTTTTCATTAGCGTTGATTTATAGTTTTCAACAAAATCCAGGAAATCTCGACCTAGTAACCACATCCCGTATCCCATATAAATAAATGATTCTACCAATACTTTTTTATGATGCGTACTTTTGAAGTAGTTGTGCTAAATTCAATAAAATTTTGAATTTTCTTTGAAGGTCTGGGAATGAAAATCGACTGCATTGCCACTTTCTTTATGGTATTACATATTTATATTCTCATTGCTTTCTAATTCGGAGTATATTTTTAACAAATGCATTCGAACAATATTTAACATAATTCCTGTTGCAGTTCTTCCGGTAGTGATGAGTAATGACATCATACCTGCATTATCGAGAATGGAGGATTTCAAATTTTTTTTGTGTTTAACATCTTTATTAAGAACTTTATAAAAGTTCATTATTTTTAAAATTAATAAAATGAAATTATATTTCAAACAGGTGGAATTAATAATCTGCATCTCGCGTAGAAAAATTCCGATCGGATTACGCTCAGTGCCTTCGAAAAATAAGATTCAAAGACATCAGAAAAATACGCTTAATTTCACAGTTTTTCTTCCAAGGAGACGATAAAGCAACCCAGACGGCCGAAAATGTCAACAGTGTTTGTGATTCTAATAGCGTAACAGCTAATCGTGCGCAATTTTGGTCGATAAAATAATGGAAACTGCCAAGTCCGACCGTCATTTAAGCGTTCTATCGATTGCCCAGGAGTTAAACATTGGCGAGAAAACCCTTTGGAACTTTTTACATAAGGCTTAGCAAAACCACATCCTGACTGGTTTGCTTCATCGTGAACTAGTTTACTTCACTTTAGCCACTAAGCAAGTTGGCTATCTCCTGACCACTATACTAGAGACCGTGTCGGTCAAGTGGTAATAGATGTCCTGTGTTTGAAAAAGACAATCCAAGTTTGTGTAGCAACTATCTTGCTATCAATATTTCACACATTATTTATATGGTTTTATAGAGTGAGGCAGATGAAAGACTATCTGCTAACCTATATGTCATTATTGGAGCTTATCAGTACGGCTTTGGATGTGGTAAAACTGTAACTGATCAGATATCTACGCCGTGACAAAAAAACAACAATCGTGCCACTCGAATTAGAACAAAAACCTCATGAACCGAATTTCTGTCTGCTAATCGTTGCTAAATTGTTACATAATAGACCTGTTTCTGAAGCGAATGATACGTAACTGTTGATGAAAAGGGGACACTTACGACAACGTCAAGACGATCGTGGTCGAATCGAGGTGAGCCTGCACAAACGGTAGCCAAGCCAGGGTTGACATTCAGGAAGGTGTTACTGTATTCTTGGTGGAATTGGGAGGAAATTATCTACTATGAACTACTCCCCTACGGCAAGACTGTACTGTCAACAATTGACTCGTCTGAAGGAAGAAATCGTGCAGTGGACAGCTTTGACCAATAGATACTGATTTGTGTTAAATCAAGGTAACGCCACATCTTACACATCCATAGTGAGTCGTCGGAATCTCAAGGAGCTTAAACTTTACGCAATGTAACATAATGTAACGTAACATTCGAAATGCGAGAAATGAACAAGGAATTTCTGGGAAGCATACAATAACTATGATGGTCCTCTTGGGCAAAATTCATCCTAAATTATAGAGTACTCTAAAGTAAATACAATCGAAAAGCATATGTTTGCGTACCTCGCTGTCAAATTAAAGAGAAATCGCTGTGATGATGTCGCAGAAATAAATTTTTGTTTAAGATACATCAATACCAATCTTTTCTATCGTTTTCCTGGTCGAGTTTCCCAAGTCTCATTTCAGAGATTTTCATATAAGGCTAAATGACAAAGCCAAATATTTATTCTACGTTCAACTTAATGTCTAAATCAAAACTTTCTCTTTTACACACTAAATTATGCCAGTAATCCCAGGAAATGGTAAATTTGATATTGAGTCTGACATAACTAAACTTTATTTGGTGAAAAAGTGGCAGGAACTTTCAATAAACCTGCTGTCACTAACTAGTTTCAAAGGACATTAAGGTTTGGGGAGTGTATTCTTTTAAATTCTCAAGTCACTGTCCCGAATGAAATCTCTTAATAAAATACCTACACGTACACACGACACACGTGTGTGTACATTCAACGTATTTGCTAAGATTTCTATATTGAC
>JAHXMU010000115.1:1457540-1494205 GCA_019455685.1 Philornis downsi | reverse complement strand
TCAACATTTCATTCCTGTTACAAATCGTATTATTACTTTTGACCATCCATTCCTCTTTCAATATTTTGTTTGAATCAACTTAGCAGTTTTACAAAACTTATCAATTGAGTTATCCGTAAATTCCGCTACCTTTAAGGCACCCACCTCTGTTGCTGGCACCGCCCATTCCTCTGGGTTGACTCTGCCGCTCTTTTTGTGCATTTCGGCCAAAGGGCATTGACAGTATACCATAAATCCTTTGGACTATGGCAAGTGTTTAAATTACACTAGAGTGGATTTTCCTGTAAAATGTTTTCATACAAAATTGACGTAATGACAGTTTGAAGAATAGTTCCCTTTCGAAAAACTCGAAATGCAAAGATTTAACTTGTTGTTATCTTTAGTGTGTGATAACAACAACTGAGCGTTCATTTGGAACTTGACACCCAAGTGCAAAGGAATTTCAGGAATCCCAGAGAGAGAAACCGTTTTATAAGGACATGCGCTTCCGATGTTAGTGTAATATTTCTCTTTGCGGTATGTTTTGGGTTTTGAAATATGAGCAATGTGAGAGCGCCTGTGTGCTAACAGGGAACTGTATAAAGCAGAACATGTTAATTTATAGCAGAACAGTGGGTGGTTTTATAACACTTTTCGAACAGATACGATAATTGACAGAGAGACAAAATTGCAAAAGGTGAAGGGTGGCTAAATGAGAACTATCGTACATGCATTTATAAGTAATAATAATGCCATCGAAATAACTGTTCTTTTTTTTTTAATTTCTGAACATTTTTGGGAATAAATCAGCACTTATTTAAACAAACATGATGTTGAATTTGAGGTTTTGTTGAGATGTTTGCGGTTGATTAGAGTGAACCAAGAACTATAAACTACGAGTACGGACCCAAAACTAGCCGATCTAACAAAGAAGACGGAAAAAGGTTATATAAAAAGATACGTTTTTCCCAGCGATATTCAATAGCTTTTATACCCTGTTTATAGTAAAAACTGTCAAACTCCTTAAAATAGCCATCAACCGCAGACTCCGCCTCTTCACTGTTGGCAGGTCTTTTACCACCGAAAAATTTTTTCAAGTTTAGAAATAAAAGATAAGGTGCGCGATAGGTAAGTTGAACTTTACTTAATTAATTTGTGACATTGTAATAATAGATTTCCGAAAGCCTTGTCTTGATCAAACAACACTTTCTTTTTCGCCAAAAGTGGACTTTTTTCCATAATTTCATTGCTTAAACGCTGCAATAATAATAAACATAATATTCGCCATTGATGGTTTTTTCCTTTCTGAAGATAATCAATAAAAATAATTTCAAGAGCATCTCAGAAAACAAACGCCATGACCCGGCCTGATGATGGAACGTCTTCGCCTTCTTTACACACGTATCTCTTTTCCAGTCCACTGCATTGACGGTTCCTTCGTCTCAGGTGTGAAGTGGTGATCACGTGTCTCATCCATGGTTATAAATTGACGCAAAAATTCGGCTTTATTGTGGTGAGACTTTGCTACACACTCTACTGAAACATTTTCACGACGATGTTTTTTCTCTGTAGAAAGCAAGCGCGGCACCCATCTTGCGCACAGCTTTCTCATCTTCAAATTTTCGGCCAATATACGATGTATAGCACTTTTGAAATGCCTATCAATTCAGTTAGCGCACACACCTTCAGCCGCTGATCATCCAATTCAATTTCGTGGCTTTTCCTAATCGTATCTGGTGTGGACACCTAAATTGCTGGACCGGTACGTTTTTCGTCTTGGCAACTCGTACGGCCTCGCTACCTAATATTTTACTGTCGTACAGGAAGGAGCAGGCTCCCCCAGAGAAGGATGTAGCTCGGTTTTAATATTGGTTGGACTGAGACCTTTCAAATGGAAATATTGAATTACATAACGGTAATCAATTTTTTCCATGTTTACAAATTCACGGAGATCCTTTACTTTTGATGGCTCAAATAAAAATACTAAACTTAAAACTTAAACCTAAACTTGAAATTTAAAACATATGCAGCCACTTTTCACCAAATTACTTTTTTAGACTACTATAAGCCATTTCTGCGTCAGGTCGGCTAGTTTTGAAATCGCCATCGTACCACAAAGGAAATACGAGTATACCAATAGATTTACGTGTACGATCTGGATGGCCAATGCACAGCGCTATTTCTGGAGTCGTTGAATTTTTGTCTCAATAAGTTAATTGTTCCCGGATGTGTATAGCATATTGCATACTGCATCTTCTTGAATGATTTATCTGTATCATTCTTTATTGACTATAACTGCAATACAATTTACATTGTCAACAAAGTACATCTGCAAACCATAAACCACCCAAAATTGCTCTTCACTTCAAAATCAACAATACGGCTTATTAATCAAACCATTTTACCAGAAATGGACTTGAGTATGTTGACCACACATTTCATATAAAAGTTCATTGATTCAATTCAAAAGGTTCTTCATTTCTGTAACAGATTGGAATAATTTCTATACATTGTGCAATTGTGTATACCTCATTATAATTTGCCGAACAATTCTAAACCTAAACACCAATTTTGGCTTTAATAAAAAGGGAAAAGTAAGAGATGAGATACTCAAAATATGTATTATATAATACAAAATAAAAATAATTTCTATACATTGTGCAATTATGCATACCTCATTATAATTTGCCGAACAATTCTAAACCTAAATACAATTCTAAACCTAAGAACAATAATAAACGTACATTTTGGCTTTAATAAAATGGGAAAAATGAAAGATTGGATATTCAAAATTTTATATAATACAAAATAGCACGAATTGTTCTACAATAAGAAATTTAAATAATTTTTTTCTTTAATCAATGCATTTCATTTATTTATTTCCCTTTTTTTATTATTGTGTAGAAAATTCAATTTCATTTTATATAATTAATTGATTTTGAAGATAACAGACCGTAAATGACTTCCATGCTCAGAAAATTATTCATTGCGGTCTGAAGAATTGAAGTTGGGATTCCCTCAATAATTGTTTTAATGGAATGCTTCAACTCAGTCAAATTCCTTGGTTTCGTTTTGTACATTTCTTGCTTGACGTAAATCCAAAAAAAAGTCTGGTGCTGTCAGGTCAAATCACCTTGCGGGCCAGCGGAAAGTGGGGTTTCTGGATATTGATCTCTTTGGGAAATTTCTTTGGAAATTTCGTTTCCCCATAACCGGTCAGACTATGTGTGCTTTTGCTCTATCTTGCTGGAATCAAATGCTGTTGAAACTGCTACGTCTTTGGCGCAGTTCTGGCTAAAAAAACTCCTTTAACATCTTTAAATGACGGTCCACATTCATAGTTATTCTTACACCGTTCACTTCAAAGAAGTATGAATGCACATTAATGAAACTGAGTACCACACAGTGACTCGTTCTGGGTACAACTCCATCTCATGGAGTACTTCTGGATTATGTTTACGGAAATTTATATATATATATACGGAAATTTTGCTAGTTTACATTACCGTTTAGATCAAAATGGGCTTCATCATACATAAACAAGCAATTTATCAAGTTATTGTATTTTTCGGCGAAGAGACAAATCCAGAGGATTTAACTTGCTTATAGTTTTGACTCCGTATGGAAACAAATTTAATTCGTCATGAATTGTTCGTTGCAGTAACCGTCTGCTAACCTTAATCTGCGACAATAAGTTTTGATTCGAAGCGTTTGGATCTGCCTGAATTGACGGTGCTACAGCCGCGATTGTGTCTTGAAAGTAGGAAATTCAATGGCACCGTTTTCGTGTGATGCTTTCAGATTCGTCAAATATGTTTACCCATCTCATAATGAGAAGACAATCAAGAATACTGCGCCAAATTTGTGGTGCCCCATGGTATATTAGGAATGATGACATACACAAGGATTTAAACATTTCTTATATTTCCGAGGAAATAAGAAAATTAAAGAGGTCATATATATCGAAATTTCAATATTTTCCCGGTCATATACGGCTAAGAAGAAAGGACACGCTAGACTTGGTCCGGTGACACAAAGTTCGGCTCACCAAAAATAAGATACATCAATGGCTGGATACTTTAGTTTAAGATAGGATTAAGATTTGAATACTTATTGTAAATTTCGAAAGAAAGATTCAATAAAGAAAATTAATGGAAAAAAACCTCATAATGATTCATCTACTCGGGGAACGTGTCCAATTGCAAAACATGGTACTGCTGCACTATCCAAATCCTCTTTTCGGTATACCAAGCATTCATTTCAATAAATCTAAATAGTAACCTGTCAAATAATAGAAAGGAAATAAGCTGATTGCTCACACAGGAAAAAGTTATTACGTTTTGTGTTTGTAGCAAGATTCATGCGCCACAATGTACTTATTTGATCAGCGGGAAAAAGTTTACTTACAACTTAACAAAAGTGAAACTAGGAAAATACTGGTATGATGAGTATCAGAGACCCCGTGATAGCTAATAACATTTTGGTGCAATCGCGCATTTCTGGTTTACTTCACTTCATTTTTAATATTTTTGCAAAGATAAGCGTTACGAGTCCTTTTTTTCTCTTTGCTAGAAAGACTCTGTTGAAAAAATTTGCATACGAGTAGTGTTGTTCATCATAAACAATACATAAATTTTAGGAAAGGCGTGTTAAACCACTGTGTTCTTATCAACAAATGCCCTGAATTAATTCACCGTAAATTATCCTATATTACTTGAAGTTATTAATTTTTACCATCTAGTCTGTAATTAAATTTTGCGTTATATTATAGAGTAGCTCCAAATTCTAATTAAAGTTATAATTCCGTATTTTAGGACGAAAAACGTACATTGTGAAAAATTCTAATAAGTGAAGTAGATCGTCACATTGTAAATCATATTTTTCTGCTATTAAGATACATAAACTTTCTTATAACATTAGTATTGTAAAGTTGTATAATGCATTTGTTATTGAATTATGGTGAAGGTACGTTGTAACATTGTAATTTAATCAAATCGGCTTGAAATTAGAATCCTTAATAAACAAATTAAATTAAATAAATTGAATTATGATGAACTTTAACATACCAAACTTAACTATTATAGCCGGCAGTGAATGTCTATTTCATTGCCAGAAATAAGTTTAACTCATTATTATCCGGTACCCGAAATCGTTGACCAATTTCAATGAAATTTTGTGTGCGTTAGCTTTATGCTATAGTTAAGACATATTTCAAATTAAAAAAAAAAAAAAAAATGGAGTGATTGGTTCCTGAGATCTAAGGTGGTAAGTTTGGTTACCAGTAGGCAGAAATGTTTAGCATTATTGGAATAAAACAAAAAGTATACTAATTGTGAAAATTTTAAATAAAATATATATAAATATATAAAATATAAATATGTAAAATATATTCTTCACACACATTTAGGTACATAACTATATTAATTAATTCTATTTTTAATTAGTTTTATATAAATTTTAATTTGAATGCTTCGAATATTTCGCATAACATTTTTGCTGTATGCGCATACAGCATACTTGGCATTCATATGGTGTACGAGTATGAGTGTGGCAAACCACACAACGTCTTGTGTTTCCAGATTGTTTTAAAATACAGTGAACCTGTTTGTCAAAGTTTGGAAATTTTAACGGACGCTCACTTAGCACAGGAAGTTGTTCACTTGCGGGATCTTTTCTACAGATCAGCAATTCATTTACAACAGTTGAACGGAAGAGTTGCGATAATGATTTTGTTACTGGTTTTGTCGATACCAGCACAAGCAGTTTCCAGGCATTTACTATCTTATTGCCAAGCGTATTCCTAAACAATGGCCACCATCATTTCTTGGATCATACAGTAATTCGGTTGTTAACCCATGCATTGTCGTGTAAATCTACTCCACCCATATACTTCTTATACTGACCGATGGCATTAGTAACTTTTACGTTAATCTGAGTTTTGATTGCGCAATCATAAAATTTGGTGTTAGACTTTGGATACATGCGACCATGATTTGTGACTATTTTGACTAGTGCATTGTTTCTCCAGCGGATTGCCACGACCCCATTAGTAAGGCGATATACAGGATATTTATACATCCTGTTAAGATGTAAAGGGTGTCCCAACAAGAACGCAAGATTTAAATTTGGCGCCATTCGAAATGTCATTGTTTGACATTTGAATAATTGTTATTGTTTGCTAGTAGAAGGTACGAGGTTAGTAAAAAAGGAGCGCTACACGAATGAACAACGCATTCTCATTGTGAAATTGTTTTACCAAAATGGTGAAAGTTTTGCGGCTACAGTTCGCAAATTGCGATCAATTTAGAGTCACAATAATGCTCCAAAAGAGTCAACTGTAAAGAGATTAATGGATAAATTAGCTAAAACTGGGTCTGTTAGTGATGTAAAGACAACAACGCGCCTTGGACCAGGTCGATCGACCCAAAATGTCGCAGCTGTACGTGATGGTGTCGCTCAAACTCCATCCACCTCAATTCGACACCGAGATCAGCAAACTCGTGTCTCCAAATCTATTGAGTAGCGAATTGTGACGAAAGATTTGCATCTTTATGCATACAAAGTTCAGTTGACTCAGGAACTGAAGCCAGCTGACCGTGGACAGCGAAGGGAGTTCGTTAATTGGGTATTGGACAGATAACATGAAAATGCTGATTTTGGCGATAAAATCATCTTCAGTGACGAGGCCCATTTTCATCTTGATGGCTTCGTCAATAGGCAGAATTGTCGCATTTGGGGTGAGGAAAATCCTCGAGTGATTCAGGGGAAGCAAATGCATTCTCAACGTGTCACTGTGATGTGGATTTTGGGCTGGAGGAATCATTGGAACTTTTTTCTATGAAAATGAGGCATGTCAAGCGCAAACAGTCACGTGTTCGGTATCGTGAAATGATAATCATTTTTTTTGTGCCTAGAATTGAAGATATGAATGTGGAGGGCATATGGTTTCAACAAGATGGCGCCACATGTCATACAGCCAGGGAAACAATTCAATTGCTGCATCAGTCATTTCCCGGTCGTGTTATTTCGCGTTTTGGAGACCAGAATTGGCCGCCTAGATCGTGCGATTTAACACCATTAGACTTTTTTCTTTGGAGTTTTTTGAAGTCGATGATTTACGCGAATAAGCCGATGACGACTCAAGTCTTAAAAGAGGAAATTGGACGCTGTATTAATAAAATACCGCAGCATTTATGCAAAACGGTCATTGACAATTTCATTAAAAGATCGCGTGTGTGCCAGCAAAGCCGCGGCGGCCATCTGCCCGATGTTATGTGTTACATAACCTCATTCTGTCTACTTTACGATATAATAAAGTTTCACGATTTTTTTTCAAATATCTGTGTTTTATTTAAAATTTAAATCTTGCGTTCTTATTGGGACATTAGCATTTTTTTTTTTTGTGGCCGTTTGCTATACCCAAACTGAGGTCCTTATTGGCCATATCAGAGATGAATAGTTAAACAAATAGTTAAATTTTGCTATGGGATGCTAAGTTTTTAATTATCTTTTGGTGATTTTTATATTTTATAAAATATTATTTGACAATTAATTGAAGTTCTCTTTTCCGCGATATAGAGGTTAGGCAAACTTTTTTTTTCAGATCTTTAATTGTATGTTGTATATAGCAAAAGCATATAATTTACTCCAGCTTACCGTTTACAAATCGAACTTCAAAAAATTTTTTCAGCTACAGAAAGTATGTGACTGTGTCAAGTTTCAGGAGGCAGGCCAGACAGAGGGACCCCGTTCAATTGACTTAAAAAGTCTCGAAACACGTTTGGTTGTAAAGCACTAGGTAATTTAGTATTACGATACCTCCTTCTGGGTGTTGTTATAAATGTTTGCCTTATCGAATGATTTGTGCCTTCATTCCTTAAATTATAAAACTGTTTCCAACTTTTCGTCTGATAGAAGATACTTTCAAAAAAGGGCACTTAATTCTGCTGCAACTTTCGCTGTAGAGCTAATTAATATGTAACGAAATTTTTTTTCTTAAGCTGTTATACCTTCATAATTTTTTAATTTTTAATTAGTGCATCAAGTGAGCGGCATCTTATACAGTTTAATGACTCTTTAGTAGTGAATTTTTTGTAGGTGATTGCACTCATATTAAATAGAAATTCGAGAGTTTATATCGAATTATAGCATTGATATCGAATGCCTTATCGAATGCCTAATCGTTAACTCTTTGTTCCATTTTAATACAAGTTTTCATCTACAAACATAAATATGTACAATGAATATTTATGACCAATTTAATTAGCTGCAATATTAATACATTACATTTTCCAATCATTAAGTCTACTGCTATTATTACGTGCAGAATACAATTTAGTGGTTTACTGTTTTCTGGTTGTTTCTGCCACGGCGTGTAATCATGGTAATCATGGTAAATTAATATTTATAAGGTATTTCTTAATGCTCATATAGAACACATCTGATCTTCTTCATGCAATCTTCTACACAGTATTCATATGTACATCATTCGAGGAGCTTAGAATATCGTAACGTTCGGTAGCAGCAATATTAGACAAAATTAAGCACAAGGTCTTTGTAGGAAACCTGTCAAATGTGTTCTGTATACATGAAGTTAAATTTGTTGATTCAGTGCACGTGAAAGTCATTCGGAAACCGCATAAAGATAGAAAAAATAATATGGTTTCAAATTCAGTCATATCTATATAATAAATATATGACTAACATATGTAGGTGTGTTGAAAATTGACACCCATCCGACTGCAATATAGATTTAGCCATGTGTACCTTATGTTTATGGGGTAGCGAGAGCAAGCAAAACTCTAAAGAAAATTAAAGAAAATATACAAATGAAAATTTTGGTGACCCCCACAATATTTAAGGGCCAGGATTTACACATATGGTTGAAAAAATAAGTACACCTGCTTATTTTTGCTTTATATTTAATTTTAGTTACTTCAGCGGAAAGGAAACATGGCAATTCCTTTTTATTATATAACTTTAATATGGTAATGCCTTTAAAAGTAAAAACAAAACTGGGGCTTCCCCGTTGTTTTCATTGTGAATTAGTTTTGTTCAGGTGTGATTTCAGTACTTGGCCAAAATAATAAATACATTTGCTCAATTCTTTCATATTTTCGCAGTCTGCTGTAGCCTTTTGGAAAGGCGTTCTTATTCGTAACAAAATATATAGTAAAAAAATCAGCAATGGGTCGAAAAAATCATTGTTCTCCGGAGAAGAGAAAAATTGTTTCAAGACTAATAGAAAGTGACCGAAGTCTTCGGTTTATAAGCAGAAACTATGAATCAGCCACTATTTTTTGTACAAAATGCTTTAAAGCCAAAAAGAACGTCAAAAATAACAGATATCCGTATTATAACACTTGCGGAAAAGAACGCGTTTGTGTCTCCAAGATCGATTTCAGCGGAAATTGGAAATGTAATTTCATCGCGAACAGTCCGTCGTAAACTACAAGTAGAGTCAGAAGAGTTCCTTTGCTTAGACGAAAAAAAAAAAATTAAAATCTAGATCGGCGTATGCAAGAAGTCATTCCAGTTGGTCCGCAGCAGACAGCGAAAAAAATGGCGGAACATTTTGTGGAGTGATGAAACAAAAATTAATGTATTTGGAAACGACTGTGTCCGGAATGTTCGACCCCCTAAGGATAAGGAATTCCATGTTCGCTTTACAAAGAAGACGGTCAAGCACGGGGGCGGCAATATTATGATCTGGGGTTGTTTCTCGTGGTATGGCGTCGGTCCGATATATCGAATTACCGACACTATGACCAGATTCTACTACAAAGATATCTTGTAAAATACTATGCTGTGGAAAGTATGCCTCTAAGATGGACATTCCAGTAGTAAAACGATCCGAACCATATCTTGGTAAAGAATTGATTCCAAGATAATAATGTTGCCCTTCTTGACTGGCCAAGTCAATCTCCGGACTTAAATCCAATTGTAAATCTTTGGGGAGAGTTAAAATAAAGAATTAGAAAGCAGGTTCTTGAAAGTAAGGATCAGTTATGGAATTTTGTTTCCAAAAACTTGGTATGAAATACCAGTAGAAGCCTGCAGGAAGCTTATTGTCAGCATGCCAAAAAGAGTCAACAAAATAATTGAAAATAAAGGTGGATAAAGGTGGCTTTTTAACGAAACTCAGCCAATTTAGCAGAAAAAAACTTGCTTTTTTTGCTTTTTGGCTTATTTTAACTAAATGTATTTATTATTTTGTCCAATGTTTTTTGACTAATTTCTTATTTGTGTTTTTTTAGTTTAAATAAATTTTCGTCAATGTCTTTTGACTAATTTCTTACTTTTCGAAAAATACTGAATTTAATTTTTGTTTTTTTTTTGTTGCTGTTTTAGTATTTATTTTATTTCTAATGTTATAACAAAAGAAAATAGTATTTGTACTTTTTTTTAGTTTAAATAAATTTTTGTCTACGAGCCTTTAAAAAACAATATAGGGTGTACTTATTATTTTGACCATACGTGTAAGTTATAATTCCGAAATATGCGTAGGTCGGCTGTTAGTGGTGCAATGATCAAAACATTCCATTTACATAACATAATGCAGGAGGCAAGTGGAACCAGCATTCTTGTTCACATAATAGGGGCACTGTCGATAGCAATCATTAAGGAAAGACATCTCCGTGCAATGATTGTAAGCAAAAATCCATATGCCCTTATGATTACGTATATCGTAAACAACATTGTAGAATTGCAAATTTTCTCAATATTTGAATCCTGATTTTCTAGAAAAAAACATATTTAATTTTGTGAAAATCTGATGGACTATTTTGGATTATATTATAGTAAATAAGTATGGTATTTAAGAAATGAAATATTTGATGCCGAAAGCACGTGTTCGAAATTCCACTTTTCTATTCTTATCAGCCGGGACGGGTGATCGTTATCCTAGAAAAAATCTCTATGCATGTACCTATATGTACGTCCGTTCATCTCCATGAAAATGCGATAGATTTCACATCTCTGGACCTCCTAGATCTGACTAAAATATGACTCAAAAATATATGATTTTTATAGGTAGATTAATTTCGAATTTGATAGAAAATTGTATTTTTTTTAAGATTTCAAAACTTTGTTGTTATGACTTCATTAAAAACACTTTGCGCTGGTGGTATGCAGACACTGCAAAAGAATTTTACTTTTTTGCTCACATGATTATTGGAAAATACTTGCAAATACCTATTTTCACCGGAAAAATCGGATAGTGTCAGATACATTTTGTGATAAGACGCCTTTACTGACACATTTATCACACCTATCTAACAGCGGTTCGTTATAATGCCCTCTTCAGTATGCACTGCAAGTGGTACGAATGAGCGAAATTGAGAAATGTGTCCAGCTTTGGAATATTGAATATTTTACAGCAATTGTGCGATTTAGCCATCAATTAAAAGCAACATATGACGAAAGCTAAAGGAGCCGCTCTAATTTTAGGCATCGCCGTTCAAAAACTTAAAAAAATACCTACTTTCACTCGAAATTCCCAAAGTCGACATACAATGGAAAAAGACATTGCTGATACTCTTTCATTTCTGACATTCGTATAATGTCCTCCGTACTATCGACAAAGAAATTGGTGAAAAACTTACCCATATTAGGATTGAACACAGTTTTGGAATAATTCGGTATTCAGCGATTCACGATAGTTCAGATACTCAAATATACAAGAGAACATATGAATTGAATGAGTGCGTTCATCTTTCATCATGCTGGGAAAGAATTTAATGTACTATGAATAAACCTACTCGTTCAAAATCTAAATCCAATTTTTGAGAAGCAAAACCTGTTTTTTCGACTTTTTTACCTAATCTTATCATATACTCTTTACTAGTATAGGCTTATAGTTACCTTAGTACCTAAAAGTTGTGGGAAGAAATCACTTCCATTTATATATATTTTCAAGAGATCCACAAGAGTTGTTGATTTGGTTGTTGAATAATACCGGAAACAGTACAAAAATTTCAGTCAGGTAAACTGAACTACATGAATTGCATGAATTACATCTTTATACAACGTACTCTTGCATTGGTTCAAAAGAGTTCGCGATGACCAATAAGTAGTGGTAAATCGGAAGGTTCATATCGAAAAGTACTCTGATTTTTGCTGGGCCCGGCAATTTGGGCGTGTATAGTAATATAAGAGGTATGGAAATGCAGCCCATTTATATTTGCAGAACTCAGAGTACGAAATCTTGGGTGTGTGTTAGATTGTTCTGAATTCAGAGCAGTTGAATGAAAGATATTAATTAGAAATTGTAGGGGATAAATTACGCAATTTGCATGGTCGTGATTTAATTTTCAGATAGGAGAAATAGGAAGTGATTATTTTTATGTTGAATTTTATTATGATACCATTGCGTTTTTGAGAATAGACTCCCTGCAAAATATGTTCCTTCAAAACACGATTTTACACGAAATATGTTCTTTTGTAGCACTGCGTTTATGTGATATTAAAAATGCTACAATGCGACATTGTTTTCACGGCACATGATACCATAGGTGGGACTACATTTGCATCTTACATTAGGTTGATATTTTGGGAACCTACGCAGCTAAAAAATCACGAAGTTATATTACCTGAATCGTTTTGTTTGACATTTCTTGTGTCAACTTAAAATATTTAAAACATCTTTGCCTAATCCAGCGAATTATGCAATATTTGCTCTCAGTTTTGTCCTCAATCATACGCAGAAGCAACATTTTTGTATAATCCATAGGACACAAAATTTATCGTAATTTTCTGTGAGCGTTTTTTACAATATTTTATTTGACTCGACGATCGTTAGTACAGATTTTTCTGGTAAATAGTATTTTTACAACAGTTTCGAATAAAGGGGTTTCCAACAGGACCCAGGATATTAAATATTTTATGTATAAAATTTGATATTGTGCAAATGACCATAGAAACCTTGCTGGAAGCCGCGCTTTGGAGGGGTCAAATTTTTGATTATTCTGGCACATAGCCCAGAAGGAAAAGTCTAATGTGGTCGTGCTATTCGTATAGTTCGCGTCGCCTCTGCAGGAGATAGTCATACCTTCATGTTACTCGTGTAGAATTCCATTGTTGCAATTGCTGTGTGGCACGCAGAGCCATTCTGTTGGAATCATTTTAGGTTTAGATTTATATCATCCAAAAGTTGGTTATTGTCGATCCGTTTACGGATGAAAACAGCGTCTTTGAAGAAGTGCGAGCCAATAATAGCACCAGTCTGCTGTCCAAACCAAAGAATGATTCTCTATTACTTGATGGACTTCACGTGGATTAGCATCGTCTCAAACCATTTACATACAAATATGCATCCTCATTGAAGATGATTTCGTTATAGGAGGTGTTCGTCAAAGGCGTTCGTTGTTTCCGATACTAACTAAAAACCTTTTACGCACAATATTTTTAGAACAATTAATTCGTTAAAATAATTTTTAAATATTGTATTATATTGTACTGTAAATGTATTACATTGTATTGTAATTATTAATTTAAATAAAACAAGTACTATTACGCTTAGTTATGACTATTAACTCAAATATTATAAAAAAAGTAGCACAAAAACAACAATACGCGACTGGAAGCGCTGCAGAAGTGGTCATCACAATGTACACACTGCCAAAAATATCGCTTCTGTGAGTGGAAGGGTGGTAGATAAACCGAATTTGTCAATTCCATGCAATTGGGCCTATCTTACGGCTGAACCATTTAATGATAAGGTGGTACAGCAACTAACTTTCAACGCTGATTTTTAGAGCAAAATTTTCTTCAGCGATGATGCTCTTTTGTCACTAGACTTTTGGAGAACCCAAAAGTGATGGTAGAAAAGCCATCGCATGCGGAACACGTGACTGTTCGGTGCGCATTATGGTGGGGAGGCGTCATTAAACCGTATTTTTTCGAAAATATCGCTGAAGGAACTTTTATCTTCAATTTAGAGCGCTATGGTCGTGTGATTTCCGACTTTTTTTGTCTGCAGTTGAATATTATGAACTGAATGATATGTGGTTTCAACAAGATGGCACTACGAGCCACAACACCACCGATTTTAGCTTTATTTCATGAGAAGTTTCCAGAAAGCGTAACTTTACGTTTTGGCGACATAAATTGGCCATCAAGGTCATGCAATTTAACGCCTTTATACATTTTTTTTGGGGGCTACACCAAAGACCGTGTTTACGCGAATAATTCCCAAACGTTGGAGCATTTCAAACACAACATTCGTTAAGTTATCGCCGATACCTCGAAATGTGTGAAAAAGTAGTCGGAAACTATTTTAAAAGGATCCACTGCTGCAGCGGATTCAAAGGCGGTCATTTAAATGACATTGTATTTCGTACATA
Source organism: Philornis downsi (assembly GCA_019455685.1). NCBI lineage: Eukaryota > Metazoa > Arthropoda > Insecta > Diptera > Muscidae > Philornis > Philornis downsi. The sequence goes on along the minus strand of JAHXMU010000115.1, from coordinate 1,479,884 downwards.
ATGGCAAGGTCCAGGCATTATAATAAAATAAATGTTTCATCGAAATCATAGCTTTATGTGCGTTTTATTACACGTACTTTTGAAACCGAAAAATGTATAACCTCTATTTATCTCGCAACGAATCGATACCACGCCTATGGTACTGGTGAGTACAATACATGGTAGCGGGCTTGTTAAAGGAAATTGAAAACTTCGTGCAAAATATGATTTACAGCCGTCTATCTTTGTCATCTCTTATCGGCAGAAATATTTTATAAAACCAACTAATTAAATGGTTTAAGCAGACACAATTGGACAAAACTTTAATGTTGTGGCAAGGTCGATGTCCCTTCGTATCATGTTAGATGTAGTTTCCTAGATATCTTTTGTACTTTCATATAAACATTTGTGTAAACTGCCAAATATGTTGATCTAACAACAAAACAATTCTTGTTAACTGAAAATATTTCGTAAATCATTTAAAATATGCCAATAAACACATTTTGCAGAATAGACAATAAATACTCATTCTTGTGTAAATGAAGCAACTGAATTGGCAGAAGTTTTTTCCTGTGCTGTGTGATTTCCCTGGAAAACAGCTTCAATCCACTTGTAGTCTACATATTAATGCTATTGCGGTATCATACAATGATTTTAAAACGTTTCACCAGAATTCATGATTTGGCATAATCGCAGTGTCACTTAAATCAGTCATTAGAAAAGAAACGTATTTTATATGGAATTCCATATTTTTATGGAATATTATACGGGGTGGGCCATAAGGGTGTCGGCGGTTTAATTCTTCAATTTCTCGATAACGCGCGGCGCGGGGTGGCGGGGGGATATGTTGTTCGCTGCGCCGCTTCCTGGAAATTTAGTCGCCATGGAGCCGTACACGGGAGTCCAGCGTGCATTTTGTGTCCGAGCGTATTACGAAAACAATAAATCAGTGATTACTGGACAACTTTTGTATCGGCATGAACATGGTTTACACGATTTAAGTAAGGTTTCAAGCGCCAATGTGATACGAAAATGGATCAGAATGTTCGAAACAACCGGCTCAACAGTACCAGTTTCTGCAAGATCTGCCGACATTGTGGAGCGTGTTCGTGTTTCAGTTCACGACGGTTAGAGCGAACAATTATTGCAACATGCTAGCAGACTTTTTGGTGCCAGCTTTGCAAGAACTGCAAGGAAATACCTCGAGTATGTGGTTTCAACAGGATGGGGCCACATGTCATACGGCTAGGGTATCCATAGAGCTGCTGAAAAATGTTTTTCCTGGAAAACTCATTTCGAAAAGGGGGGATATTGAATGGCCCCCACCTAGCCCCGATCTCTCTCCATGCGATTATTTTCTATGGGGCTACCTCAAATCGTTAGTCTACGAGAATAATCCGACCAATTTAGAGCAGTTGAAGAGGAACATTATTCAGGAAAGTAACAAAACACCGAGAACAACTTTTCAACGAGTTTTCCAAAATTTGCGACTTCGGTTCCAAGAGTGTCAAGCAGCCGAGGGAAGCCATTTGGACAACATTATTTTTAAGCCTTAAAAATTCCCTTGCTTCTACTTTTTAAAAATACAGATATATTTTTTTTATGTTTCGTAGTTTTGTTTTAATTGAATATTTAAACCGCCAACACCCTTATGGCCAACCCTGTATAAACACGTGTACATTTTATGATTTATCAAGTGTATTTTTCCAATGACATTTGTTGTTGCCTGTGATAAGGTGCAAAATATTTTCGAGAGGTGTTAATTATTCGCAGTGAGAATAGAGCTGATACAACCCTAACGAATGTGTAGTTATTTAAGATAATTTTCTATGCGAAAAGTGCAGACACTTTCCTATAGAACTTTCCTGCTTGATGAGAGTACACACCGCTGTAAATAGTTTTTTTTTTGTGAAAAGTGTGCAATACCATTGAAAATGGCTTCACATTTTTTCTCTCGTTAAGACCAATACAGATCTCTATGCGATCGAAACAGCCTTCAAAGCCTTTTTTATTTCTTTTCCCGAATAATACATTAAAAAATATAACATCCAGAAAAATGCTTCCAAGGTATCGAGTATCATTTTACCAAATGTATTTTAAAACTTTTCAAGTCGCCCAAACGATATCCGCCTGTCTGGTTGGTAGACACGATGACCGTCGTATAGATTTGCTAACCACGCCCCTTCTGATAACTGCCATACAAGCAATCGATTTGGGTCAGGTCATTTTTATTACTACACTAAATTCAGTTTAATTTCGTGCACGTTAATGATTTGCTAAAGCAGAGCCCTAGATAAAAAATGGACCATATTGTAACATCCTTCCCTGTAACTCTCATACAATTTAGCCATTTTCCGATATTTTCCCCTGCTGCTCCTGTTATACAACTTGACTATCTATTCACAAAAGTGCTATATAATGCCTGGCAATAGTAAAAAAACGAACAAGTACCCACAACCTTTCTCATACAAATCGCCGATCTATCGAAATTCAATTTTCCTCTGCAAATATTTATTCGTAGACTGCAGTAACTTAAGCATCTTTCAAATTTATTATATTGTAATGCTTGGTAAGATATGAAAAAATACATTCGATGTACCCACAATTTCTGGTAGCTTCCATACAAATTAGCCCTCTTCTATTAAGCAATACTGCAAATCAAGGTGATCTGAGTTACGGGTCCTTTTATGGCACTTTATATAAATTTGACCAATTTGACTAAAGTTTCTAAGCACAAACCAGTAAGCTATTAGTAATTTGTAATAGTAAAGTTAAGTAAGTTGTAACCAACCATGACGAGATAGTTGGTATGCACGACTATCGTTCGCATGATTGTAGGTCCTACTCCGCATGCATACATTTACATGCTTGGGTCTGAATACTTCCGTTTGAATGAGCCTAAAAGTTGAATCCGTAAAAACTCACCGCAAATGAGAAACTCTACCATACCTCATTGATGCAAAGAAATTTGTTATGTGGAGTAAGTTATCGCTTCCACTTTGCACTTAGCACAGTTTTGCAGTAATGAAAATACACGCTATTTGAAGGTAAATGGAAGTCAGTTCACCTGACTGAAATTTCCGTACTGGTTAGCAAAATTTTTGAAGTTCGCACTTGGAAATTCCGAACAAGCTCACTCAGTTCATTCTGAAACGTCCCATACAAAACAGCATACAAAATTGAATCTTTCTCAAATAATTTAGAACTGATATGACCGATTCATTAAAGGTTTAACCGACAATCGTAACGCTTTATGTGGTTTAGCACAAATTATGATCGTTAGCCTCAGGTCTTCCTGGGAAAATACCTCTTATTGTGGCCCTCCAATAGAACCTTAACAAACCTACATTTTCAGATTTTGGGTAAGACAATACAGAGTGGCGCACGAATCGTGGTTATGTTAAGCAAGGGTGTTTAAAATGAAACCAAGGAATTTGACTGAATTGAACTATTTCGGACCGCTGACAATCAAAGAATATCGATTTAAAATATTCATAATTTAGTTTACTTGACTGAAATTACTATAGTGTTTTTCAGCCTTAAGGAATTTAGACCATTCATTTGATTTGTCTTCTTATCTTACATATATCTTTATTTATTTAAAACTAAAAAATGGGTGGATGGTGAAATAAAAACAAATAATTTCAAACAGATATTCTGGGACATTTTTAGAAATGTCATAATTATTCTGTCAACAATCTCGCCATTAAATACATAACTGCTGCTGCAACATACTTATGCATCATTTCGCCAAATTCCTCAAATTAAGGAAAAACAGAAATCATAAAGAGCAATTAATATAAAGAAGCATCAAATGTGTGACACATATACACATTAGTACTATCCTTGTAAGGCACACATACATATGTATTAACGACAAGGCTTTAAAAATTTAAAACTGCAAACATCGTACGAGCGTATTGTGGAATCCTAAAAGCAGCAGCTGCGGCAGCAGCAGACACATCCCTAAAAAGCAAACAAAATGTACATATCCTGTGACAAGGAACTACAACTTGAAGCCAAGTCCTCGCAAACATTCCAGCACACATGTAGGAACGTGCGTAACCCGAAGTAGTGACGACTTCAAGGTTTCATTTTCACTGCGTTCCACCTGCGATGTGATAACGATGACGAAAGTTCCACATGCCGTGCAAGTGAGTTCAAAGGAATTCGCAAATGTTCATAGGATTCAGTGTGGAATCGCCTTTAAGCCAGTTCAAATATAGAGCATGATTTTCTCGCTACACATTGAGGAGCATAGTGTAGCAGAGTGTGCAGAAAATCAAAGAAAGGACGAAAGATAACACCGTACTTGCCAAGGAAAACAATCAGTTACAAGAAAACAATATAACGTAACGGAAGAACAAACGATTTACGATAATGACGAAATATGCTGATGGTTTTACGGAAAGCCCTTAAACGTTATTAGACTCACGGGCGCTGTCGTGTACGCTGTGATGCAAAGCAATGTTTGGGAAAATCCATATAAAATGGGTCGTGTATGGCAGAGACTGTTAACAAAAAGCGAAAGAGAGATGTAGAAAGAAAAATAAACTGCGACGTACTAACGTGCAGCGCCTGGAGAGCGAGAGAGATATTATGCAATGAAACGGATGCTGTGTGACTTGCGAGCTTGTGTTCCATTTCTCACGAGTCCCACTTGAACTACATTCGTGTCGTGTTCGTGTTAAGTTTGAGCGCCGCTATTCGTGCCGCCGGACATAGTGACATACTCTGCTGGATGCTTGCCGTGGCGTCTCATACTCCTGCGCCAAGAAATGCGGAACTGCGGCTCTCTGTTGGCGAATTGGGGTTCGTTACACTTCGTGCTACACGTTGTTGTTGCTGTCGTTTTTTTCTATCCCTTGGAACACAGCTTCATACGCTAAAGTCGTTTGGTGTCTGACGACGATTGCCTCTGTAGTGTGTCGTTGTTCTAGTTTTCTCGTTTGCCATTTTTTGCCTTGCCGAATATTTCTGGTAATGAGTCCATGCACGTTAAGTCGTCACTAACACAGGACCCGTTTAGTCGTCATTGCGTGTTGTAGGCGATGGGGTGGCAATAACTCCGGCGAGAAGTGCAAAGCGAGGCGGGCGTGTGCTGTGCTTCCTGCTTTTTGAATTGGAAATAGTAAATCTACTGTATGGCTCGACTGCTGCTGTAAACGTTAACGCCGACATAGACTCTGACGCCTCTGCTACCAAATCCGACTGCCTCCACAGATTGAGCGATGATTGTATTAGCAGGCCATCCCTACTCTTCTACTGTTGCAGAGCTGCTCCAGCAACGACGGTCGCTGGTGGAGCCGAACTTTACATGAAATTTGTTGTGTGCGTTCAGTAGTTAAATGTTACTTGGCCAGTTATGAAACGCGAGTGGTATGATACAGATGTGTGTCTTGGTGGCATCAGCGTCCAAACTTTAAACTGTTGTAGACCAACAAAAAAGGCAACTAAGTGTAAGTGCCTCGGTGCTGTGTCAGTAGCGGTGTCTGTGTCCGGGTTCGTGCATTTGTGTAGGTGTATCGCTAACGGTGTCGGTGTGTCGATGTGTCATCATCAGTCGATGCTGCCAGTTAATGAGTGTACCGTGAAATGATGCAGAAAATTATGACACGAATTGTGGAAATGAAAGTGCAGCAAGTGCTTAAACAGTCTTATTAATGAACATGAAATATCTCAACCACAAGACTTCGTATTTAAAATGTGGTTATCCTTAAAAAAAAAATGAAAGCTCTAAGACAGGCTATTCCGACGTTTGCAAGAAATTTCAGTTTTCAACTACTGAACGTATCTTCAATGCATCATAAACTCATTAAAACGTGAATCTTGAACTCTTTCGTAGAATTACCATGTAATTAACTAATTTTCAGGTCGTTCTAATTAACGCAAAAAATTGCAACATAATGAAAACTTTTTCTTTTCATAAATTACAAAACAGTGAACGCTTCATTTCATTGGGACCGTATCAAACCCTTGTAAATTAAATTTCCTCCATTATGGCCACAATTTTAAATAACTTTTTTCGCATTAGCTTAACATTGAGTTTCTGCCATGCCGGCCTTAATTATAACCACAATGTTTGATTAAATTTCATGTTCATGACCCCAACAAACAATATCTAACCATAAAAATTGTTGCCCACAACAAAAACAAAAAAAAAAACAGAAAAACACAAAAAATCGACGTTTAACAAAGCTCAGCAATTTTCTATTGTGTCCCCTTTAAAATAATGACGCTAATCAATTATGGCCTTTGAAACCAGAATCCTTTCAACTGTATCCCGTTGGCTGTGGTAAGTTTAGTTTTTTTTTTGTTTTGTTTTTTGTTCATTGAATTTAATCACGATTTTGCAACAAAACATTGTAGTGAATTTTTAAATTTACAACTCGTTAGGGTTTTCGATTATTGTACTTAGGCGTGTCGCATGGGTACTTTGGATAAATTATGGAAAAACGTGACAGTGAGATAACATTATGGCCTTAGCATGCATTTTCAACGGTTTCATCTTAGTTTCCTGTGCACTCGATTTTTTTTTTTAAGTTTTTGCAAACAAATCTAGTAATAAGATTTCACAGCCGCTTTAAATTAGGCTTTTCTAGGAAAGTAACAAAATTAGGTAATTTTATGGAAAAATTAAATGGTGAAAACTGATGTAGAATTTTGAAAATTGTAAAAACAAAAAGGTCAAATAAGCAGTTTTTCTGAAAAATTTTTGGAAGTATCCAGTAATAATCCATCTGCAGAAAAACATTATATCCAAGATTTCATTGTCGAAAATAGTTCTGTTAACATATTATGAAAAAAAAAAAATTAGATTAAAAATAAAAATAAATTGAAATAAATAAAAAATAAATAAAATTTAAAATTAATTTTAAATTTCAATTTTGATATAACTCTCGCGTACTACATTGAGCCTGATTTGTGCATATATATATTTATTATATGCAGAGTATTTTGTTTCGGAAATCCCTGACATTTATAATTTTGAAAACACAGGAAATATACGCGGTAATTCCAGGCAATTTTATTTTATGCACGATGATTTTTAAAGGTATGTTTCTTAATATCAGATAAGAGCAGAGCTGCAGCAATTCGAAAATGATCAAGAAATATTGTTTACGTGAATATGAACACAACAGGGCAAGTTGGATGGCATCAACAATCGCGTACTATATTGAGTCTGATTCTTCATTTTGTTTCCGGAATCCTTGATATTTACATTTCCGAAAACCCAGAAAATTTGTAATTCATAGCAATTTTATTTTATATACAATGATTTTTAAAAGTATGTTTCTTAAGGAATGTTTCAGGTAAGAGCAGAGCTGCAACAATTCGAAAATGATCAACAAATATTGTTTATATTAATATGAACACAACAGGGCAAGTTGTACGATATCAACAATTAGAGATCTCAAACATTTATCAAAAAAGTACTGGCTGATGTTTTATTGCTCTATTCCAAATGGTGTACAGTATTTTAGAGTGGTTTAAACACTCAGTTTTTAGGAGCAGCAATCTAACTATGTGATTCTGATTCAATAATTCAACGAAAAATATTGGAAAACATTTCGCTGATAGCTTGCTTAAGTGTGTAAGCAGTAAGCATTCAAATTTCATAAATATATTTTTATCCCTTATATATTTTTATATATCTTTGTGTGGATCATTATATCTCCAAGACTATGAATAGAAAGGAAATTTCATTTGACCCATTAAATTACTAGGAAATTCAGGTATTGATATCTAATTTCTATTTCTATTTTTTTTTTCAAACAAGAGTTTATCCCCGTATCTATAAAACATGAAGTTGCATTGAATATAGCAGAATACAACTACTGAGAATCAAAGTCCGCCGAAATTAGATTTTTACTTTTCGATTACATTCCAAAGAGTAAAATGATCCAAATGTTCGATAAATATGTTGTCGAAATTAACTAAGCCATGTCTTAACAGTCAAAATCTCAAAAATTATTAATCTTTTAGAGTATACTTTAGATATACAATATCTTGTGCTCGTATTATAACGTTTCTATTCCTTTTGTTTTAAGTTTAATTCATATTAAAAATAATAAGTTTTCAAAAAATATCTTACACACACAAAACCGATTTATTTCCAACAGAGCCCTAATTGAAATCAAATTTTTCTGCTTCTTTTTTTGGGAATTGCAAGCGGAGTTGATAAACTCCTGAAAAGGTTTGAAGCTCTAATTAACCCCCTTTAGTGTACAAATTACGCTTAAATTGCAAAAACTATAAGTTGTGAAAATAATCTTTTTACTTGAGGACTACAAATAATAGATTTTTATCATTGTCAGTTTTGCATTTCCATGCGATATGTTAGACGGAGTTGCAGGAGGAAAAGGACTATTCTTACATGCGTTTTAGTTTTATCATATTAATTATACTTGCAAAGTTTCAAAGACTTGAATTTATTCTTTCCAATTAATGCCTCAATCTTATGAAAATGTTTAACTGTAAAGCAGCTGGTTTTTTTGATATTACGATATTAATATCTAAAATATTCTATTTCTATTTATATTTTACAAAGACATTACAAATGTTTAACAGGTAATTTTTTATTATATCGCCTACAATTGGGAGACCCCGAACTGTAATAATTCTGATTTTAAACTTTAAATGAAATGTTCCAGCCCATAATGAAAATCCAGCCAGGTGAGTTGATTTACATATATCTTCACTCTACTTCACTTGCGTGGGGCAGAAATGCGAAGGGATGCAAAACGGGAAGTGATAAATTGCTAAGTTCATACCCAACATTTTTCTGAATTAATGGGCAAGAAAAAAAAAAAAAAAAAAAGCAAAATATATAATACTGATATTTACTAAATGAACCAATTTGTGTACTCGGTATCCTAAGGAGAGTGGCCATTTAGTTAATTTATATTTGATTATTATTCACAAGAGTTTACTAGACGTCTGACGCTAACTGTATTACACTGAAGGCCTCTGTTATTCGGTTGATATTTTTCATAACAAATTCTCTTACTTTCCATAAATGAAGTTATCAGGTTATCACGTTCGGTGAGCTTACATGCACTCTATTTTTAGATACATAGCGAGACTTATATTTTGATGACGATTCCGAACGTCAGTTTCAGAAGTATATCCTAAACTCAATTACTTTCCCATTTCAGTGGTTCGTTAGACACATCAAAATGATGCTTACTAAAATGTGAAGAAATAGACCGGATAACCATGACTTTCTCCTACTAAATTGCACTAAATTCATTAATTTAATTGTTCTAAATTCAATTGTTTTAATTCAGCCAATACAAATGGTAATTTATTGTGCATTAATTCAAGAAACAAATGATCTACCACGCCTCTCCTGGCACTGAATCCACTAATGCAAAAGCCGTTGCGTTAGTTTAGCTGACTGAGTTTTCTGTACTGGTTCTTCTATGCTTATGCATCTGAAAGTTGAAAAGGAAACGCTTAACAGATTGTTCTGTACTGAATTTTTTATGTTTATGCATCATAAAGTAGAAAAGAATACTCTTAACAGATAACGAATCCATTCACCTCACTTATATCAGAAGAAAATTCTTATTTGTACCATCATCCGGAGGAATGAAGGTATAAACGATATCATTGAATACGGTAAAAATGCAACACCCAAAAGCAAGCATTCAAAGTACCAAATATCTTTTGAGGAAATTCATGACTTTTTAAGTCTACTGAGTGACGATTATCCGTCTGGTTGGCTGGCTAGACGGCTGGCTGACTGATGTACCTGATAATTGCCAGAAATGTTTATTGAACTTCTTAAAACGTCCTACAGCCTAATTTTTTCCAGGCCGTAGGTAGGGATTGTAAATGAGTTGTTATCAATGGTACTTCTAATTGACCGATTTTTCGAAATTTAATCTGTGATTTCTAATTAGTCGGCTATAGTCAGTCTATATTTTCATTCACTACAGAGCTTTGCAATTCTCCGAAATTGATCAAGTAACCTTGCTCCTTCTGGTACCACCAATATAAATGACTAACGTAACTCGTATGTTTTTACCTCCATATCATCCTTTCGATTGCGCCCAGTTTGACCAAATTTGCCAAATATAATGCGTTTGATAGCTTGAGTTCTAAGAACAAAGGTGGGCGACGTTTTCACTTCCATGCTGATACCTCCCATGGAATTTGACTGATTTATTGAAATTTTGTTTTCTATCGTAAAGATACATCGTATGTGTTTTTCAAGAGCGAAATATTCTACGAGTTTACTCGTAAAAAAATTTACCAGCATTGCCAGTTTTTTATTTTGTACTATTTCCCTATACTCTGATCGGAGCAACTTGTACTTTTACGTCATAATATTTCTATAATTTATTGGCAAAATTATAAAATCCTGTCCCATTATACAGAGTCGCGCACGAGTCTTGCTATAAACAGAAAACGGAGACCAATGGGGCCGTTATTTAAAGATGTTGAAATAGTTTTTTTACCCAGAACTATTCCGAAGATGTATCCGTATTAACAGCATTTGGTTCCAGCAAGATGGAACAAACGCACATATAGCCGAACCAGTTATGGCGGAGCTCCAACGAAATTAATAAACAAACAAATTAATATCGTGGAACTCCACTTTCCGCTGGCCCCAACGTCACCTATCCTGACTGCATCAGTGTTTTTTTATGAAATGCATCCGAGGAAGAAGAAATGCATCCGCGGAAGTTGATATTCACCGCAATTTTTGGAGCAAAGTGGTGAAAATTTGCGTAATCACCAACAATTTTAACATAGGTATATCATAGGAAGGGAGCAGTTTTTTATGGTGTGTCCGGTTCAAATTTTCGTGAAAGTTGTCATTTTAGTGTAGTTCTTCATTTGACCAGAGAAATTTTGCTTTTGGATTAGAGTTTTCAGATCAAAGTTAAGCTCTAAAACAGTGTTTCTATCAAGTGTGATTATGTGACAGTCGAGTCCAAACAAATTACTAGCATTTAAATGTAATTCAATTTAATAAGAATTACCGAGATTGTTAGATTCGGAAGAGGCACAAAAATGCTTATGCAATTGGAAGTGATGAAAATGTCAGTCTTTATGAATGCCTTCCATTTCTTTTTTTTTGCTGGGGGGTCATGTCCAGCAAGAGGTGTGCCAAAACGAAACTAAGGACCTTAACTGAATTGAAGCAATCCATTAAAACAATAATTGAGGCGATCCCGACTTCAGACTTTCACGTCGCTACGAATAATTTTCTGGTCAGGTGAATGAGCATGGGGTTCATTTATGGTCATCATTTCTCATCCTCAAAATCAATTAGTTACATAAAATAAAATTGAATTTTCCATACAATAAAAATATATAAATAAACGAATGAAATTACATTGAATAGAAAAAAGTGATTATGAAACAAGCATAAAAATGGCCCGTTTAAGAAATTTCCCATCGTGAAAAAACAAAATACTGCTAATAGAAAAATTTAGCTTCAAATTTCGATATCATTTTGTTATCTTTTATACAGGGTTATTAATTTTTCGGTTTCAAAAGTAAAGTTAAATAAAACACACATAAAGTTATGATTTCGATGAAACTTTTATTTCATTATAATGCTTGGGCCCTGCCAATCTGTACGAAATACAATGTCATTTAAATGACCGCCTCTGGTGTAATTGCAACAGAGGATCCTTTTGAGGCAGATTTCGACTACTTTTTTCGACCATTTCGGGCGATAATGTCTTTTTTCGAATGCGCCAGCGTTTGGGGATTATCTGCCTAAACACGGTATTTCACGTAGCCAAATAAAAAAGTCTAACGGCGTTCAATCGCATGACCTTGCTGACGTCGCCAAAACGTGAAATTACGCTTTTTGGAAACTCTTCATGCAATAATGCCAAAATCCGGCGTGTTGTGTAGCTCGTGGCAACGTCTTGTTGAAATCACATATCGTCCACTTAATAATCTTCAATTGTACGTCAAAAAACGTCGGTTATCGCACGGCCATAGCGTTTTGAATTGAAATTCGGGTTATGCGCCACACTTTCACTAATAGAAGCGATATTTTTGTTTGTGCGTATACCTATAGTGTTGTTTTTACATTTGCCAAACGGAAGACTTCAGAAAGTTACAACTATTTTATACAAGGTTTTTTTATTTATTGTGGCTTAATTCCGAGTATTTTACCTTGAGTGAAGGTATATGTAAGCCAGCTCACCTAACCGAAATTTTTGTACTTGTTTTTAATATTTTTCAATACCAACGACTATACTTAGGGCATTCCCCTAATGGAGTAAATTGGCCAGTTTTTCCCAATTTTGCGGGAAGTAATGATTTTTGTCTTTTAATCAAATAAAACGGCGTTTGAAGCTCATCGAGAGCTTCAAAACGTTTACAGAGATGCTGCTTTAAGTGACACAACGTGACAAGTGGCCGCTCGCGTGAATGAGGACGAAAACCCTTCGAACACACTGAATTAACGGCATTGCTTGATGGGGATCCATACCAAACGCACATAGAACCTGTGTCAGTATATGGAGTTACCCGCCGAGTTATTTCCACGCGATTACATGCGTTGGGAATGATTCAAAAGCAAGGAACTTGTGGCCTTTATGAGTTGAAGCCAAAGGACGTTGAACGTCGTTATTATCACCTGTGAACGACTGCTTCAGCGACAAAAAAAAGAAGCATTTTCTTCATCGTTTTGTAGCGGTTGATAAAAAATGGATTCATTACAGCAAACCAAAGAAAAGAAAGTCATGGGGGCTGCCCGGTCATGCTTCTAAGTCGCCTCGGCCGAATATTCATGTTGCGAAGGTTATGCTCTGTATTTGGTGGGACCAAGCCGGTGTTATTTATTACGAGTTGTTGAAACCAAGCGAAACCATCATTGGGGTTGGCAACGACTGCAATTAATGCGATCGAGACAAGTTCTGCGCGAGAAATGCCCACATTACGCGGAGAGGCAAGAAAAAGTCATTCTTCAGTATGACAATGATCGGGTTCACGTGGTAAAGCCCGTTAACACCTACCTGAAAACGCTGAAATGCGAAGTCTTACTCTCTCCGCATTATTCTCTAGATATTGGGCCGTCCGATTATAACTTGTTCTGTTCGATGGCACGCGGTCTGGCTGACCAGCAGTTCCACTCACATGACGACAAAGAGGAATGGCTAGATTCGTAGATAGCCTCAAAAGATGAACAGTTTTACCATGGCAGAATTCCGGCAAAGCTCGAAAGAGGGGGAAAAGTAATACTTAGGGATGGGCAATACTTTCAATGAATTATTTATAAACATGTTTTCATAATAGAGTAGCATCTTTTAGAACTTAGTTGCGTACCTAATATTTTATTGTGATGGAATAGAATGAAAAGCCGATATTGGAGCCACTTCGGTCGTCATCATAATTTAAAATCATGTTGCTGTCAATCACGAAATTGCCATGTGCTATGTTAGGTTATGATTGAAAAAAAAACGTAGCTGTACGCTTACTAAACTTACGAAATTTTTTACATTTGCTATTTGCAAAGAAGAAATAAGACCTTGGAATGGCTTACACTTCGGAATGGAATTTCTAAAATTTTATTAATATTAAATTACTGTTTGAGCAAGATTACATTATGAAAAAATTAAGCGTAAAATCTTATTATTGATAATTCAATTCAGGTTATATTGCAGGAACGAAATTGAATATTATATAATTGTAGAGAATGTTTTCATTCCTCTTTAATGACAGCGTTGCATCGTTCGCCTGGGCGGCTAAATAGAAATTAAAAAAAAGACAAAAAAATTCCAATTCTTTTTGGGATTTTTAAGAAATTAGTTGCCAAATTTCGAACTTGATCTACTTCTGGCTACTAGGTACTTAATTATAAACTTGAAATCTAATATAATAATTTATTAATAGACCCATTATAATTAAAGAGCTTACCTAATATCTGAACTTTTTGTTCAACAACCATAAATACGTACAAAGAAATAATCCTAATTTAATACATCTAAATTTTTTTATATTCTGTTGAAGTGGACCTCAGACTGTAAGATTCGGGGTTTCACGTTATTTTACAGAGTTATAACGGCCAAACAAAATTGTTAAATAAATAAAAAGAAAACATCACCGACATTTCTGCCTTCTAAACTGAGTTACAGCTCAGTGCCAGTGAGGGCATGACTAATCGCTATGTTCTTATCAACGAATGTTTGGAAGTAAAAGTAAAAGTAAAAAGTAAAAGATTCAAGTAAAAGATTTAAATTTAGGATTATATGGCTTAAATTAAGTAATCTGTATGGGCGATAGCAGATATGGTGGTCCATTTTTTTACTCATTACGAAGCGCTACAATTAAATGCTGCTTAGAAAAATTGAATTTACTGCATTTGGGCTTAGAAGCGAAAAATTAAGTTGCGCTAAATCAGTCAATTTGTATGAGAGGTCCACAAATGTCCATGGTACTACAGCCCATTTTCATTCTCAGAACTAAGTTTTTCAAACCCCCGACATGTACTAAATTTAACTAAATTCAATGCAACAGATTGAAAGAGCCTGAGAGGCTCCTACACTGATATTCTAAATTTTGTATTCCCTGGCTGGAAGGAAGAATCGACAGTTGCGTTAGTTTGCCGCAACTATCGACTCCTATGTATGAGTATAGCCAAAGTTGGCTACAACAGGGGGAAACTGGCAATCGCATTGTAGAATGTTCAGTGTGATTGGCATACCGTGGGTAAGGCTTCCACGGCGAAATTCACGTAAAACCCCAATGAAAACTGCTTGAAAGACATGAAATAAAAAGTTTCATAAAGATTCATGGCAGTTATCGTGTCTACAAGTCAGCCAGGCGAGCATTGCTTAATAAACTTAAAAAGTCATGAAATTAATTTGGTCAAAATATATTTTACAGACCGCCTTAAATGCTTCCTTCCGTATGTTACATTTTTGTCGAATCGAGTGATATATGGCTTCATTACATCGCTTGAAGGCTTACAAATGTAAAATCCATGAGAACTTTTTAACCTGCCTAAAACAGCTTGATTAAATTTGTTTTATGAAATTTGAGGTCGTTTGAGCCCAAGATTTTCCAAGATCATAGGCGGGAACTGTAAATAGACTAAACCAGCTCACGCCTTCTGTATGAGACTTACAGAAATTGATCGATTTTCTGATATTTTATTTGTTTCCTGTAGCTTCCCACTCACAGCCTATAATAACTTAAATTTAGCCCATTGCGTTATCTGTAATATGTGGTAGAATTTGATGTGCCCTATACAAATGACCCTTTTAGCCCATATATTGGAAGGCTCATATCTTTTCTTTAGTTTCACTAAACTTAATCAAATTTAGAATACAGAGAGAATTTATACAATCAGATTTGACACATATCATTTGCTTGACAAATTTAGTGCTTTGAATAAAAATATACTGCGTTAACACTAAACTTCTGATGTCTCCGATACAGATTGGTAATTTTATTGAGACATTTCTTTCTTACTTTGTAATATGTAGAAATATGTAGAAACTGTAGAAACGTTGTAGTTTGTCGATAGTAAGCAGGTAATCACGGTCTTTCTGGAACTTCCCATATAAATAATCCATTTTAACTACTTTCAGCAAAATTTAGAATGCATCAGGTGTTAGTTCGCTAAATGAAAACGAACTGAACTGACACACTACTTACTCTGCCGCACATACTATAAATTTTAAACGAAAGACTCAAGTAAGTTATGATCTGATCTTGCTTCTCTTGCTTCATTCGAGACATGTTCTGATAGGAAACTATCATTTTAATTCAACTTTAGTGTCACTCAGCACACTTTTGCCCCCAATGCAAATGGATGTTGGATGAAGGTGTACTATTAAAGTCAGTTTACTAAAATTTCTGTACTGATTTATAATTTAATGTAGCGAATATAAATGACATCCACATGTTCAAAATAAAATATAATAATTCAAAATACAAATATATTCTGTGGTCACAACCCATAACAGCCTAAGTCTGTTTTTCAATATTTTCAGTACAGGAGTTTAAATCTTCACTAAAAATCAAGAGAAGGTGTTTTTTGGAAAACTTTGCTACAGATTCCAAGGAAACGAATTTCTTTACTTAGTTGTTAACAAAAAATAGTTGTTTATTCTCGCAGTCAAAAGATATTATCGAAAAAGACACTTAGGCTCTTATGAATTGTTGAACGAAAGAAAGTCAAAAAGTTCAAGTTGAGTTAGGCTATTATTCCAGATTAAATAAAAAACTTTAAGTTTGGAGAAAGACCTTAACTTAATTTATGTTTATCAAAAAACAAACATGAAAAATTTAGAGTAAATAAATTTAGATACGCTGAATACGATGGTGCTAATAACTCAATTTTATCCTAACTCGAGTTAGGCTGTTACGGGTTGTGACCACAGATATTTTAAATATAGATAATAAGGAACTTTACTTTTTTATACATGGAATATATTTTCCTTTTACATTGATATGCTTTTATAATAAGGATATGAATGCATTTTCTTCTAATTTTTAAAGTTGTAACCTTTTCGGCAAGTGCCTTTATTTAAACATCTGGAATTAAAAGCAACTAAATCTGTAGCATTAATTTAAAAAGCTAATGACTGTGTCAATGAGTCAAAGATGCATAATTTGTGGAAATGTAAAATTCTTTCTCGACATTGTTATACATATCCTGTTTTGACAGAATAAATACAAACGAAGTTACACTTACAGTTTATATAAATGATTTGCCATTTCATAAAAGCTATGTGAATTTATTATTTGGCTTTGCAATGTCTTATGTATCGGCAAGGGGTTAACGAGCACGTATTACAACTAATACTCGACAATTACAGGGAATAATTGCAAAATCTAAAACAGAAATTGCAAAACATAAAACCACATCATAAATTTAAATGCCATTACAAAATAATTTATGAACTTATTTATTTACCGGATTTTGTTTGCCACACAAAATGTGGGTTGTTTTTGTGCAGTATTGGAATTTTTGTGTTTTTGTGTTTAAACAAGCGTAAATTTTATGTTAACAGTGGACGCCAGCAGAAGGCATTTAAATGAATGAAGTTCGCAATGAGGCGTTTCGTAACGAAATATATAATATATGCATGAGAGTGTAATTTTGCAAAGATAAAAGTAGACTTGCAGTAGGGTACTTAAATTCGATGCGTTTCACGAATGTCTTTCTTGCGATTCAGCGGTTTAGGTCATTGCAATTTAATCTGCAAAGTGTTAATTTCATCCAACATACTAATCATTTATGTAATTATTTCTATCGAATATGAGTTATATTCTAATCCACTGTAATTTGCCAAAATTGCGGTTTAGAGTGTTTTTTGCCCACTTGAAATTGTTTTCTAATTTAATACATTAGTAAACATTGTCAATGGCGTTAATTTATTTTCTTGCTACTCCAGAATTGTGGCTTCAAATAATTTTTAAATAATTACCACCGATATTGTAGTTGCTACTGTTTGTGTTTACATTTCACAAACAAAATTAGATTTATTTATATTTGGTCATATAATTATAAATAATTGATGAATTTAATTAAAAATTCGAATCTATTTTTTCCTGTTTACCTGCATTTTGTTTGAAATTGATTCCAAAGTGTAATTGCAAATGCAAAAAGTTTGTTAGTTTTTGATGTAAAGTTAATTAGTTGGAAATTGTAAAATAATAAGCAGATGCAAATGTTGAAATTGAGTGGAAGTGAGTGAGATCTATTTGCTTTGTCTACTTTGCCAAAATAAAAATGTTGTTGAAATTGCAGAAAGAGGAAGTTTCGCATTTCCACTTAATTTATTTTGAAAATTGTGTAATCTTTATTTTCTAGTAATTACATATACAGCGCATAATTGTTGTCTGGATAAATACTTAAAAAAAACTGCGGTTCTACAGTTTTTTTACACTTGTCAGTCGTTTCTTATATATAAAGGTACAGAATTTCATCTATATATATATAAATCGCTGTGCGTTAGTCTCGCTAAAGCTCGAGAACAGTTGGACCGATTTGGCTCATTTTGGTCTTAAATTATTAGTAGAGTATTCCGAAAGGTTTAAAAGGTTTTATTTGAAGTGATAGATGGCGTTGGAGATGAGATTTTTGCAATTAATTTTTTTTACCACATTAACATTGAACCAAATAATGGTAGGTGACAAACATAACTACTAATAATTCAAAATGCATTTTGAAGGCAAAACAACGTTTGCCGGGTCAGCTAGTTTATATTAAAAATTTCATGGCAAAAATATTTAACCGAAAACATCTCGTATACCTATTGCCAGAACTCGAATGAGAGATAATTGAATATATTTACAAAATTATAACCAATTTACCTTTGAGGAAATAATCTGTCGATCAATAACTTTAAAAGAGTGCCTTGGAATCCGATTAGAAATTGAGAGCACTTTCTTGAATTTAACTATGATTCCTTACCTTTTCTAGCAAAATTAAAGAGAAAATATTACTGCAAATGATAAATAATATAAACGAACTCTTTGTAGAAACACTGCCCAGAAAAAAAGTGCATCCAAAGAAGTAAATATTCATCAAAACTTGTGATAAGGAAGTGGTGAAAAATTGCGTAATCACCAATTAAATTAACATACGATTATTTTAGGAGAGAAGCACTATTTTATAATGCATCTTCCCTATATATTTATGAATGAAGTGGATGTAATGAAAACGAAAATTTTCATTATTCCAAATAATCGTTTTTTTATTGTATTTTTACTTGTATTAAAAGTTGGTTTCTTAAAAAAATTGGCTGCAGATTCCGTGAGTTTGGTACTTTTTAAACAAAAAAAAAAAAAAAACAACAAAAAACAGATAAAAACAGAAAACAGGATCAAAGTTTATGCATCCTCTGCTGTAGACTGCAGTCCAAAGTGTGCTGTGCTATGTATGCATGTTCTTCATTTGGTTTCTGAGTATTTGTAGTTTTTAATAGAGTCGTATAAAGGAGGGTAAAGAAAAGCTTGAAAGGAGCTTCTTTAAGCCGACTTTCAAAAATTTAATGGCACAATAACACGTGCATATTTAAAAAATAGATTAAAAAATAAATGCAAAAGGTATGGTTAAAATAATTCTAAGGCATTGTAGAGTAATAAATGGAGTTTATTTTTTAAAAATAACATCATCTAAATGGTGACCCTCCCTACGACGGTACTCCTCTAACCGCAAACGGAAACTATTGAAAACTTTCTTCAGTAATGCTGACGTAATGACTGCCATTTCACCACGGATATTCTCCTTGAGCTGAACGATGTTTCTTGGATTATTACTGTAGACTTTGTGTTTGAGGTATCCCCACAAAAAAAAGTCAAGAGGCGTCAAGTCTGGACTACGTGGGGGCCATGGGATATCACCTCTTTTCGAAATCAGTGTGCCAGGGAACATCTGCTTCACCAACGCCATGGAGTCATTTGATGTGTGACAGGTAGCTCCATCTTGTTGGAACCAATTTCTGGAATTCACTATTCTTGAACTTTCAAATTCTGGAGCCAAAAATCCGTCCAACATCTCAACATAGCGTTCCGTATTAACCGTGACGTTTTGGCCCCGCGCATTTTCGAAGAAAAAAGGACCAATTATTCCTCTGCCAGAGATTGCTGCCCATACTGTCACTTTAGGACTATGCAATGGTTTCTGGTGTTTGATTTTGGGATTTTCACTGTTCCAGTAACGACAATTTTGACGGTTTACGAACCCATTCATATGGAAATGAGCCTCGTCAGAGAAAAGGATATTGTCAAAATTGGAAAATCGGTTAAGCATTTCATTAGCAAATGCGAGCCTTGCTATGAAGTCAGACTCTTTCAATTCTTGTGTTAATTGCAGCTTATATGGATGCAGTTTAAGATCCAATGTTAAAATTCGTTGCAAACTTCGTCGCGATAATTGTAAGACAGACGATCTCTT
Organism: Philornis downsi; assembly: GCA_019455685.1. Classification (NCBI taxonomy): domain Eukaryota; kingdom Metazoa; phylum Arthropoda; class Insecta; order Diptera; family Muscidae; genus Philornis; species Philornis downsi. Next base: position 1,460,017 of record JAHXMU010000115.1, on the reverse strand, counting down.
GCGAGTCTACATTTGTGGATTTCCTCGTACTGACTCCATAACTCTCTACATTGTCTTCGGTTTTAGATGTTCTTGGGCGACCATTTGCTTGTGGTTTAAATGTTGAACCGGTCTCTTCAAAACGCTTTACCCATATTTTAATTAAATTAGCACTCGTAGCTTCACTAATTCGCCGTAGTCCATATTCAGCACAATATAATCGCCTAGTAGCAATATATGAACGAGAGTTCTTGTACCCCGCAAAAAAAGATGATGCAATATGCACATTCTATTGCGCCACCCTGTATTCTGTCCTTTAAAAATGGTTTTTGGAGTACTTCATATGAACATGCTTTGCATTAATTGTTAGGAATCACAAATAAAAATAAAATAAAATTTTCTCTGCGGAAGTTGTGGAAGTGGTTCAAAATTGCTTTTTGGAATTGGTAAATACGCATGGACGTAGTCTATGGAAGTGGTGAAAATTGTATTTTATTTAATTTTTTTTTTTTTTTTTTTTTTGAATGACCCACTTTTTCTTTTGCTGGGTTGCAGATATAACTACAGGATTCAATATTTTCTTCAAAACAAACTGCTACTGTAGAATAGGATGAATGACCAAACAATTCTCAAAATTCTTTTAGGGTTCTTAAGCTTACAGTATTAATTTCATTACAATAGTCTTTTATGACTGACAGAACAATTTGACCTGTTATGGTGAGGATCCGGCCGGCAGTGGTTCGTTTTAGGAAAGCATATTGCAAAAACAAAATTGGAACGGTTCGACGAAAATGTTAATGTCCTTAAATTAAGAAGGGATTGAAATAGCAAGTTCTGAAACTTCAATCACTCTTAATATGTGGCTTAGCTTACAAAGCTCATGAAAATTGTAATATTTTGAAGCAAATAGAAAACATACAAAAAATTTTATATTGAAGCGGATTAAAAAATTTTTTTTTATAGAATTCACTGCCAGAGCTGTTTTTCCTTCATACGGAAAACATTCTAAAATAGAAAATTGAAAAAGCGGTGTCCTTCCTAATATAACTTTTTGAAAACTTTCAGTTGAGATAAAAAATTTCACTCAGATGATTTAACTAAAATGCATTTCCACCCAAACCTTTTTGAAAAGTGCTAGGTGTCTCAGAAAGGGAAGTGGCACATTGTTAGGCTTTCATCAAAAATTACTGTGAATTAAAGAAAAAAAACTAAAACTTTCTTGTGTCTTCCTCTTAAAAATTATATCGAGACCACCGATTTTTGCTTACCTTAAGTAGTTTCTTAAGAGAAGTGGTGATGCATTCTATTTTGTTTCGCAGAACTAAATTTCTTGTGCCAAACTGTAATGAATTTAGTGTAACTAAATGAAGGTTATGAATGTATGGGTATAACTGGCTAATTTGTGTGAGAAGAATCAGCAAGCGCGTGATTATATAATTAATTTTTTTTTTTATTTTTTTTTTGAAAATTATACCCTAATAAAATAAGTGCAGTCTGCAAATTAGCGATTACACGAGAAAATTAAATTCAATAGAACGGCCAATTCGTACGAGACATAGCAAATGCACACAGCATATATTTCAGTTAAAGAAACTTGAAAAGACGGAAGGTGTTACAGATGTGATCAGGCCTGTGCATTATCGCAATGCCGAAAATACCTCATCTGTTAGTGAAAGTATGGCTGATAGTCCGAATTTCAATTCAGAGCGCTATGGCCGTATGATAATCGACTTATTTTAGCCTGAAATTGAAGATTATGAAGTGTACAATATGTAATTTCAACAAGACGGTGCCACGAGTTACGAGCTACACAACATGACCGATTTGTCTTTATTGCATGAGAAGTTTCCCGAAAGCATAACTTCACGTTTTGGCGACGTTAATTGGCTACCAAGATCACGCGATTTGACGCTGTTAGACTCTTTTTTTTTTGCTGGGCTACGTCAAAGTCCGTGTTTACGCGGATAATTCCCAAATGTTGGAGTATTTGCAAACCAACATTCGTCAAGTTATCGCCAAGATACCGTCCTAAATGTGCGGAAAAGTGGTCGGAAAGTACCTCAAAAGGATCGACTGCTACATACAATGGAGGAGCGTTCATTTAAATAATATGAATTTCGTACATAGTGACAAGTTCCAAGCATTACTATGAAATTAAAGTTTTATCGAAATTACAGCTTTATGTGTGTTTTAATTAACGTTACTTTTCAAGCCGACAAAATTAGTAACCCGCTCTAAGGCAAATTTGGTAGAGTTCAGTACAATGGAAAGAAAGATATGGTGCTAAAACTACATGGGTTAAGTCCGTCATTTATATGGGACGCGTCAAATTACTTTGTCGATTTTTTTATCCGATATTGCAGGTAATTGTAAAGCAATGTAACGGATAAAAATATAAGCTAATACAGTAGACTAACTACAAATTATGGAGAATTGATTGAATTTCAAAAAATCCTTCAATTTGTATGAGAGTTGCCAGAATGGGTGGGTCAATATGC
>JAHXMU010000115.1:1413122-1437540 GCA_019455685.1 Philornis downsi | reverse complement strand
AAAAGGGGGGATATTGAATGGCCCCCACGTAGCCCCGATCTCTCTCCATGCGATTATTTTCTATGGGGCTACCTCAAATCGGTAGTCTACGAGAATAATCCGACCAATTTAGAGCAGTTGAAGAGGAACATTATTCAGGAAAGTAACAAAATACCGAGAACAACTTTTCAACGAGTTTTCCAAAATTTGCGACTTCGGTTCCAAGAGTGTCAAGCAGCCGAGGGAAACCATTTGGACAACATTATTTTTAAGTCTTAAAAATTCCTATGCTTCTACTTTTTAAAAATACAAATATGTTTTTTTTTATGTTTCGTAGTTTTCTTTTAATTGAATATTTAAACCGCCAACACCCTTATGGCCCACCCTGTATATAGGTATATAAATATATATGTAAAATAAGCTCATATGAATTCTATGTACTTATTACACGTCTTGGAAGACATTGCAGTTACTGGAGTAAAATAAACTGCTTTGGACAAGAAAAGATCTTCCCTGGTAAGGCAACTGATTAGAGGTCTTAAGGTCGAAACGATCTTTACATACTCTTAAACTTTAAATGGGTAAGAAGCTCACCTTTCGTGATATGAAGGTTGTGGTTGTGGTATAATGTGCTCAGTGGGTCACTTTTGGTAAGCAGAATTGGTGCTGTGGGACAAATCAAACGTGGCAAACAGTGGCAAAAAGGGGGAAAATTGCAAATTTTCCCAGTGTTTAAAGATATTATGTTTTCCACCATATTGTAGAAAAGAAAAATACAAAGATTTTTTAAGTAACAGTAATGTTATATTTACAATAATTTTACCCCATTAATTCATAGCACTTATCCCACTACAGAAAAAATAATTAACCTGCATCTTTAATTTTCAAAGATAGTGGTAGAAATTATGGGTGCTTAAATCGCACATCTGATGAAGTTGCGAAATCTTTAACTTAACTTTTAAATTGTCCTTAGGTATCTCCTGTCTTACTCCCTTTTATTCAAGTCATTGGACAAATTTAAAAACTTATTAATGGCTGTGATATTTTTGAGGATATTGGTAGGGAATCGTATACTGTTCATACTAGGCTCAGAATTCACTCTGATATTGCTCTTCAAATCTAAGACAAACAGAAAAAAAGCTACAAAATCTGTGTTCTGTGTTCATAATGTTAAATATGGGCATTTAGTTTTGTATAAACGATTAATTAAAATGAAAATAACTAACAGTTGGATTATTGTTATCGATTAATTAATATCGTGTTTTACACTGCAACAAAATCTGTAACATTCAGTACAGTTTAGTTGTTGTTTCAAATGACAACCTTTTATGAAGTGATACCAATTAATTCATTATTCACGTCCAAGCAATTAACATAATTTATATTATGTATATATCGTTTTTCACTCGTTTATGGAGTGTAAAATGAACCATCACATGACGTATAAGTGTTGCTGCAAATTGAAATCAATCATACGCACCAGAAAGCAATGAAAGCATATCGTTTTACAAAGCGATTGTAAACACATTCATTATGACAATGTTTACATAGAAAAGTTTACTGTGGTAGTTGCAGCAATCATTACAGAATCGGAAGTATTTACTAATTTTGTGAAACCGTTGGTCCACAAATAATATATTATTATATTTATTTTCAGTTTAACATGAAATGCAATATCATTACACTGACACATGATTTATTGAAAAATAGTTTGTTATTCGATTTCTTAGATATTACTCAAGTCTCTGATAGGATTCCAAATATTATTATATATAATACTATATATTACTTCATACTAAATTATGCTTCCATTGTGGAAAAACTCCCACGTGTGATAGATGTTCCACATTCGTCATAGCAAACATACAAATAAATTCCACTTTCTACAAAGACCTTAATAGCAGACTAAACAGAGCATATATTAGATGCATTTTATTCTTTTGAAATATCCGTATTTGCTATTTGTTTCAGTTTAATTAAAAGTGTATCAAATGCAGACATTCGCCAGAGGGCTTTGTTAATTAGTGTTTCGAGAAAGTGTTTATGAATATCAAAGACGAAGCGCCGTTGCCGTCTGGTCTTGCCGGATACATGAAACATCAAACAGAAACTTTTGCAACAAAAGTGGTAGTACAATACAGCTGGTCAAGGACGCCGGCCAGACTTACATTCATTTGTCAAGAAATTTCTTTTCCAGCCATTAAGGATTGGAGAGTATTTATGGGAGATGAGGTCACATTTTTAATATATTTGTGCTGTTTAATTCAAATTAAGTTTAAGGTATGATTTAAAATGACAACACACTTCAGACAAAAATATTAAATTCAAATTAAATTTAACGTATAATTAAAATTACAGCATATTTCACAGAAAAATATTTTCATAAAATAACAAATAAGTTTATATATTAGAAAATGGAGAGAAAGTGTTTATTAAGGACTTTGGGATGCAATAAAAAGATTTTAAATATGTCCTATGAGTATGAAACAATTGTAGTGAATGAAAGAAGGTTAGCTTATAATTTTAAGTTGTGGCGACTACATTCTACTGTACTATTAGTCTATAATAATCAGTTATGTTTTTCATTTAAGTTCATGAATTGTGTCAAAATTTTTCATTCTAACTGAAACGTTGAATAAAGAAGACCTGAGATTCGTATCCGTTCGGATATTTAAAATTTGTGTATTGTTGAAATACTACAATTGGTGACCCCGACGTGATTAAAAGTTAGCCAAAATACTTCACTGTCCGAATTGCCCACAAGGAAGATAACAATTCAATAGATCGAACAAAGCCAACATACTCAGATAATTTTTAAATCAGATGATTTTCATGGGAACAGGGTAGTTGTGGCGAATACATTCTACTGTACTATTATTCTAAAATAAGTTCATGTATTGTGCCAAAGTTTTTCAATCTGGCTGAAACGTTGAAATAAAAAAGACCTGAAATTTGTATCTTTTCGGAAAATTAAAATTTTTTGTGTTATTGAAGTACTACAAACTCATCTCTACATTTCTATTAAATTTGTTTTATTTTTTTTTCTCTCGTTTCAGATCAATCATATAGTTGTGAAAAGGTAAAATATTTGGGAAACTTTAAAATAGTTTTATATTAATGTCAATTCAAATCCATCCATCACTTACGCTCTTAATGTAATTACAGAATTTAAATGAACAATATAATAATTCACGAACTAGAATAACTTTCCCGTGCTAGTTTTAACATTTTTAAAATAATTTTTTGATTTATTAAGATTGAGAGAAATGTCATCGTTTAATGAAAGTATTTTAAACGTATGAAGAATGTCAGTAAACTATTTATAAAAATTAATAAAACACACGTCTGTACTATTAAAATTGCATGCACTGAAAAGCTTTCTTTCAAGCCGATGTCTCAACAGATAAAGAGCTCATTACGAAAATATCAATTTTTTTTTTTTGCGTAAATACTTTTAGCCTCCACCGGCGAAGAAAATCTTTAGCATAACGCACTTTAGAATCCTCATAATGGGTAGAGATTTTGTGGTCGAATGTGGAGTTTCATTACAACCAGGTGCTCCAGAACCATAGAAAAGCAGAGGTGTTAAGATAGGCCTCCTCTCCGCCAATGGGGATTATGTTTCATACTAGCACAATCAATTTGGTATCTTCTGGCTGGAAGAAAGGGTTGACAATTAAGACAGCAAAAAATTTGTCAGCCCCTTCTCCTAGATAGTTCAAGTTTTACTTGAATATCCCAGGGGGGCGTTGGCAACCGCATTTTAATATGCCAAGTGTGTCGCATACTGCTGATAAGACCTTCACGGCGAGACTCACGTTATACCCGCATGAACTCTGTAGATTTTAAAATTTCTTCAAATTTTTTCATTTTTACTTATAATAAAAAACACATTTTTAGTTTATCATGTATTTTTTTATAGAATAAAAATATAAAAATAAATGTTCTTTGTGAATATGCAAAAGATGACATATTGAACACAAAGTAAACAAAAGAAAGAATCTGTACAGAAATTTTAGTCATACAAATAGACTCATACATACCTTCTTCTTATTTCCTTTTGCCAGAATTTATCCGGTTTTAGTGCTAATGTTTATATCCATAATATCTAATCTTCTTTAAAAGCTCTCAAATTAATTTCGTATAAATACACCTAGGGCTAGCTCATGTAGGTGCACCAAATTTTTTTTTTTTCAAATATGAAAAATTTCATGGAAATTCAAAATGAAATAAATGAAATGAAATATATACATACATCTGTCCCTATGTATATAACTTTCTGGAACAAGCTTTGACTAGTTTTGGCTTAATAATTTGTATCAAAATCTAAAGAATCGTTCGGAACATAATTTTATTAAATGGCCATAACATTAATTGTCCTTCCTAAGCCGAGTTTAGATTTCCGGAATTGAGATTTATGATGGCAAAGTTGTTAAGAAAGTCTAGAGAATATATGTTTGAAACAATTGGCATGTGCTTGTAGAAATCTTTCATGTATAATTAATTAAAAATTGTACATCAATCTTCTAACTTTCACATTTCAAACACATTAGATTGTTCAGTTATTTCCGCTCAAATTTTTAGAGAAATTCATCTCTTTACTTCATTTCCGTGGACGGTTAAAGCAAAAGAACTTTGTAACTTTGCAGTAGACAAGAGTTTCTAAAGGGTGACGCATAAGTAACGTTAACGACGACCATGTTCTTAGGCATCATTTGGTTTTAACTCGTAAACCAATTGCATCTTATATGGAAAAAGATGTAACATATGTAAAATTCTCTACAAAGACCGCCTAGACATGTCTAACTGCTGAGAACGTCGCCTGGTTTAAGTTTCAGGGTTTTCCTCAATACTTGCTTGCACTCGAACAATGGTCACTTTAGTTCGAACTGCACGGGGCTTTTCAGCACGTTGAAGATCACTGACACCTTGTTGCTCTAAACGCTGAGCCAATCTGTAAATTGTTGGAGCGCCAGGAGAATTTCGAACATGAACGAAATATCGATGTGATCTGAATAATCGGATACTGACTTTCAAAGTAGAATTGATCAACTTTGGTTCTTTGTTCTGTGCTGAGCCTTTCCATCGTAAGTTTCCCAAGTATTATTTAGATAATTCTGTAAGGAGACCAAAAAAAAAACACAAACAAAAAATGTATTCACTAATCGAATCTTAGCGTTACTTGTGCGCCACCCTATACATGTGGAATTATTAGTGCCGGAAGAAGTCAAAACCTGGAAATTATAAATGAAATGCTCGGTATTTTTTGAGTGAACGACACTTAAAAGTGCTAAGTGCACTTAAAGTTGTATACAACACAAATGTCGCGGTGATTGCAATACCGCACATATATTTTTTTGTGAAAAGATTGCGGTGAAGAAGGGTGCCGTTTTTCAACCTTTTAGCTTAAACAAAAGGCTGTGAATGCAAAGGGATCTTAGATGCAGAAACGCAAAATCGTGAGGAATGAGTGAACGGATTAGTGGTGCTCCGTAAAAAATTCTGAAATTCAAAAGTTTTCTAGGAGTGAAAAAATTAAATATACTTGTACTCGTATATTCAGAAACGCGGATCACCTTGATAATAGCAGAATTTATACCGAAAGTATGCAATGATATAATTTAAATCAATTCCCATCCGCCAGAGCCAGCAAACTATGACTCATTCGAAAGGTAAAATTTTCTCTTTCGGCGAGGTATAGAGTGGAAGAGTGGAGAGGTGAGTGCATTTCAATCAATTTCTACTTCCAATCCTGGATAAATTATTTAGAGAAAGTAGATTTACAATAAGTTATAATAAGTTAAATTATTAGAAAAATAGCTACTGAAATATGGGTCAAAGTTATTTCATATTGGTAGAGTATGTTAAATTAGAAATTGCCTAAAGCCGGTCCATTTGGGAAGCAGCTGCACGTACAAAAACTGAGTCAACGTCTAAAATGGTTACCATCTTTTAGGATATTTTACGAGGTTTTTTTTCATTGTTCGTTAAGCAAATGCTGTAGTTCGGTTGGAAAAGACCAGCTTACATATTAAGAAATAAATATTTTGTGGGCGCGATTATTGAAAATGTCTAAAAACATCTATTTTTGCTGAAACAAGAGCTTAGTTTATTATATAATGTACATCACTTATCAGGTGATTGGTCTGCCCATTATCTTCAATCAATTAGAAAACATCTTTTTCAAATTCGAACTGAATCTAACAAAACACAAATTTTTACTTTTTATTTATTACTTAAGCAATAATTCGGTGTACTATCAACGATGTTATGATTTGCTAGTATTTTAACTAGAAAAATATGGTTCTGTACGAAAAAACTTCCTAATAAAAAGAATAAATCCAGTTTTTGGACAATATTCTTTTTTTTCAATGTTTTGAAAAAATGTCACCATTTATTTCTCAATTAAATACATTATAGTATGGTAGCTCACTGATGATGGAGTAAACAAATCTAATCCAAAATAAGGGAGCTACCTATTAGTAGTGTTAGAAATACAATAATATAATATAAAGAATACGATTTTGACTGAAAATAAAGATAAAAAAGTGTAATTTTTGACTTTCCTTACTTGACTGTGGCTGGCGATTCACGATGATGGGTATGTCGGCGTAAATCCGGACATATTTATATTGCCTATGCACCTGTTCCTATTTAATTGTCCCTTGTCCAATACAAACTCAAAATTCGCAAAAATTTGCCATACATTCGTTCAAAATATTGGCTACTTTTTCAGAAATATAAAAAACAACCTTTTAAGTCGGAATTTTACATTTATTAGGTGCGCAATTAAGTTCCCGCTGTTTGACAATAGATGGTGCCAGCTGTAAGTGCTAGTCGATTCTGCCATAACCTAAACGTCATGAACCAAGTTTAGACATATGGTAAGCAAACTGCCTCAACACAACAGTGATTTTCTTTTGACGTCATATTCTTTTTGTTGTGTGAATATGTATGATTTTGTGCCAAATAATCGTGAAATGCAGGAAATATTGATTTTCTTCTTTCCATTGAAGAAAACGGCGACTGAAGTCCATCGAGAGCTTCAAAACGTTTACGGCGATGATGCTTTAAGTGAAACAAGGTGGCGAGATTAGTTCCGTTGCTTTAAGGACAGTGATTTTGATGTTGACGACCGTTTGCATACAGGAAGACGAAAACCCTCGAAGACATTGAATTGACAGCATTGCTTGCTTCAGTATATGAGCTACCCGCTAAGCCATTTCCAAGCGATTGCTTGTGTTAGGAATGATTCAACAGCAAGGAACTTGAGTTCCTTATGAGTTGTGAACAACAGCTTCAGCGACAGAAAAGAAGAGTTTTCTTCATCATATTGTAACGGGTGATGAAAAATGGATTCATTACTGCAATCCCGAGTAAAGAATGTCATGGAGGCTGCCAGGCTGAATATTCACGATACAAAGGTTATTCTCTACATATATATTTTATGGGACCAGGTCGGTGTTACTTATTACAAACCAAGCGAAACCATCACTGGGGACCCGTATCGACTTCAATTAATGCGAATGAGCATAACTGCGAGAAAAATGCCTACAACACGCGAAAAGGCACGAAAAAGTGATTCTTCAGCATGATAATGCTCGGTCTCACGTGGCCAAGCCCGTTCCCTATTTGGGAACGCTGAAATGGGAGGTCTTACCTTATCCGCCATATTAACCAGATATCGCGGCATTCGATTACGGCTTATTCCGTTTGATGGCACATGCTCTGGCTGACCAGCAGTTCCACTCATATGATGACATCAAGGAATTACTAGATTCGTGGGTAGCCTCAAAAGATGAACAGTTTTACTGTCATGGAATTCGAGCTTCTCCAGACATGTAAACATGTAAACATATTTTCATACTAAAGTAGCGTTTTTATAAAAAGGACTTAGTTGCGGAGCTAATACTTCGGATACCTGCTTTTTGTGTCCAATCTTCTAAAATTTAATTTAATTTCGATATAGCATCTACTTTCAAACCTTCTGTTTTATTTCACTGCTTTAGTAATAATAGCCGGATTAACAATTTTACCCAGGATACCTCCATACATTATATTTTATGGTCCATAATTATCTTTGCCTTAACTTCTGGTCTTTATACGAGTACATCAATCCAAAAAAGTATGCGAAACAATTTCTTGTAGTAATTAAAAGAATAATAACAATTCTTTCTTTTGCTGCTTTAATCTTTGCTACCACAAATGAAAAACCGAAACGAAACCACATTTCTTATACAACAGAACCCTTTAAATTGTATTTATGAGTTTTACTCTTGCTTGTGGCGAACATAAAAGCAAACCAATTTCAGTTCAGTGGAGAAAATAATGGTAATTTCACTTTACCACTACTAGAAATTATGAAAGAACAGAGGAGAAATTGAAACACATTTTCTTTTTCCTTCTTTGTTTTTTCTTGTTCTTCATTTGTTAAGCACTGTGTAGTGGCAAATGTCAGGGTGTGTTCGAAAAACAAAGTCTTTTTACAGTGACTTCACTTCATCGCACATCAAATTATCACACAATTATTTAAGATATCTAATGGTTGTTACAGGGCAATGTTTCTCCTCAAGCATTCCATTTTTTAATTAAACTATGCGGAATATTTAATAGAAAATTAATTCATAGTTATTTTAATTTTGAATTTTAAATAACTGTAATTTTTTTCAAGGCAATATTTGCGGAAAGTGGTGCCAGATTATAATAAATATTGTATCCTTTCGTTTTCATGTATAAAACATGTCGACGTGGGCGAATACTTTAGTTGTTTTAAGTGGGATATATTTCTGTAAATTATTTATGGTTTTTAATATATAAACTTTTATTTACAAAATATATCTAAAATTTAAGACTACACATACATGCCAATGGAAATCTTCATTTTTATATTATGTACTAAATAAATTAATCAATATTGTTTATGATTTATTTTTAACTTTTCATTTTTAAAAGGGCAATGGAAATTTAATTAAATTATTAAATTCTTTGATATGATTGGCAAACCATACAAAACTTTGTCTTAAACTTACAAAAAAAAAAAAATCTAAAAGATTTCAAATTACTTTCTCCTATACGTGAAATTTTCTGCCTCAATATTTTGAATTTTTGGTATAACTAAAGATCTTTACGATAGTTACATTTTAAATTTAATTTGCAGATTATATTTGAAGTTATTGTATAAGAAATTTTATGCTGATTAATATTTGAGACAAACCTACCATTGAACATAATTCTAATTCAATAATTCGTTTCTAAACTCGCCTCAGAACTGCAAAATTATGTAATTTTTTTTACCTAAAAGAAAATCGGTCTGAAACCAAATTGTGAACGTTAAAAATTGGACTTGTTTTTTATACCTGCACCCGAAAGTATGTATGAATATATCATTTTACACACCAAAGATATGAAACGATTAATTAATTTCCGTCTCTCTGTCTGGTTGGCCAGACGGTTGTGTGATAAACACTACAAGTGCATTAGACTTTTATGAGATTTTCCAAAACTTGGGTTAGCTTAATATTTTGTCATATTAATGCAAGGGATCATAAATGGGTTGTCTTGACTTACCTCTTCTGATACCTTCCATACAATTTCACTGAATTTCATATATTTTTCATATATTTTTTACCCAAAACTTCTAAAAACTTCTGTCCATTGTATTAATTTATAACTTCGTTTAAAATCTGAAAAAAAATATCGGCAACATATGACAGTTTTCTCAAATTTGAGAATATTGATGGTTCTCCTTGGCGCTTTGGCACAAATGAGTTAACACATTCATCACCAAATTCAGTAAAAATTGATACACAACAAAAGTTTGCTAAGAAAGTACCTGGCACGTCCCATAGACTTTGATCGATTTTCCGAAATTAAATGTTTTCCCTGCAACTCCTAATTTGTAAACTGCAGCAGCCTTCATTTTTGTTCTTACATTATGAGGCAAACTTTAGGAAAAATTGGCCTTTCTTCTCGTGCCTCCCATACAAATGACCGATATCAAACATATACCCTTAGTTGCAGGAAATTCAATTTTGCGCATGAATTGTATTTAATAAACTTAGTTCTTAGAATGAAAGTTGACTGTAATACCCTAAAGGTATAGTTACTTCTCCTGGACAATTTAGAGAAATTTAATATAAAGCATGGTTAAATAAGAAAAAATAACTCATTAACTCATATTTAAGTTACGATAATTGCAGTATTGTGCATTAGTACTGAGCATTTGTTAATAAGAACTTATCGATTTGCAATGTCCCTTCTGGCTCCCCACACACTTTTGCATCAATGCAAAAGGACTTTGGGAGAAGGCATATGTAAGCCAGCTCACTTGACTGAGAAATCTCTGCTAAAGCGCTCCATAAACTGAAACAGTAACAACATTATTTGTAATTTCGTTTCTGGTATACGAATTAGAAACAAAATTTTTCGTAATTGACCAGCAGCTGAGACCAATCAAAACAATTCTTTGGTTGGATTTGATTTGGATTTCGTCTTCGGTTGTGGCAAAACAAAAAAATCTTTGTACACAATTGACAATCACTCAATTACAAGCTATTCTGATGATTTCTTACATTAGAATAGAGCAATTAATAGACTATCAGTTGACGTTTATTTCAAAATGGATCACTTAGTACCTGGACGCATTCATGCAAATTTAAGGATGTTTTTCATAAGAACTTTTTTAAAAATAAAAATCAAATTTAATTTTTATACCCACCGCTAAAAGACGAGGGCATGCGCTTATCATCATTCACTTTGTAAGAAATGCAATTACTTATTAAATATAACATAAAATACAAAACATTCTTGATTGCGTAAAAGTCTATGTTGTTCTGAGTATGTTCATCCATCAGCGTATCTGTTTCAAGAGCAGTACAAACCGCGCACTACGAGCCAGTATCATAAGCAGATACCAATACATGCTGGTATTGTTTAGAGATTGGAAAAAACAATTTCAAGTCGTCTGTGTGTTAAAGAAATTGGCCTGATTGTGGTGGAGGTTAATGAAAAAGCACCATACTATTAGGTGTGCAACTAAGTCCTTGCTGTTTTTTTTTTTTGTTTTTTTTTTTCTTTTGGCAGGTTATTCCTAATACTGCAGCAAGCTCTACCTGCGTTTGACACGCATCTTCATCAAGCAATGCCGTCAATTCAGTGTCTTCGAAGGGTTTTCGTCTTCCTACACGTGAACGGCCGTCAACATCAAAAACCACCGTCTTTAAAGCGACGAAACCGGTCTTGACACCTTGTTTTACTTAAAGCAGCATCTACATAAACGTTTTGAAACCATCGATGAGATTCCGGCGGCTGAACCTTTTCTTTCATCAATCAATACTTCCCGCATATGATGATTATTTGCCAAATAATCATACATATTCGCATAAACAAAAAAGTATAACATCAAGAGAAAATCACTATTTTGTCGAGGTGGTATGTTTACCACACACTTACAGCAGGCGCCATCTACTGGCAAACAGCGGGAACTTAGTTGTGCACCTAATGGTTAGAAAAATTTGCTACATATATATTGTACTGGAGTAGAGCACGAAACTGGCAATGAAAGTTAGCGGGGTAACGATGAAGGCGGAGAAGCCAGTTTCGAGTAGTTGGAATGGTGCGGTTGGATGAGGAATTATCTAATTGTGAGATTTAGATAAATCTTTCAAGTAGTGGATTTCGTACTTAGGGAAATGCCTTTGGCTGTGGGAAGAGAAAATTGTCTTGTACCTATAATTTCTCAAAGAACAAGAGAAATTACATTCAAGTTGCGGATTGTAAAAAAATAGTTTGAGATAAAAAAAAAAAACCAAATAAATTAGTTACAATTCAATATGTTTCAACTTGAGAGTAGGGTAGTGCTCATCAGTAGGCTTAGAAAAGTTAAGTGGCCGATACTGGTTCCACGAACTTGCTACGAAGCTTAGCAATGTTAAATTTTGGATTCAAGATAATTCACAATGATTTCATTTATAAAGTTAGGTTGGTAATTCAGTTACGTATATATATGTAGTACATTTGTGTACTTTATGGAGAAAATAATTCATTAAGACAAATTTTGTTTCTAGATTAGTCAACAATAAGATTTTGCTTATAATTCAAATAAGTATAAACGCTGTAAGTTTATTCATATGCGTACTCGTATATATAGTAATAATGAACGGTTATCTTAACATACAATGGACTGCAGTTATATGATAATTATAAAAACAAATCGACACCAAAATGAGCACTTATGATGTTGATATGATATGATATTATACATGTATATAAATAAGCCATTTTTGACACGCCCACTGTAGAACGTATTCCTAAGTGGTGGGTATGAAGGCTTTGCCTTGGCCTAACTTACAGTGTTCGTTCAGTTTTCTTCTTGCATTGTTACTAAAATGTATTCTTGCAAATATCGGCCGCAACTGGGTGTAATTCTGAAGTTTCATTCCATTCTGAAGTTTTATTTGGAATTAATTGTTTCAAATGAACTGTTCACCGAATTATTCTAAGCGATATTCTCATGATTTCACGAGTTGTGTGGCAAGTAGACTCGTAATACTGAAACCGAATGTCGTCTAGATCGTGGTCGGTAAATATTTTAATAAATTGTCCAGTTCGGATTGTGGAACCACCGAACTATCTTATATTAACAGGAATTCGACTTTAGTGATTTTAGAAAGGCTACAAAAAATTGGAAAATAGAGATACCATAAATGTAAATTTAAAAAAAAATACAACTGTTTTTTAGTTTTACATAGTGTCGTTATACCTGTTAAAATGAGCTTTTTGGCAATATATAAAAAACCTTCAGGAATGATGACAAATTTACGTAATTTTTTTTTTCTTGCTCAATTCCATAACGGGGTAAAGAAATAAATTACTTCGTATGGTGCCTTCTTACATTTTCCGAGTTTACATCCTTCCTAGAGGTTTTTCCAAATCTGGCGATTATCGTTTAAATGGAATAAAACAAGCTTTGTGTGATTAACTAACAAATTTTTATTGGAATGACCTATATATGTGTGTCATATCCAAATGTTCAATGAGGTTTCGCTCTGTGCCACGGATTCGAGAGGCCTTATTTTCAACTCTGTTGCATAGAATCGTCAGAAATTTAGCAAATGACTGAGTAATTGTCGATTCATAGGGCCGATGACTTCAAAAAATTCCACACGAAAAAGTCAAGCAAATTGCCGAATGTTCATTGTTTCTGTACAACCTGTGCCCTGTCCTGCTGCAACTAGATATGGTCTACAACCATATTGTTCAATTTGGGCCAAAAGAAATTGGTTATCATTGATTTCTAGCGTTCGTCATTGAAATAAAAGCCTCAACAACTCTATTTTCAAAGAAGAAATACGACTGCTGCAACCGACCCAAATACGTTGTCGCCAAGAGAACTTCATGTGGGTTGGCGTCACCCTATATACAGCAGATTTGTTTGCTAACATAGACATTCTGTCCAAAAATGCACTCAGTCGCTAAAAATAATTTTTCGGCCGAAATTGGGCATGGCGAGGAACCGCCCCGGGTTCTCCTGAACACTTTTGCGGGGAGCTGCAATGTTCCCGACCGATTTGGTGTTTCGTAGACGTAAGTTCATCGATTTTTTTTCCGAACTGGTTTTCTAGAATTTTTGCCATCAAACGTTGGAGAATTGACTTTAAAATCCCTCCACGTCATTTTCATGTTCTAGTCAATCGTATAACCTGGCCGGATGATTTAGCATCAGCGCCAATACCAAACGGACAAGAATACCCTGGATTGTGAAATTTAACTCGGCTTTCTTGGAAACCCGTTACTCGACACGCTCAAAGGAACATACTTTTCAGGGACGATTTCGAACGTCATTTAAGAAATTTTCATTAGAATTGTCGATCACTCGAAGAGCCCGTCAGCAAAGCGACATGATCGTCATCAAAGAGAAATGAGCAATAATACCAATGGTAGAGTCTGTGATTATATGCCCGATAGTTGTACTGCTATAACTTATTTTATTAATATTTATAAACTAATTTCTAGTAGAGTTTTAACTGCTTTGGAAACAATTTCACTATCAAATTCGGTATTTCAAAAAAAAAAAATAAATAAATAAATGAAAATTAATATAGTTCTGTTCGGACACAACCCTACAACTGGGGAACCGAATTTTTCTTGTTATTTAATTAATTTAGAAAATTACAAAATTACAAATAATACAAAATTATCAATAAAAATATAATCACTCCAATATCAAAATTGTAGAAAATTGAGAGTTTCAAACGTTTAACTCTTCAGCGGCTATTTACTATCAGATACCCAACTCGAACTATTTGTTTAATCAGTGAATTAACCATTAAATTTTTCAAGTAATCTGCTACACGTCCCCCTCCCCCAATTATTCGTTACGTCGAATATTTAATTATTTAACTATTTCTCTAATCGACTTAGCAGCCTTTCGGGCAACCCACCATTTAACTGTTTACATAATTTATTATCACAATACCTGTATACTCAAATGTTTATCTCTTCTATTATCGTAGATTTGGTGCAGGAAAAAAACAATGCTGACCCCTTTAAATTTTACGTTCTAACCACTGTCTAGTAATAAATATAACTAATTTCTGATAAAGCAAACCCTTAGATTACCCTAACGCTTACTTTGCATTTTGTCGGATTATCCAATGTTTTAATACTTTAATTACATTTCATGAGCTTCTGCACTATAAAATATACATACCTATACATACTCGTATTCATGCCACTACATAGATAGGTAATGTATACTCATATATACCGCACGGCTTGTGTACACTCTACGTCTTGTGCACACTCCACACGCCATTGTAGTTATTAAGCTCACAACTACAACTTCATTTCATTTATTACTACTCAAGGCACTCAGCCATATGGATGTGTGAGTGTGTAATATCACAACTCTTCTTAACAGTGTCTTATATTATGTGGTAGATGTCGGCAAAATGTTGCTAGAGTAGAGGGGCGGATGGTGATAGTAGCTGGTAACGAAAAAAGCAGTAACTGAAATTTAGCGTTCATCAGCACTTCCTTAAGCTCCATTAACTATAAAAATCATCATCATGCAAACACTCGCTCACATACTTTGCCAAACGTAAAGGAACTTCTACTAGTAAAAAAGCAAATATTGTACAGTTGAAACAACTGCGTTTAAACAAGAGAAATGTGGCGCAAGCTATACCAACCGTGGCAACTGGTATGAGGTTATGGTGCGGTTGGCAAGGAATGAGTTCTCCATTGAATTAACGCCGCTCTGGTAGAGGGTAGGAGTCGCGATATTTCAACCCCTTGTTCCGGTTCTAACCTCAAAGCTATAAAATTAAAATAGTACATAATTAAACGTTCGCAATTAGAAGTAATTTACTTTGCGCTCATTTTTGGTTTCCCCGCCTATTTGGCGCTGCTTTTATGAATTTTCATCACTTATCTGCCCTCGTCATTTCCTGTTGCTGTTTTTTTTTTTTTTCTTTTACCAACTTCCTTTGCTTATTCTGTGTTTCGTTAATTTCTGTATACATTCATATAGGGCACACGTAATCCATACAATCTAATAAGCCCCAACTTTGTGCTTATCCATTAAGTTATATATATATGGTCGTTGTACATAAGTATACAGATAATTAAATGGGAAATTTATAAGTTGCTATGCTTTTAGGGGCAAGCTACATACAATTTGTTTAGCTGGATATATTGAGATATATAGCTTAACCATCAAGTAAGGGTTGCTTTATATGCTTTGTGTAATTGCGCTTTTCCAGTGGGTTCCAAAGAAATGGCCTAATTTATGGCAAAACTTATTGTCCATAGTGAACAGGGTCCCTAGTACAACGGCTAAAGTAACCAAATAATGCGGTAAATTTTCGATGTTCGGACCAATGATCACATTTACCATACATTTCAAGATTCTTTACCGCAAATATGATAGTTTGGCATGGATGTGTATGATGCAATCGGTACCATATAGTCCTTAGAATGGGGCTGCGGTATAATAACTGAATTAGTAACATATACAAAAATGTGGGTCGATATTTTTGTAGAATATTTTGTGTCGAAAATTTTGCAAAAGTATCATTAAAATGTGATATGAAAACTTAAAACTGATTAGTTTTGCCACAACATGAATAAATTTTAATAAATGCTAAATATCCACTTTAGAGCACTTTATTTGGTGCTAAAAAAAAATACGGGAGGGAAGTCGAAAATTTTTAAACTAACTATTTATATATTAGGTGTGTCTATATTATATAAAACTAATAAAATCACTACATAGGACCCAATATCATACATTATTGGAAAATACAAAATAGGTTTTTATATTTGTAGTTCATTTTGAACCTGGGAAGGCAACATTCTGAAATTTTGACATATTATTGGCAACGAAAAGAAATATTTATGAGAAAGAAATTTAGAAAAACTAAATAAAGCTACACATTTAAGTAACATAAGTTATAATCTCCGTAGTGATACTAACAGGTTAATAATACATCTTTACAGTAAGTAAAATAAAATTTTTAACATATTATCTTCTACAAGGCACAATTATACGTAAATGATACTATTTTGAAACTAATTTTTATTGGTTTTTGATTAACTAACAAACTTTAAAATTGGACGTGTTCATCCTTTTCTGGATCTACTATAGAAAAACTAAAGATACTGTAGTAGGCAATAAAACTCCGCGACACGTCTTTTCTTTTCAAGTTCACTTTATTGAATGATCTCTCGATCTCATTTCGTCAGTTGAGTACATAATTTAACATAGCTTGAATTGATAGAAAAAGATAAATATATGTATGTTCACATTACATTATGGCTAGGAGTAAGACAAATATATTTCATTTATATACATACAACATAATCAAAATACACATACCTGTATATAAAGAAAGGTAAGTATAGGTGCATAAGGGATAATAGGGAAACCATATTATACAGTCAGTATCCTCTAGAATAGGTACACTCTAAAATAAGTATTGGCTATCACCTATATTGCTACAATACCTTTTCGATATATTACCACTTAAGTGATAGAAATCATAATCTGCGTAGTGGTACTAACAGGTTAATAATACATCTTCCTAGTAAGTAGATTAAAATACATATACATAAATTGTGAGGATGGAAGTCGGTCCCTCGTTTCCATCTTTTTCCATTTCCACGAACAACGCGCGTTATGTTATCCTGTAACTGCCAATAGTGTTCGACTTGTTCACATAGACTAACGACTTGACATAACCCAACAAGAAATAATCAAAAAGCGCTAAATCTCAAGATTTTGTGCGCTAACTCTCAGGCCAAATCGAGGGATAATCTGCTCACCAAATTCATCCCCAACACATTCTTTGTTTCACGAGCAGTGTGGCATGTTGCATGCCAACCAAGTTCAACTCAGCCAATTGGGGCAAAAAACAAATTCCTTGTGGTTGAGTAACACGTGCCCAATCGCTGAGAACAGCGACGAATTGACATTTAACGATCGTCATTAATACTGGTCGCTACGGCTGCAATATTTTCTTCCGTACGCACTCTACGCATGCGATTTGATGGTTTTATGTCCAACAAAGTAAATTTGGTGTGAAATTTGGAGATAACAGCACGAATTGTTGATTCAGCAGGCCAATGATGACGACCATAAAATAGTCGTATCAAGCGATGCACATTTGTCACAGAGAACGAATTTTGATAGTAAATTTCAACGATTTCCAATCGTTGCTCGTTTGTTAGTCTTTCCGTGATGAAATGGCAAAATATACTGTACACTTTTTATTTTGACAGATGATGTATGGATGCCATTACCAACCAGTGCCGCCAAACTGAAAAACTTAAATCTTAAAAAATAGCCAAGATTTATATTGTACATATTTTGGATCTAATTTTTATAGTTTTCTGATAATTGGTGATGTATTACAATGCTTGAACTAACACATTTTAAAATCGGACCTGTTCATCCTTTTCTAGATTGAATATTTCTGGTTTTTTATTTAATTTTTAAAATACCTACAAAAATAAGACATCACTTTTCATAGTGAACATAAAACACAACGCTATTCTAATAACTTATATATATGTTTTAAAAACCTATATTGTGGCTTAGCCATTACTTCTTATCGATTCATATCTTTAGCGAATGTTCATAATATTTACATCTTTATATATATAATTCTACTGTACGGGCGTTGTCAGTGAACTCCTCCTAAACGGCTGGACCGCTTTGCATAAATTTTTGTACATGCATCTGGGTGGTGCCCGGGATGGTTTAGATTTACAATTCGGTCCAATTGGACAAAAGGGCGTGGTACCTCCTATACAAACAAAAAATTAAAAATCAATTATTTCTGCTCCTGCTTACGGTATTTGAACAAAATTTGGTACGTAGGTTTGGTGTACATACCTCAAGTGCTACTGCAAATATGGGGCGTGGTACCTCCCATACAAACCATAAATTAAAAAGCAATTATTTCTGCTCCTGCTAAAATTTGAAGGCAAAGCAACGTTTGCCGGGTCGGCTAGTAGAAATATAAATGTCTAGCATAGTCGATTCTATAATACTACTAGATACGAATTTGGGAATGTAGCGTCATCGATTCTTAACGTGTTAAATAAGCGCGTAGCTAAATGAATTTGATGCTCCTGCAGCCACACTTTTGAAGAAAGTATGGAAACGGCTTAATTTGCTCCATATCATTAAGAATTTCGGCCTTGCTCAGAGAAAGTGGGTTGTTTTTTACTCCCTCCCTGTAGATAACAAAAATAAAAACTTAAATTAGTTTTTCTGCTATTTCAGTCAGGTGAACTGTATTACATATATCTTCAGCCAACGCTCTGTTGTGCTGCTGCAAAAAATATACCCTGAATTACATTAGACACAATAGAAAAGGAAGTACTTCATTTGGAAAATGCAGAAGGACCATTTGCTGAATCAGCCAATTTGAATGCATGGAAATCTAAGGGGTATAGGTAATGCAATCCTTCTCCATTCGTAGAACTAGATGCCTGATGCGAGCTCAATTATACTGAATGCGGTGTAATTGAAGAAACAATACGAATCCGGAAGTATTAAGGTTAAGTACCAGACAGATACCAGAGAGGGCGTGGTTATTCTATTGATTTTTTCCCTGTTTAACCCAGTATTAAAAAGTTATATAATTGGCGGGAATTTAAGTAACTTCAGGCTTTGAAATTGGAAATTCAAATTTTGATAAAACGGTCAATTTGCATGCGAGGAACCAGAAAAGCGTGGCAACGTCGCCCATTTTTTTGAAAGGTATGGATATAAGAATATATGGGTTAAGGCTGTCATTTATTTGTAAAAGTATCAGGAGAGGCATTGTTACTTGGCCAATTTTTCTTTTATTTTTTGTAAAATAATGGAGTCTATATTAATATCGCCTACAGAATGGGTGTGGCAATGTGTTCCGTCTTCATTTTGAGTACCTACTTCAACGTACAACAACGTTCAACGATAACGTTCAAATTTGGAAAATTTGGTGCAACCGATAGGACTATATGAAGCCAAGAATATATGGAGTAACAAAATTTGACCAGGAATTAGAAAATAATGCAATGGACAAAACAATGAACAATTACAAAGAGGAAATGGAATTTCTTAAAATCGGTGAATTTGTATAGGAGGTACCAAAAGAAGTATACACCAAAATAATTTCAACCAAATATTAGACAGTAACTAACCGAGTTTAATATGAATAATGTTCAGGAGCCGGTTTGGCTTTCAACTTTCACTTATTATTTATTCTCCAAGAGATATGAATTTTGAGAAACTGGGCAATTTCAGATCATTTGTTTTATCATATTTTACATTTAATTACGATGATGGCAATAATTAAGTGATGATTAAGTTGTTCTCATTTTCGAAATTTGGTAGAGTACGGAATTTGGTAGAGTAAGACTTGTCCATATGTGGATTAATAGTTTTGAAAAAGTATGTAACAATTTGTTGAATTTTGAATAAATTGGAGATTCCCACTTTTCATATTGGGATTAATAGTTTGAAAATTTCTGTAACCATTTGTTTACAATAAAACATCATTGAGTTTTTGTGGAAAGTGAAGCTTCTTTGGCTGAATCATCGAAATTTATTGATCATCTTTAATCAATAATTCATAGCTTGAAGTTAATTAAATTCTTGTCGATTATATTTCGTTGTACTGCTGGTTAAAATGTCAAAAAATCATACGCATAATCAACCTTTCTTTGGTAACTCCTATACAGATAACCCCATCGAACTTATGTATTTCAGAATCAATGATTCCTCTACAATTTCCAGAGGAAGACTTCAGGAAATTATAATTTGTCTTCTTTTATTGTGCTTTAATTCAGAGTAGTTTTTGATTAGAGGCTAGCAATATACCATGCCCTTTGTGGCACCACTCATACTCCTGCGGCAACGCAAAAAATAAATGATTTGAGGATATATGTAAGACAGTTTATCTGGTTGAAATTTCTGTACTCAATTGCATCTCAACCGTAAGAAAAAAAAATTAAATCCTTCCTACGTTTAGCCTAAATGCTGGTGTATTTTTATTATTCTCGGCCATTTATCGCAGCCTAAATTCAATACGAGCCATATTTTTTAAAGAAATCAGCTCTTTAGAAGATGTTTTAAAAATATATGTAATTCCGAAATATTCTACGGGCCACCATTCTTTATTATTACGTTTGTTGAACGCAACGAATTGGTTCAACTGAATTCGTCACATGTTAAGCAGTAGTTTTGTTGAAAGCTTCAATTGCCTTTGCAAAATAATGAACAATTTATTAGCATTTCACTACAATATATCTGCAAATAGTCACATCAACAAATCGTAAACATTTAGAAAGGTTTAGCTTGATTTCATGAACGTTTTTGGAATGCCTTATTCTCAGTATAGGGAGACGTAGTTAACCAAAAACTTAAAAAAAAGTCTATGCCTTAAATTATGAATTCCTATTAACTTCTCCCTAATGAAAGTTGAATGATTCCACTTCGAAATGGTGTGCAATTCTCAATCCGTTTAGTGTGACATAATGACGATGTTGATTTCATTACTTCTAACTACTTTCCCACACAATATTTTCTCATCCTTAGCTACCTGATGCCAGCCGTGAGCCGTGCATATACTTTCATTTACAGCTCTGCTGTCCTTTGCAACTGTAATGTTTGCTTAAAGCAATTGCGCTCATATTTGCGAAACATTAGTTTTTAATTAAAAAAACTAAAAAAAATTAATCGCAAGCCAGTTAAATTTACTTTACGGGGGAAAAAAACATTTGGTGTATCAACGTCATCAAAAATTGCATAAAAGAATCAGTTCAGAGTATCAGTTCCAGAGTAAAAGTCGTAGTGGTATGTTGAGTTTAACCAGTGTCAATATTTTGTTTCGTAATTGCAAAGACGACGAAGAGGCGATGCTTGATTTGGCGAAAAGTATATGAAGTTTCTTGCTATTAACATCGTCTGGATAAAATGGCTCTACATACATCTCTGCTTCTTTAAAAGTTTGAACAGGAAAGACGATATAAAAATCCATTCCAATAAACTCAAGCGTCATACGATAACGAACACGTTGCCGATGATATTCGGTTTTAATAACACCATGAATATATCTGTGTTTACATGGAAAAACGCAGTTACAATAAAAAAAATTGAGTTAAAACAAAGTCGAGTTTATTCGTTATTATAATTGACCTTGTTTAGATGCATACTCACGTATAATCCCTATTCTAAAATTCAGTGTAATTGCTAAGTTAAACAGAATTGAAAATTTTCGCAATAAGCATATATTTTTTAATTATTATTGCTTACGTCATTAAGATGTTTGTTGTAAATCTGTGCACGATTTCAAAGTCCTGTATATTTTGAAAACTGTTATAAATGTCTATAACAGCGATTTTTATAAAAGAATCTCAATATTTCTAAACTAGAAGAGATAATTACTGTTCCGTATTCGGTTCGCAAATATATAAAAAAAGTTATCTTGCATCTCGTGAATGAAATATGAAACCACTTCTCATATTCAGTAATTTTCACGCACATCTATTTTTAAATCGATCGGCTATTCCGACCAGCAGTTTGTATAATACTTTTGGGTTAGTCATTTTCAACAAATACTCATCTGCATATCTAGATGTCTGCCTCTCAAAGCAAAATAATACATCATACCATAGAGAATCAAACCGTGATATACCACATTTCAAAAAAGTCATCTGAAATAATCGTCATTCTATGATTAGATTATAATTATATGGTTATGATTATATGTTTTTCTTTTATAAATTTTGTATATGTTAGTTACATGTTTCTGATATATTTTATTTAATTTTATATCAACAAACTTCTAATGTATGGTGTCCTTGATTACAAGAGGATAAAGAATGACAGAGTTTAGCTCACGAAAAAGAGGGCGACAATTGAAAGATCATATAGAAAGTGTTTTATGTCCACTGGCGTGTTCAATTACATGTAGGGCGCTGTCAAATCCATTGATATCGAATAACTGGAGCCAGTGACACTTCAAGTTATCCATTTAGGTATTTTTATAATAAAAAAAAACACCGGCCGAATGATGATGAAATGAACTTTCTTTAGTGTAATAGTAGGGCGTGCTTAATCCATTTTATGAAAGTCTCGGTGGCCTCACAAAGTCAGCTTTCCAATATTTGGTGAGCTAAGTGGAGATGATTGGTTCAGTAAAGAATCGGCTAACACCAGTACGCCAAGGGAGTGCGGATCGGTCGAAAACCTCCCCGTTGTCTGCGGTAACGTACAGGAGAACTCAAGGCAGTCGTTCCCCTGCCCATGAACTCGGCCTTTTGCTAACTTGAATTTGATGCATTTTGTTTTAGAACTTGGTGAGCTCAAAGTTAATGATCGTAAAAGTGATGTTTTCTTGCCAACTGTGCTTCAGAGCTTTGTAAGGAAATGATCCTAATTACCGAATTTTCATATTTAGTAACGAGTTACAGCAACATTCGCCGGTTCTTCATAGAAAACGACGTTGGTTAGGTCAACAGTTTTAATATTGAGCGCTACAGATCAATGGTAGCCAATTTCTTTTGGCCTAAATGAAATGAATGAATGACATGGTCACGGATGACAAGTAGGACCAGCAAGACAGCGCTACGTATCATACAGCGAATGCCAAAATGGGTGAACAGTTTGAAGGTGTGGATACCTCTATTGGAGGTAACGAGAATTGGTCACCTAGATCATGTGATATGACACCACTAGGCCTTACTAATAAGCCGCAATCGCCCTCTAAGTAAACATAGTCCTTGCTATCGGTCAAATTCAGCTGAAGCTGACGGCGGACGTCTGAATGGTGTTATATTTCCAACGTAAAAGTGTGTACGGGCCCTTCAAATAAAAAATTATCTTTGTTAGTAACTCAAACATAACTTGTTTTATGACATTTCAATATCGGTTGGACAACGCTTTACATCCTTTATATGTTTAACATTCAACATGTTCTTTTATATATACAAGTAATTAGTTTTCGTATGCATAACTCCAAACTATCGTATATGTATAGAAAACGATGGCTTCAAAATCTGAAAACGTAATAAAGATTTTGCAATAAAAGAAAATTATTTCATAGATGTTTGTGGTATTCAAAGCTATATTCTGTAGTAACATTCAAATCCGGAAATTTCAGACCGGCAGATATTGAATTATTTTTGTTATCATCAAAAATATTTTAATTAAAGTTCAAAATTGAAATTCCACTCTACAAATATTTGCAATTTTATGGCTTTAGCATAGTCACGTTTGTCGTAAAATGTTTGCAGCCATACAAAAAGAAAACACTTTTAGTCATGAACATTCGTTTTAGGTTCTTTATTTTTAAGTTAATTCCGAACTTAAATAATTTGTGATAATGTAAACACTTTATTTGTCCAGAAACTTGTTTTATCTTTCTCCACTGACCGATTAGACAAGGCGTAGAATGAAGCCACATACTAAGCTTGTCATTTCATTTTTTAAACACTCCATTATAGAATCGGAATGTGTATCGATTTTCTTACCCCTTCTGTAACAATTACAAAGATAGCTGTTCTACAATCTGACAGGAACTTATGGATCAAAATATTCTGCAATATTTCGAAACAGGTTGCAGACAACGATGTTTTACAAAAATTTGAAGGTACAGAGCTATCTGCGGATTTGCCTCTATTCGGTTATCATCATTATATATCCTGGCTACTGAGATAACTTGAAAACTGAAAAAGCGGAGTCCGGATATTTTTTAGAAACCTATTAAAAACGATTCTGGTTAAAACATCATCATTTTTTATAACGTGTTCTCAAAAATGTTCCATTCTTCAACGTCTAACCTCCAACCAGCCACGATTCTTGATGAAATTAAATCATCTCTCCTTCAAAAATTTATTTAAAAAAAGAAACTAAAAAGACTGTGCAGAATGTAGAAAAATTTCA
>JAHXMU010000115.1:1158582-1408170 GCA_019455685.1 Philornis downsi | reverse complement strand
TACTGATGCGCCACCCTATAGAAATCGATTCGCACTTTCTGGGGAAAAATATTGATGAAGGCGTGTAGACTCTCCTTTCAATTTTTCGAAATTCGTACTTCTGGGATTAACTTTGAAAGACCAAAGTTGTGAAGTACAATTGTCGATATGAAAATTGCATGAAATCAAAATCATAAAAATTGGCAAGAAAAGTCCTTCTAATTTTATTTTCATTTTAATCGTCCAATCGGGAGTACGAAGTAATGGGTACTTGGTTCGAACTGTGTGCTTGTGCGAGCAGCGAGACTAACGCTTTGCTATGCTTTAGAATATTATTTTTATCCTTTTAAAATAATTTATAATATAACTACAATTTTTGATAAAAACAATTTCCAAAAAATATATGTTGAACAACTATTCGACGAAGCACACTGGATAGGTCCAAAATACATGGCTACTTTTGGTAACAAAAAATCTATACTTTCACCATCTCAATTTTAGTAAATGATCAGTAAAATGCTTTAGCCCCTCTATTAATATTGCGAGGAAATAGCTAATTTATTGTCATTCAGACTTTAGGAAATCTCTATATATTTAACATAAAATAACTGTTAAATATCACAACAATTAATTAGCCATATTTAAATTGGCCTTAAACTCTTTAAAGAATGAAATTGTTTGCATATTTTATGTACTACTACAACTTTTACTACCTCCTTAAACTTCTGCTTGTGTTAGACTTATTTGCTCACATGTTCAGACATAACAACACAACCAGAGAAGTTAAATAATTCACGAAACTTGTTAGCAAAAAGAAAATTCTTCACATAACCAAAACTATAAAGGTTAAATGGGCGGAGAAACGTAAACGAGAAAACTAAAAGTTTTTCACAAACGAATTCTTCTTGCAGTCATTAGAGAAAACCCCATTCACAGAAGACAGCGACGGCAAAGGCAAAAAAAGACGAACGGTGGTGAAAGTATATACGGTCGGTCACACAGAATTAGTAGACACCCTTCAGCGTTGGTTAAAAAAATAGATATTTCACTTTTAGGAAATTTGATATTGAGTGCGTACAAACACATAAAATTTACACTTTTTATTTCTAATTTTAGCAGCGGTTACTGAAAGAACGAACTTGTATGCTCCGTTTGGTACTGGATATATTGTTTTCGGCTTCGCCCAACTTCTCACATTTGTTAAAATTTGCAGTAACTTATTTATTAGTGCTATATAATAAGAATTAAAAGCGATTTGACGTAAGTCTGAATCTCGATAACTTCTTCAGATATTCAGAATCAACAAGCATATACAGCTAGCGCCAGCCATTGGCAAACAGCAGGAACTTAATTGCGCACCTAATATATATGGCTATGGTTTGAAGTTAATCGACATTCGACCAAAGAACTGGAAACATTTTTCAGCCGATAAAGTTATGGCAATTTTAAATCCAGAAGTGGATGTTTAAATATTTGTTCGCTAAGAAATGGCCATAAAATCAAATATGTCTAAATGACCAAAGAACTTTCATAAGGAAACATTGTTTGTAAAATTTATTGTATTTGATTTATACCCACAGTTGTCACTAATAATACGATGAATTTAATTCACCCGTTCGGGATAAATAGAGTACAGAAACCAAAAATAGTGAAAGCACAGGATGCATATAAAGCAGCCGACAAAGAAAAGGAAAATAGAAAACAACAATGAAAAAGGGATTTAAATGCCACTGCAATTGATGGTAAAACTGTTCGTGACAACAAAAACAGTGACAACGGGAACAACGACTACGGCGATGACAATGATGTCAATGCAAGGCAATAATGACAAGGACGGCACGACACCAATGACAATATTAATATTAAAGGTGCTGTAGCTGCTGCCATTACTTCCGGTGGAAATGCCATTACTTTGACGTTAGTTAAAAATACAGCTTAAGCTTTGGCGTTTATTTAGCGTAAAGCTTAAGCTGCAACTCCATGAATTGTTTAAAAGTAATGACAGCAGCTGCAGTTCTTAGGGTGCGGTGGGAAGTAGGAGGTGCAAAGTGTTTAATAGTAAAACCACACCCTGTTAAAAACAATGAATTAAATGTGATGAAATTACAAGGCGAAACACGAGGTGGGAGACACAAAAAGCTATTGACACTTTTCAGCTCTTATCCATTGCTTTTGTTTAATATACTCGCATACAGTTCCATTAATTTTATCCAGAAATCAAAATATAATTTACACTTTTCAGCTCTTATCCGTTGCTTTTGTTTAATACACACAATTCCATGCATTTTATTCAGAAATCATATTATAATATAATTTACATTAATATGCTTGATGGAAACAAAGGACATCAGACACAAACAGTAATGAAGAATTGTGTAAAAGAAATTAAATCAAATATGCAATTGTAATTAACTGTGAAATATAAGTTTGAAAGACATTTGGTGGTGAGTCCTAAAGAAAATGAAATTTACTTTAAGATCGTACACAACAGTGCAGTGTGGGTTAATCAACCACATCAAAGTTGAGCTCCTAAATAATTTTTCACCACATAACATTGTTTTGACGTTTTCTAATTAAGATTTAAATAAACCACTAAAGATATTTTCGGCAGGTGTAACGAAATGTAATGATCTCAGCCTTTGTTATGAGAGCTACACATTATTATTACGAGGGTACGAACAGATGTAAACTTATTAGAATACGGAAAAATTAAAGTGTTTCAAATTTACATCTTTAACCTTCACATCTCTGTATTTATCTAATATATCCATCACTTATTTCAATACTTCTTTGAAATCGGTGAAGCGTATTTTCAGATTTATATTCGGAAGATCAAAAAGATTACTGATTTGAGCTGTTTTAAAATTCATTTACTCCTTAAATTGAAAAAATAGTGACAACAATCTGTACAGGAATTTCAGTCAGATCAACTGACTTTCTTTCTGAATTACACAGAATTATCCATTTAGTGGTTTCAAAACCGCCAGCTTGGCAAGGCTGTCATCTGAAGTGTCATTTATTTAGTGATAGGTTAGTTGTTTATTAATATGAATCGTTTAATAACCAAAGAACGTGTTAAAATAGTTAAAACTTCATACAAGATTGGTGATTCAAACGTGGGCAAAAAATTGGCAAAATTATACAGAAATTTGAAGAGACTTTAAGCGTTACAGATGTGGTCAGGCCTATGCATCATCACAATATACGCACTATATCGCTTCTGTTTGTGAAAGTGTGGCAAATAACCCGAATTTCAATTCAAAGTACTATGACCGTATGATAACTGACTTTTTTTTGCCTGCAATTGAAGATGATGAACTGG
This sequence comes from Philornis downsi, assembly GCA_019455685.1. Lineage (NCBI taxonomy): Eukaryota > Metazoa > Arthropoda > Insecta > Diptera > Muscidae > Philornis > Philornis downsi. The sequence continues at coordinate 1,404,869 of JAHXMU010000115.1, read as the reverse complement.
ACGATATGTGCATTCAAAAATATGGCACTACGCGCCACACTACACGAGCGAATTTGGCTTTACTGCATGAGAAGTATTTAGAAAGTGCAGTTTCACGTTTTGGTGACGTTAATTAATCACCCAGATCATACGATTACGTTCTGAGACTTTTTCTTGTAGGGCTACTTTAAAGACCGTGTTTACGCGGATAATCTCCAAATGACGGAGTTTTTGAAAACCAACATTCGTCAAGTTATGGCCGAGATAGCTCCCTAAATACCCGAAACAGTTTTCGAAAACTATCTCAAAAGTATTCACTGCTGCTAATCCAGAGGTGGTCATTTAAATGGCATTGAATCTCTTACATAATAGGAAGGCACAATACAAACAAATAAACTACAACTTTCTGATGTTCTTAGCTTAGAAATCATAAACGGACCATTTTTTATTTTTTGCTAAATCGACCAATTTGCATTTATGTTACCCTAAGTCGCGTGGCAATATAGACAATTTTTAATTATTTTTCTTTAATTTAAATTTAAATTTTTAATTTTTCGATTTAAGATTAGTAAATATCCGATCCTTGCCAATCTATACTGAAATCAGTGTATTCAAATTAAAGGACACTTGGGCTAAATTAGGTAATTTGTATAAGATCTACCAGAGAGATCGCGTTTATCTAGCAGACTTTTTAAAACTTCGGCTAGGATTACATTGCAAAGCATTTGACAAAAATTTAAGTAACTGAAATCTACGATTTATGGAATAGAGAGGAAAAATTTAATTTCATTAAATAAATCGGGTAATTCTGATGGGAAATACCCAAGCGGTCCCAGAGGTCTAGAGCTCAAAATTTTAGGGTATTTTCAAGAATTCTTTTTTTTTACAATAAACAAAAATGAAAAAAAAAATTATTTAATTCCTTTTACACACAAAAATGAAAACAAAAAATTTTAATTTTATTACTTTTAAAAATGGCGCTAAATTTGACCTTCCGGAAAAATTGGATCTGGACGGTCCATTTTGGCTCTTTTATTTATCTTTTATTTATTGACACTCTAGAAATCAGGGTTTTTTTCAGTTTTCTAATCGAAAAAATACGAAATTGAAATAGCTATATGATGTACATAAGTGCGGGCAAAAGCCATTGAAGTTGTGAACAACACACTAAAATTTCATACGATTCGGTTGAATAGCTTTTTTTACAACACCAGGCCGAAAAAAGTAGTTTTGAGATAATTGAGTTTAAAGTTTTGAGAGTGGATATTTTCAAAAATTTTAGAAAACTTTTTGCTTACAGTTAATCAGCGACTACAGCCCCAAAATAATAATAATAATGATAGCAAATAATCTTATATACATATACAAAAGGCCACATTTTCGAGAAGGGCCAGAGCAGCTGCCGCGCGACGAACAATGCGACCATTGATGCCGCCGCGTGATGAATTTGACTCTACCTGCTAAAACGGCTGTATAGGTAGAATCAAAAAATTTGACAGTATACTTTCGAAATATCAAAAAAAATATCGGATTTTTGAAAATTCTAGACCACCGGGAGCCCTTAATTCAGAAAACACATGATGTAAGTCGATTTTTAATGAATAAAATTGCGTGGAAGAAATTAATTTAAGAATATGTGGATTAAGTCAGTCATTTGCATGAGAGCAAGTAACCTGATAACTTAAAGTTAAAGAGGAAGTACTGAATTTCGGCAAATCTGTCAGTTTATACGAGAGATAACAGATGGGATTCGGCAATCCACTCAATTTTTGTTGTGAATCGCCACTTTGATAAACGCTGAAGCCGAGAATGATTGGTTACAGATGTTACAGAAGAAATTGATTCTCGGTATCGGCAGGAGTGGCCGATACAGCTCATTTACAATCCACCGCTAGGATCTGATAAAATGTCAGACTGCATCAAATTTTAAGAAATTTCATACAAATTTACGACAGTGTCTGCTAGTCAGTCAGGTGGATAGACATCGCTTAGTTGACTTGAAAATATATTTAGATTTGTTTAAAAGATATTTGATACTTAAGGCACTTCCTTGTGAGTCTTACAATTTTGCCGTATCAAATGATATACACCTTTATTTCTTCGGGAGAAGGTGTAACGAACAATGTAGAGAAATTACTTTCGCAGCCTCAATCGAATTTTATCATTCGTCTGCCTCGGGGTGGCAATCAACTTTTCATTTTATAAGTCTTCACACATGAGTCTCTCCCTCTCTCTGTCTCTGTGAATCCTCGAATTATGTTTCGATCATCCGAAATTAATTATCTTGCACCAGTTGACCGGGCTGCTAAATTCATGTACTTTGTTCATTTATCAAACTCACTTTTCATTAAATTTGCTATCTATGCGAAAAAAAAAATTGTGAGACCTCAAAGAACAAACAAATTGGACTCTGGATAACTTGTAGACATACTAAAGGTATTGTTTACCAAAAGCGGCACTTCATTAACAATAAACAATGATTAATTTGTATATCTTTAGTCTTTAGAACTTTGTATGTGTTCACTATAATATAAATACATTTCAATACCTTTTTGAACGCAACGCTTTTTTGCTTCTTAATTTTATAATAAACTGCATTCGTAATCAACCACATTAATAGTTAACTTCATTCACTTTTTTTTTGTGCTGGTGCCAGATATGGAAAATAAGACAGGGGTGAATTTCGTCATTGCCTGACAGCGTTATAAAGCGGCCCTTTTTCTAGTTTTCAGTTAGAGTTGGCGAATTACCATGATAGTAATAATTAGCAATACAAATGCCTCTCAACAACTTCTTTGAAAATTGTGTTAACTAAAGCTAATTATGCCTTTGGTTAATTACCGTTTGACCTGTTTTCTAAGCTAAGCTTCGGAATGGCGCCTTCCAACTGAGCCGCAAAACATGTTAAAATCGATCAAAGTCTAAGGTAATGCTGATTGTTTTCTTTGATATTCTCGATATTTTGTATTCGAATATGAGGTCGTAAATAAGAAATCACATCTAGGCGCTATGCAGTTGATGAGAGAGCAGCAAATTTGTGCTAAAACCCAGGATTTTTTGGAAAGAAATCTCAGGAATTTTGCACCATGAATTTCTGGACAAAAACTCATCGAATGTCATCAAACAACCATTACATTCAACTGGTATGGCTTCGGCTGACTTTTTTCTTTTTTAAATCACCACGAAAAGCTCCTTTTTAGTCGATAGAAGACATAAAAGGGAATTTGCGGCGGAAACTGAAATCTTTTCCTACAAATTCGTTTCATAAATATGTTGTAGATTGTATTATTTGTTGGCATTAGCGTACTATTTTGAAAAAGGCCCAGTTTGGAGGCGATACAATTTGAATAAATAAAAAATATTTTCGTGTTTAATTGACTAATTCTTCTCACTTTTTTATAAGAGTTATGAGGCCTTTTCACTCAACAAACACGCTGACGGACAGACGAACGTGCTTAAAAGAGTTTAGATCCTTACGATCTTCAATGATATCTACACTTATTATATTTTCCAATAACTGTTCTGATTTTGATTAAAATAATGTAGCTGGTCATTTGGTAAACGGCGTGGGTAGCTCATAGCAGTCGTAAATTTTTTATACTGCTAAATCCTCAATTGACTAAATATTTTGCGCCACCAATGGATCAGTGACTTCTGCGGTTTTAATAGCAAAACACTGAAATTTAAGTTAATTAGTTTAGTTTTTTTTTTCTTTGCCAAATGGAAATGAATTGATTAATTAAAGTGTAAAGCAAAAATGTGATAAACAAAAATGTAAATTGATGGAAATTAAGCTGAATAAATTGCGACTGAATATTTAAAATAAACACTACTAGAAAATAAAACAAAGAGCGCGATCCCGGTTTTTTTTAATTATGATTAAAAAAGTTATTTCATTGTAATCGATACGAATTTCTAGTTATTACTTCATAATGTCTCTGTTAAATGAGTTTTCAATGCAAATTCTTGCTTTTTTGTTGCATAAACTAAAATAAATATTTGTTATTATCACTTGACTGCGTAACCATTTTTCCCATATATAAACAAATATGTTGTAAATAAAATTTTTTCGATTGCGAAAGTTATGCGGATGTTCTTAATACCTACTGGCACTTTAGTTATTAAAAATTATACAATACGGAAGCCTTTTTCATCATATGAAATTCAAATAAGTTAAATAAAAAAAAAAAAAAGTTGAATAGCAACTATTTGAAACCGACGAAAAAACATCAAACAAAAACAGGTGGACCTCAACAAATGTGAAATTTTGAAACAGTAATCAAACTCTTAACTCTGCTTTCAACTGCACAATGATTTCTTTGACAAATGGCCACAATGAAAAGCATGTTAAACTACCAACCATTTGTAGCAAAACTGTGATTAATAACTACAAATTTTGGATTGTCTTTATTAAAACATAAAATGCAAATTTTAATGTTATTTTTTTTATCAAAAATTTAATTTTTCATTTAATTATAATATCGGCATTATATTTTAAATCAAGAAATTTGTGTAAAAGGGATAACGCAATTTAATTATGATATGCCTGTAAGCAATATCTATGCCATCGAGATCAAATTGTTTATGCACTTCCGAATACGGCGAGTTAATTGTTTAAAATTTTTAAACTTTCAGTCATACTTATTGGCCAAATTTCTGAATTTTCTAAGAGACTTCTCAAATGGCGGCATAGCGAGAGTGTCCTTAGACGCAATAGCAATGCAGTGCTTTTTTGTATGATATAACGACTTTATGGGGTATTGATCATGTAAATGATATTTCCAATAAAATGTAACTAACATTTTAATAAGATACTTCAATTGGCAGATTCCTAAATCTACTGGGCTTCAAATTTCTCTCTCTCTAGGCCTGAAATTTCTCTGCCGCATACAGCATTTCAAATCATACGATTTTGCTTAAACTTCTAAACCCTTAATGGTCCTAGAAATTTATAATGTTTTAGACACATCAGCCCATCTCATATCTGTTGAGTGTGCAATATACGAGTATGATGCAAAATAACTGATAGTGACAAAATCGCTCCAGTAGAAACCAACTTTCCCATACACGGACTATTCACTCTTCATGAAAAATGGGAATATTTAGTACTTTTTCTATTTATTCATTAATTAAAAATAATGTATGATGGTGTTTTACTAGAAAGAACCATCCCAATTCATACAATTTTTTCAAAAGAAAGAAAAACAGAAAAGAAAAAAAATATTTTCACTCAGAAAACGCGTAAGATAGAAATATAAAGCAATACAATACTTTCATGAGTAGAGCGTTTACCGAAGAAAATATTGCAGCCGTAGCGACCAATGTTAATGACGACCATGAAATGTCATTTCGTCGCCGTTCTCACCGATTGGGCATGTGTTACTCAATCACAAGGAATTTGTTTGCCTCAATTGGCTGAGTTGAACTTGGACCTTCCGAATGGACATTTTGAGACGAAGCCGCGGGCAACATTCACATGAAATTATCTTTAAAAATTAAATGGCAAAGACCAATTTATCAATTCCAATAATAAATTTTAATATATGATGCAAATTCAAATGTTTTATTCGATTTTTAAAAACTCTACTATTAACAAATTTACATAGTGATTTACCACACCCCTACTGATCTGGCAAAATATTGTTTTGACCTCTTCTATACTTGAGGGGGCTAAAGGGGCACAAATGATCAAATATGTCCAGTAAAAAATAGTTAACACATACAAAGACTGACCTCAACTTTGGAATAATTTAAATTTTTAAATTTTCTTTCAACAATTGTATGAGTTTGTATTGTGTTGTATGAGTTAGCCGACCGTGGCGTGATGGTTAGTACGCATGGCTATCGTTCGCCTTAATGCGGGTTTAAATCCGTATGCATCTAGCTATTATTATTTAAGCGAGATGACTAATCCATTTGGCGTACATTTCGAGTAGTTAAGTAATCGATAAGTCCGACAAATGCTTTCCGAACTGTGATGTTCAGAATCGTCATTAAACTGTAGGTCCAGTTGAGTGAGCCTAAAAATTAAATGCGCGTAAGTTCACTGAATGATGGAAGCTCTCCCATTTTTCATTCATGGGGTGCAAGGAAACTTCTTTTTAATTGAATGAGTTAGTCGTTTATAAAAAGCAATATATGGCAATCGATAGCTACAATCAATAGATATATAATTTTTAAGACCTTGAAAAATATCAAAGCCAGGACAGAAATTTTAGTCAAATGAACTGATAGCTTTTTTCGACACACCGTACCGCTAGTGCAAAAGTGCGATATGTGCCGAAAGCGGAAGCTCTTCTCGTAGAAATTGTAAAGGAGTCATTTATTATTGCTAAATTTGTATGTGTGGTAACTAGGGGGAATGACAATGCGGTCCATTTTAATTTGTAAAATTAAGTTGGGTCATTGTTTGATGTTTGTTAAGTAAAAATGGATATGGCACAATTGAATTAAAGGCATGAACCTGAGAATGTACTGATTAAATTATGTAATTCCTAAATCGCACCTAGTTATTTGGTCAGTTTTTCAAAAAATTACGAAGCACTATAATACGATAGAATTGGTAAAAGAAATCGAAGTCACTGGCGTCTACGATGAAGGAAGTACTCGTACAGATGAAATATTAAATTTTGATAAAGTGGTCAAATTATAAGGTAGCGTTTTGGCAACGACCTCTATTTCCATTCTCAGAACTTAGTTTATCAAACGCATGTTATGTGCAAAATTTAACAAAGTTCAGTAAAACTGTTTCAAATATATGAAATTAAGAATATATGCGTTATATGATAGGACCTTGCAGAATCTTTGTCGATTTTTCACAAGTTTTGTAGAGAGGTATAAATCAATAAAACAAACAAAAACACTAGCAAATCAGGCCTAGTAATCAGAGACTGAAAAAGAAATAATGAATTTCGGAATATCGACCATTTTGTTTGGGTTGGATCAGAAAGAATGTGACAATGCGCTCCATTTTTATACTGAGGTTCCACCTTGGCAAACGATAAACGTGTACTAAATTTGACACAATTTAGTGCAGCTAAATAAGGTATGGACATAAGAATGTATGGGTTAAACTGGTCATTGTAAGGAACGTACCAGAAGGAGCGTTATTAATAATATAAATCAATAAAATGGACACAATTGTATTACACTATGGTCCATACAACACAGGAAATGTGGATCGAAATAGGTCATTTATGATCCCAGGCTGCTATCTAGCAAAATCGTAGGCTGTACCAAGTTTTAGAAAATTCATTAAGATTCACGACAGATAATTTGATCAAAAATAATTAGCACTTTAGCTAATTAGGCTTAAACTTCCTTTTAGGTGCTATGTTTTTGTCGTATCACTTATTGATTATGTATATTCCTCCGAGAGAAGGTGTAGAAATACGACTTTTGTGAAGTGAGAGCATGCTAGTGGAAGCAAATTAATGTAATTTTCAAAAGGAGTAAGAGATTTCGAAGCTCTCTTTTATTTGGTGAAGAGTCAATATAGCGTCCATGGGTTAAATTGGTCCTGTAATGGAAATTATGCCCATACAAGGACTTGTTTCGACTTTTAAAAATTTACTTTTTTTCTAATATCGTAAGCAATTATTTGTTAATGAAGGTAGTTCATTGAAGCTGGAAGGAACCATTGCCCTTTTTATGCTTTTAAAGATGATCAGACAAATTGAGTGCGTCTAATAGAGTATAACCTGAAGGATTGATTTTCCGCTAAACAATTGACATGATTCGATACGTCATGTATGGCAAGAAGTTATTTTTGCCACACTTCTCTGACGATAAGTTTACATATCATGTACATTTTTGTGTACTGTAAGCGTCGTTATTTGCCACATTGTTCCGTGTTCTTATAAATCATACAGATGCGACGTCAGAAAAAAAGTCTAGCGGGGACAAATCCCATGATTTTGGTGGTCAACTTTCGTCTGTTTCGCAAGAGATGACGTATTCGGAAATTGTTTATGTGGAATGTTGATTGTGGCGTACGCTGTGTGGCTCATAACCCAACTAATGTCCATAAAAGAGGTGTTTTTTTGGAAAAGTAACGACAAATGATGCCACCATAAAATTCGTACCAAACAGTAACTTTTTGTTGTAGATTTTGTAGATGTCACCTGGTAAACCTCACGTGAATTGGCGTCATCCTATATCAGCTAATATTGTTTTTTAATGGAGCTCTTCATGTAGAAAATTTACCTCGTAGCTAAAGACCGTTGAAAATTGCGCTACGTTTCCAAACTCTTCGAAACCCAGTCATCAGCAAATGGCCTTGTCTCTGGTCATACGGTTCATGCAGCTCTTAATGTGTATAACGGCGATACTCAGTTTCTTTTTGAAGTAGATAGGTGGGACAAGTATCTGTTACAGCTGGCATTTTGTTCGTAGAGAGAATATTTTGTATTTAAGTTGATTTTTGATACATTTTTATGTGAAAGTGGTCCACTCACTGCAATGTTGTTCACCACGGCTTGCTTTGGAAATTCTGTAATGGTTTCTAGTTATTCGTAAGTGAATGGAAACCTGAAAGGCCATATTAGAAATTACGCCATTTTTCCTCTTTATTCCCTTAAAACTACAAATATGTATAGTTGCGAGAGGAATCCTCTTCAAATATTTTAGGTATTCGTTGCTTGGCTTTTTGGTATTAATATGGTATTAGTATTGCTTTATTTCATAATTTTTTACTCAAGGATTTGCTACGATAACAGTATTAATTCTTGATATTCTGATATGTCAAAACCTGTAATATGTAATATCTCAGAAAATAGTGCTGAACTTCTCAAAATAAAAGATGTTTTTGAAATCCCTATGGCGAAATCATGCACAAAATTACCAAAAAATTGGCAATTCAAATCTTCTCGCTGAAATAACATTTAGTTAACGAAACCAACGTGTAGTTTTTAATGGCAATCTTTTATTTCTCATTCTCACAGTCTTACCTGTTAACTGCATCCGCAACAACTGTCAGAGATTAAACTATACCGTTCACCTAAAAGCTCTTCAGGGTACAACTCAATAACCATGATAATTTAGCCAATATCTGTGTAAAAACGAAACACCACCATTTATGCTATGAAAAATTCGTTCATTTGGTATGTGTTTATGTGTTTTCGATACCAATATGGTATCGAAAAATACCACGGAATTGTAAGGTTTTTTTTTTACTAAATTCATTTTTATGATTTATGACAAATCCTCTCTGATGGTATTTTTTATATGGCGGGTGATATTTGGTTGATGGCTTTATGTGCTATGCACGATTATTCATTTAGTGACAGAAAAGAGGAATTTGATGTGAACCAAAAAAACAAAATATATGCATAGAAATCGCACACTACTTCTTCATACATATGTATATGTATCGAATATATATATATGTATATGTACAAAGCTATACCCAGAGAGCCAAGGACGTTTTGCGTAAAGCCAGTGGCACTACTTTCGGAATTGTGAATGGCTGTGTATTGATTAGAAATTGTACTCATATACGAGCATATAAACATGCAAATGTATGCTCGTTTCAGTTATAACTAGAAATGTGTAGTTAAATGAAAGTTGGTAATTTATTTGAATTATTCCAAATTAATCTAAACTACGTGCTTTCTGGATCAAATTTCGGCTGGTGGGGGGAGCCTTGATGTATGGCAATACAGGTGTCACATATAATTTTTAAAAGTGCACGTGCTCAGAATTTGTTCCATACGAATTCTATTTACATTTTACGTGAACATTTTCGTGGAAAGTTTTTTTTTATAATTTTTGAAGCGGGTTAACTCAACAACAGTGTAACGACAACCGACTTTATGGGTCTTTCAAGAAAAGGCAAATTTGCCAAAACTTGTTCATGCAAAAAGTGTTTCTTAGTAAATGGTTACATGTACATATCTTCAGACAATATGGGATCGGCAACGCAGAACAATCACATCAAAATAATATAACAATATTTGTTGTTGGTGGAACAAGGAAAGGCAACCAGTTGTCACAGGTTTTTCGTGTAATAAGGAATGACAACAAGCTATGAATAATCGACTTTAGCAGGTGCGTTTTCGGGTATTCGAAAATTCAATTTGGTCCCAGTATACAGCTCTGATTTGACATCCAATGCCAATGATGCCGAAAGCGGTATCAATGTTTTTCAACGCCGAAAGAGTGTGAGGGACGTGTTTTAAATTTATCTTGTTCGAACTGACAAAAAATGTTTTTAAAGCTGGTTTAAACACAAACAAACATAATTTTATCTTCATAGACTTTATTTCAAAAAGCAACAAAGCCATTTTCATTGATAAATACTCTCTTTTTTTTTGTCTTTTCCCACAATGACCATAGAAACTTTGGTTTTGTGGAGAAAACAATTACCGTATTGACTCATGTTTATCTTCATGACAGAGCCTAGTTATTATGTTACGACATTAGCAGCATTTTGGAGCCAGTCGTTTTGTATGGGAGGTGACAAAATAGTGACTCATTTACGGTCACAATGGACGATTTGACAAACTGTTACTATTGCCAAGTTTTCATTAGAATCAGCAGAGACATACTCGATACATTGTGGTCATTATCCGCTCTGTATTTCAACCACCTGGAAGACAGACAAACGTGGCTCAATCACACTTACGAAGGCAGTCCTAAAACTGACCGACAAGTCGTAAAGATGGTGCCAAAAATTTGCAAAAATTGTTTTTTAATTTTTTTTAAAGGCTCCACATTGTTTAGTATTTTTATTTGATCCAAAGTAAACGATCTCAGTAAATTTGTAAACATGGGAAAACATTAGAGTCGAGCTAGATTCTACTCTGAGCTGATCTACTCCTTCGTGTACGACTGTAAAATATTGGGTAGCAGAGTTTAAACGAGATCGTACCAGCTGGCAAGACGAACAACGCAGTGGTCGATCAATTAAGGTGTTCATACCAGAAACGATTAGGAAAGACCAAAAAAATTGAATTAGATGATCGTCGGCTGAAGGTGCGTGAGCTAGCTGAAATGACAGGCATTTTCAAAAGTGTTATACATTGTATATTGACCGAAGAATTGATGATGAGAAAGCTGTGCGCCAAATGGTAGAATAGAGCAAAACAGCATCGTGAAGATATTTCAGTAGAGTTTGGCAATGTTTTACCACAATAAAGCCGAATTTTTGCATCGATTTATAACAATGAATGAGACATGGGTCCACTACTCCACAACTGAGACAAAGAAAAAGCCAAAGCAGTGGACTGGATTGGGAGAATCGTCTCCAAACAAGGCTAAGATGGTTTCATCCGCAGGTAAGGTCATGGCGGTTTCATCTGCAGGCGATGTTTCACCTCAATAAAGCCGAATTTTTGCATCGACTTATAACAATGAATGAGACATGAATCCACTACTCCACAAATGAGACAAAGATTATTTTTATAGATTATTTTTATTGATATCGCCAGATTTAGCTCCCTTGGAGTATTTTCCATTTCTAAACTTAAAAAAATTTCTGGGTGATAAAAGACTTGCCAACAATGAAGAGGTGGGGTCTGCGATTGATGGCTCTTTTTGAAGGAGTTTGGCAGTTTTTAATATAAACAGAGTATCAAAGCTGATGAATATCGCTGGAAAAAGTACATCGAGAGGATTATGTTGCAAAATAAATAACATTTTTTCCAACTGTTTTGTGCCTTCTTTGTTAGGACCGCCTCCGTACTTTCTCCGACCTGCTGCAACCGATCGAATAATTTTAAAACAAAACGTTGGCAAATTCTTGTATCTGCTTTAAGATATAAAATCATCTGTATGGCAAATGGCAATGACTACATTTAATGCAGAACACCGAAACAAATTTAGTCTTGCACTAGAACTTTTATACCAAACCAAAGCTTACCAGTCGTACACATTATTTTCCGTTGACGGTATCGAAAAGAAGTTGTAAATTTTTGCCATGGGCAAACAACAACAAAATGGCTCTGTCCGTTGGCAAATCGAACAAGTGGCAAAATACGTCTTGTTTTCATATCCAAGGATTTGTGACGTCATCCACAGTAGTTTCGATTGCGATACGATAGTATTGCCGATCAATCAATTCTACGGTTTGCTCGAGAGTATTTCATTGCATCGTTTCTGTTATAAAGCTACGTATTCTCTGCTTATGTGTCACATCATGTCATTTATCTATTCTTCATATCGTCCTGCAAGTGTCAATGTTGTGTTGCGATAGCAATGTTTTCGTTTTAAGAATTGTACATCTTCTTCATGCTTATCGTTTTGCGTAACTTCAGGTCATCTGATATAAAGATTCGCAGAATTCCCATTACCGATGGCAACCCTCTAACAAACTTCTTTCTTTTAGCTTCTCTCCCTAAAATAAATCTACAAAATCGGTGTGTAGCCGTTCTTACTTCGTGGAACAATCATTTGCTTACTTTCGCAAAGGTATAAAATATGAATTTTGAATGTTATGGTATTGAAAGGAATTCTATCTTCGGATAGCTAGGAATTTCTATGTATTATGCAGTTTTCAAATCCATCCACATCAACGTAAAAAAGAATTATTGTATGTATGCAAATTTCTCTTACGACTCTGGTTAGTCTTAATTTTTTTATTTATCCTCATTTATCTTATTTTTTCTAACAATTTTTGTAACGAATCAATGCTTAGATGCCTGAAATACATTGACAAATTATGTCGTAAACTCTGCTATAGAATAAGAAAATATTCAGTGTAAAATTAGCTTTATTTTAAAGATTAGTATATTTAGAAAAAAGACAAAATTATAATCACAAATCATAGTTTTCTAAATGACCCCCGGGTCACGTATTCTAAGCAATGAGTAACAACTTGGAGTACCGAAAGTTTCATGTGATTTATATTCACTTGCCACTTTGCGGTCAAAGTGGCGAATTATTTTGAATTATTTGAAATATTGCCACCAAAATATTCCCCAAATATGTTATAAAGTTATTTAGTGGGAGTCGCACTGAAATTAATTTAGTATCGTATTTGACAAAACAAGAAAGGATATCATGCGCATTAAAAAAAAAAAGACCTACAGAAATGAGTAATAAAAAAAAATCAAATATTTTCAATTATGGTATTTTCATCATTATCCATGTCTCCTCTTTGAGTTTTCGTGCATACTTATCGTATAAACGATACTATTGTATTGTACTATTATGTCATAATGTTTTAATGGGAAACGCGACCGACATTCTATGGGTTTGGCCCATTTTGAATAATGTGAAAGTGTCACGTAAAATCTATGTTTGGTCTGACGATTGCCATTTTTTTGTCTGCGCAAAAGGCGTTTAGCAAATGAACAAATACTTGGTTAATGTGATTACATTTATTGGGCCTATTACGTCATGAATTAGCTAATATAAAATAATAGCGAAATATTTCTGTGAATATAAAATCAGCTAACGATTCTTTCTTCTTTCTTTTCTTGCAGGTTTTCGAATTATCGATTGTCCGGGCCAAATGTAAGTAGCAATATTTTAACAAATTAAATGTACTTTAACATAGAACTATTCATAAAATATTAAGTGCAGCTATAAAGTGAATGTTTACTTTTAAATTAAATGTGTCTGTGTAGCCGCGCTTTAATTTTCGGACACATAAAGTAGCAAAGTTAAATTTTAAAGTAATACCAGCAAATGCCCACTAAGTCATACATTGCAGTTTACCCCCTAAGGCACAAATTACCAAAAGACAATTTTGAATGTACGCTAAAACCTCCGTTTTGGTAATATAAACTTTAGCAATTTATTGCTGACGATGGTGTCAATTTCTCCCCTCTTTTTCGTTTGCTCGTGGCGATGGTACAATTTTTGTCTTCCTTCCATTTTTTTTATCTGAGAGTAATAATTTTTGTTAAATATTTTCTTGTCGTGCATCTACAGTGACAGATATATGATCATCATTAAATTGATGAATTTGGATTCAGTTTTCCTGTATTAGGTGATAGTATAATTTTTCTTCCAGCGTAGCAGTTTTGTCCATTAAAAGTAAGAATTTCGAAAAATAATCATTTTATATCGTGCCTCTACGTCTTAAGTCTGGTCACTCGAAATTATGTAAATCTAACTTTAGTCGTTTATTGTGAATAACAACGGTACCATTTTTGTACACTCTCAACACTATTTTACTCCCTGAAAGCACGACTAAAGTAAAATGCCTTTTTTTATTTCAGGCATAATTTTAAGTTTTTCTGATTCTAAATGTAGCCATTTTGTCAGATTGGAAGGGAGGTCACTGGAAGTAAAATATGCAAACCAATTTTCATTATTCAAGCTGTAGCTGCTTGAGATGGGCGGCAGTATCATAATTTCAAGTATCCCCTTCTTATCGCTTGCCTACTGTATACCAAATTTCAATGTTTTTGATTTAGACCCCTGGTCCAGAAAATGATAAGTCAGTCAGCCAGTAATATAGGGTTATCCATTCCTCGGTTTCAAAACTAAAGTTAAATAAAACAAACATAAGGCTGTGACTTCGATGAAACTTTTATTTCATTACAATGCTTGGACTTTGCAAGCGTTCAAAGCGTCAAGTATCTTTTGACTAAATATGTTTCATGATTCGATTAAGCGATGTCCGTTTGTCTAACTTGTTTGTTGGTAGACTGCTGTACATTTTTATGAAATTTATTAAATTTTGGCACAAACTATTATTATCGGTCATGTTGACCGGAAACTTCAGTTAACTACCATACAAATTTATTGATTGTAACTCTTAATTCGTATATCGCTTACATTTTCGTCTATTACAATGCTTCAAAATGTTTGGGAGAATTTGGAAAAAATCGTGTGATTAACCAAATTCCTTCTGGTACAAATGACACTCAGTAAAAATTTTCTACGATTTAAATCCTTCACTGAATTATACCAAATTCAGTTAATTTTTATGCATGTACAGAGTTTGCTAAAGTAGGGCCTGCACAAAAAAAAAATCAAATTAATTGATTTCAATTCAATTCTTCTTTTCATTCCGTAGCTTCTCTTCAGTGAGAAGCCATTATTTGGGATTTTGTCCATTGTATGCTCGATATGAATTCCGAAATGTCAACCAATTAACCCGCCTCTTCTTGTACCTTCTCTATATATATTTCAAGCTTCATATCTTTAAAGATGATGTGCGGAATACAGCCAAATTTGGCACACATAATGCGCTTGATAAACTTAGTTCTTAGAATGAAAGCTGAGGGCATTTACTATGCCCCTGTCATCCCTATCTCGTGGACTGCACTAAAGCAAATTTTTGTTAGTTGGATTTAATTATAATACTCACTAATATTTTGACAAAAATCGATCCAATAACTATAACTCTATATTCCGGTGCAACAAATCAAAACCACATATTCTTAGGTTCATATTTTTTTAATGAATTCCCCTAAATTCTGTATAATTTCGCACGCATCAGGCGTTTAGTAATCTTAGATCTGCGTATCAAAATATACTGCTTTGGTGGACACACAAATACATTAGTTTTTCGATTTAGCAAATGTTGATCCTTTATAGCTTCAATAAATTATAATTTTGTTTCATTTACAGGGCATTAATTCAAAGCATATTTTGATAGCAACATAGTGATTTAACACATCTTCTATCTCCCTACGGACTTTTGCACCAACACAGAAGGACTTTAAGTGGTTCATCTGAATGAAATTTTCCTGCCGCCCAAATGTCTAGATGATACCATTGGAAATTTTCAGATTGTAGCTTTTCTCCTTACAAAACTTCGTATTTGATAAAATCACTTTTTCGTCTATAATTTAGATTTCATTAGGTGCATTCATAAAATTAGGTCACCTTTAATAATTAATGGACATTACAACTAACAAAGTAACTTCTGCATAAAAATCTAAAATATTTAAATTTTTTATATTTTATCTTAAAAAATCTTTTACCACGACGAAAAGTGGGTGAAAAATAAATACGGAATATTTCAGATCGCTGTCTTTGGGCACAAGCTGGAAAGCAAACTTATTATATATTAGTTGCGCAATTAAGTTGTCGTTTTTTTTATAAAAATTAAACTTTACTATAAAAACATGTTTAAAAATGATTCACTGAAAGTACTGCCCATTGCTAGCCACCACTTTTTTTCTTCCTTCTGGCAAAGCTCAAATTCCGTCACTGTAAAACTGTTCATCTTTTGAGGCTATCCACGATTCTAGCTATTCCTCGATGTCGTCATATGAGTAAAACTGCTAATCAGCCAGACAGTGTGCCATCGAACGCAACAAGTTATAATCGGACGAAACAGTATCTAGAGAATATGGCGGGTGAGGAAAGACTTTCAATTTCAGCGTCTCCAGATAGGTTTTAACGGGATTGGCCACGTGGGGCCAATTGTCATGCTAAAGAATCACTTTCCTGCGCCTCTCCGCATATTGTGGGCGTTTCTCGCTCAGAGCTTGGCTCAATTTCGTAATAGATACCGATACCGCTTCGTTTCAACAGCTGGTAATAAATAACACCGACCTGGTCCCACCAAATATAGAGCATAACCTTCGCAGTGTGAATATTCGGCCGAGGCGACTACGTAGAAGCATGACCGGGCAGCCGCTATGACTTTCCTTCTTAGGATTGCTGTAATTAATCCATTTTTCATCATCAGTTACAATGCGAGCAAGAAAAACCCCAATTTTTTTTGTCGCTGAAGCAGTTGTTGACCGGCGAAAAAACGACGCTCAACGTCCCTTCGCTTCAAGTCATAAGAAACCATGGTGCTTGCTTTTGAATTATTCATTTATGAAATGGCTGGACGGATAACTCCGGATACTGAAGTAAGCTCTACCAGTGTTTGACACGGATCCCTATCAAGAAATGCCGCCAATTAAGTGTCTTCGAAGGTTTTTTGTCTTCCTTCAACATGAAAATCACCATCTTTAAGGCAACGGAACCAATCTCAACATGTTTTTTCCCTTAAAGCAGCATCTTCGTAAACGTTTTGATGATTATTTATATAAAAAATATACATGTTCACACAGCCAAAAGAAAATGACGTTAAAAAATCACTATTGCGTCGAGGCGGTGTGTTTACCATATGCCTAAGCTTGGCTCATGGCGTTTAGGTGATTCAAGAATCGACTAGCACTTACGGCTGGCGCCATCAATTGGTAAACGGCGAGAAATTAGTTGCGCACCTAATATCTATGAGGGGCATAGGATGAGAGTATTAATAAGTCAGTTTATTTGACTGAAATTGTTGTACTGGTTTATGGCAACAGCTCCACTGCAGTCGTTGCAACCTTCTCATGCATCAATGTTGAGGGCTAAGTCATCTAATTTTTAACCAATTGATATTCGTTAAAGTACCATAAAATATGCTACGTAAGGTATACTCGTACAAATTCGGGCGAAATCTATGCACACAAACACAACACTGTTGATGTCATGTTCTATAAAAACATATTATTCTTTTCCTTGCCAATAGCATCGAATGTTAACCTATCGAAAGAGGAAAACATTTTGCACGTTTATCACGACACATCTGTCGCACATGTCTTGTATGTCCAAACAAAAATCAATATCTTTATTTTTTGGTTAATGGCAGCAGATACAACAACTGCTTGTAAATACGAGTACATAAGGCTGATGATGGCACTAAGGATGATGCCATTGCTGGTGATGCCTCAACTTTTGTGTGTGCGCTTGTGTGTGTATAATTTAATTATAAAGTTTTGCATCATTAATTTAAAGTTAAAGCAACTATTGGCGCAGTTATAGCATCTGCCACATTTGCCATCCTTTTTGGCCTCCGTCTGCTGTATGCTGTACTCAAACGACAAACAAACCTCACACGCTCATACATACAGATAGTGAAGGGAAGTCTTGGTGAAATATCTTCTTTTATGCACACACACATACTTATACATGAGAAGAGGGCATCACTAACACGTGCTTCTCTTATAAATTTATGCACATACGAGTATCATCATGGCATAATAACATGAAAGACGGATGTGCGTGTATGTGCTTTAGGAGATATTGAAATTTATTAAGCAAAAAGGAGAAAGAGAACAACTCTGAAGTCCTGATGATTTATATGCTGCAGACTAAAGACATGTGTTCGAAAGGATGGGCATTTTTTTAAATTAGGTACAAGCATTGCAAGCAAATCAGGTTGGAAATGATCATAATTATTTTATAGTTAAAGGTAATAATGGCTTCAACAAAACTCCATAGGAAACGCAGAGAACTTCAAAATGTTACATAATGGATAATATTTTCAAGATGTTACACTGTAGCCTTTACTCTTCAATGGTGATCGGATACGATACATTATTGTTAGATCACGCAAACCAGTTACACTTTTGATATTTTTACGTTTATGCTTTTAGTTTTAAAATATTATAATAATAAAAGTTCTCTTATAACGAAATTTAGACCAGTAGCTAGTTAAAACTCCTGCAATAGATCTGTTTTCTAAGAAAATGTGCCATGAAATGCTCGAGGAAATATCGATATATAGAGGAAAGAGTTAACATGAATCAATAGTCTGATGATTTGATAGATGATACTTATAAGGGTTGCGTTTCCACAGTCGTTAGCGACTATAATGTAATAAAGGGTGTCCCATAAAGAACGCAAGATTTAAATTTTAAATAAAACGCAGATAATTAAAAAAATTAAAAAGAAACTTTATTACATCGTAAAGTAGACAGAATGATGGCCGCCGCGACTTTGCTGGCACACACGCGATCTTTTAATAAAATTTTCAATGACCGTTTTGCATAAATTGAATTTTGATATTTCATTAACGCATCGTCCAATGTTCTCTGTTAAGACTTGAGTCGTCGTCGGCTTATTCGCGTAAATCATCGACTTCAAAAAACTCCAAAGAAAAAAGTCTAATGGTGTTAAATCGCACGATCTAGGCGGCCAATTCTGGTCTCCAAAACGACCGGGAAATGACTGATGCAGCAATTGAATTATTTCTCTGGCTGTATGACATGTGGCGTCGTCTTGTTGAAACCACATGCCCTCCACATTCATTTCTTCAATTCTATGCACGAAAAAACTGGTTAGCATTTCACGATACCGAACACCATTGACTGTCTGGCGCTCTTGTTGGGACATCCTTTATAATATATACCTATAATATATGAATATTATATGAATATAATATGAATATATCGGATATTCTAATAGCGATTTCCGCCTTGATTGAAAAAAAGCATGAAAAAGCTGCATGACAACCTATGAAACCTATGAAATAAAATGTTGGTTACAATGAGATGGATATTAAAAATGGTTTTTCAATAGACCGGAACGAAGTTTAAATGATATAAAATAATTTGTGTATGAGGAATTAACGAAATTCTCTTTTTGTTTGAAAAGCCCATGTATACCACTATACAGGGTTGCCCATATTCGACGGACCCATCTGGCAACGCCATAACTTTTGACAGAGATGTCAGATCGCTTAATGACATACCGCGTTTGAAGCGTCAGTCCAAGCAGATTTTTACCATGGAACAATACAAGCCACGCGAGCGCTCTGAAATAGTTGAAATTTACATTCAACAGAAGAAGTCAATTGTGAAAACTCAACGTGCTTTTAAAATATTAAAAAATGTGAGAAGTGCGCCTTCTAAGAACACCATTAAGCGTTTATACGAAAAATTTTCGACTGGTGAGGCTCTTTCTAATCCGAAGAGGCCAAATAAAAGTCGACCAAGGCGATCGGCCGAGAATATCGCTGCCGTACGAGCCAGTGTTGAGAGGTCCCCAAGAACATCCCAAAAACGCCGTTCTCAGCAGTTGGGCATGGCTCGGTCCACTTTACAACGGATTATTCGCGTTGATTTGCATTTGTTCCCGTACAAAATTCAATTGACGCAAAGATTGTTGCCTGCGGACAAGCCTCGTCGATTGGAATGGGCCCAACGAGTCATCGAAATGGCCGATGATGACGAGCAATTTTGGAACAAAATTATCATGTCCGATGAAGCCCATTTCACATTGAATGGGACCGTAAATAAGGAAAATTGCCGTATTTACGCCACTGAAAATCCTCAGGAGATTCAAGAATTGCCTCTTCATGACGAAAAAGTCACAGTTTGGTGCGGCGTTAGTGCGAAAACGGTCATTGGGCCGTTTTTCTTCCAAAACGAAAATGGCCATTCTGTTACCATCAACCAGGAGCGTTATCGCGACATGATGACCAATTTTGTGATGCCAATTATTCGTCGAAAGCGTATGAGGCAGTTCTGGTTTCAACAAGACGGCGCTCCACCGCACACAAGTCGCATAACAATCGATTTTCTGAAGAATTTGTTTCCGGGCCGTTTGATGTCGAAAAGTGGTGATTTGGACTGGCCACCGCGTTCGCCCGATTTGACGCCCGCTGACTTCTTCTTGTGGGGACATTTGAAGTCAAAGGTTTACGTTAACAAGCCAAGGACCGTAGAAGAGCTCAAGGACAACATTCGTGAAGAAATAGCCGCTATTCCGGCCGAAAGGTTGGCGAAAACGATGGAAAATGCTGCAAAAAGGGCACAATACGCCATCAACGCCAGAGGCGGCCATTTGAGAGATATCATATTCAAAAATTGATGTAAACAAATCTACTTGGAACAAATTAAATGAATAAGATTGCCAACCGCCAAATTTTTATTTTTTTCTTTGATTTTTTTTTTTAAACATGGTCCGTCGAATATGGGCAACCGTGTATGTGGCATACATCACACTTGAAATAGCCGCCACGGCTACGGTTGCACGGATCTCTGATGTCAATGACTCTGCCGCCTAGATCAGTCTGAATTTGAGTGGTGACCTAGGTTGTGTTAATGTTATGACGTCGATCGACTGTAACTTAGTGGCATAAGAAAAAACAAATTCCCTTGCAGCTCATGAATGAGGTTTTTGAGAGCTCTTCACATTTATTGAGCTTAAACAGATTTTATTCTTAGACTCACTCAACCATACCTATGGTTTAAAGACCATTCCGAACACCATGGTTTGAGGAACATTTACCAGATTTGTTGGGAATTCAAGTGGTCATCAGACACATCTATGTGACCGCCGCCTAAATAATAACATGCGGCTAAATGTGGGGTTGAACCTGTGAGAAAGCGAACGATAGTTGATGTGAGTTACGTATATACCGACATCGACATGACCAAACATGAGGATGGATCCAAATGCCCCAACACTAAATGTCTTCGACAGCAATCTCGATGGGGTGCCTTTGTATTTCAATTCCCTGTATGGTCAAGTTTTTTCAACAGGATTAATTGATGACCTGCGTCATCTGTGATTCATAGTGTACGAATATAGACGACGCAACGTACCATCCCAACGTAGGTATGTCAGAAACGCTTTCGGACCCCAAGTTATACAATACAAGTATATTTTCTTAGACCGTTTTCGCTAATGTCGTTTTTATTATCATTATTTTTTTTTTTTTTTTTTTTTCAATGACCTCGCCTACAGTAAGGGCCGCTCCTTTGGATATTATGTGAGTTGCATTGATATTCCAGTGTCCAATAGAGCCACTATGCGTTGCTTTCAATTAACGTTCAAATCATAAAATTTTTGAAATTAACAGAAAAATTCAAATTTTATTGGGTTGTTCGGAAAGCTCGTTCGGTTAATTCGTTAGTTTACCATACGTCACTTCTCATGACACAGAGCTCCTTCAAATACTATTATAAATTCCTCCCACCTCCTCTCCAAACTATTTACTATGGTTTACTTGTTTTCTCTTTCTAGCCGTGAGTCGTTATAGTGTTAAAAAAATTGTTTAAAGTGGGAAAAATTATCGGAAAAAATATTTTGGGCATATTATACTGTATTATTTCCGAAAAGGAACAACGGCTGCTGAAGCCAGCCGAAAAATAAAGTCCGTTTATGAAGAAAACGAACTAAATAAAAGAACTTGCCGATCAGATCAGGACGACCAAAAGAAATAGTTTCAGAAGAATTGAGAAATTTAATTATTGTTAATTCCCTTGCAACAGTTAGGGAAATGGCTGAAATATTAAAAAAATCAGTCTCAACAGTTTACGGGGTCATAAAATAGCTCGGATTTGTGAGCAACCTTGATGTTTGGGTACCCCATCCTTTCACACTGACTTGCGGACCCATCAGAAACTGTCAGAGCTTTGGTGGGCAGTTTTACATTACCCACTCCCCAGACCTCGCTTCGCCCGATCATCGCCCGATCATTTCGCACTCTGAGCAACCACTTGAAGGATGTGAATTGAAAGCTTTTTTCAGAAGAACCACGCGAGTTTTATGAAAGAGGAATTAAAAAGCTCACAGAGAGGTGGAAAGAAGTTATAAAGAAGGAGATCAATATTGATAAATATCATTACTATATTGTTTTATTGTATATAAATTTGTAAATAAGTTTCTTTTAAAAACCGAACGAACTTTTAGAACCACCCGATACTAGAGATTGGTTCAGTTGTTTATAATGGCTGGTTTTTAGTGTAGTAGCGGTGCAACATTCATAACATTTTCAACAGAAACGCTGATGGATGGATGATGCAGTGAATATACAGGGTGGCTCACCAACTGCGGTAAAAGAAAAAATCCAAAAATCTTTTTTTTATCAATGTATTTATTTATTTGTTCATATAACTAATTGGTTTTGAAGATGATAGACCGTAAATGACCTCCAAGCTTACTCACGCATATGCAATATCTGATCAGAAAATTATTTATTGCAGCTTAAAGGGTTGAAATCGGGATCGCCTTAATTATTGTTTTAAGAGACTGCTTCAATTCATTCAAATTTCTAGGCTTCGTTATATACACCTCTTTGTTTAAATAAATTCATAAAAAAAGTCTGATGCAGTCAGGTCAGTTGACCTGGGGGCCAAAGGAAAGTGGAGTTACTGGATTTGTTAGGGATTTTTTTTTTTTTTTTTTTTGATCTCCGCCATAACCGGTCTGGCTATGTTTGCAGTTGCTCCATCTAGCTGGAACAAAATGTTGTTGAAACGGATATGTCTTCCGTGTAGTTCTGTGTAAAAAAAACTCTTTTAAGATCTTTAAATAACGGTCCTTATTAACATTATATTTGTAGCACGATTCGAGCGCCTCCCTGTACCATCATTTTATGTCCGTGGGTACAAATTTTCTGTCACAAGAAAATCCGACTTGTTTGGGAATTATTTTTTCTGCGAAATTAGAATTTTTTTTTTAGAAAAAGCTCTGTTAAGAATATTTGTTGTGATTTCTCAGAATTTCCCAATCGCGCTCAGACGACAGCATGATTATTAGTGATGTAAACAATATTGACGTGAAAATATGTTCCCACTTTTACGAGTATTTAGAAATACTACATAATAGGGAATAAATTCCACCTTTTTCAAATTTTACTTTAGTTATTTTCTTGTAATCACAGAAATTTCTGTTTTGTTCTGTATTTGATATGATTAGATATATCATTGATTGCATAGTTGCTTCATAACTATGCAACCACTTTCAAAGTTTCGTTTTCATTCTGCCTAAACTTCAATACTTTAGACATCATTTTAAGATTATTTGTAAATTAACCTTTTTTTTTTTTGTTTCATTAAAATGTACTTTTGTATCGATTTCATTGTGAATGAATTCAAACTTTTGCCCATTTAACTCCATTGAGTGAGAACATTTGTACTAAATTTAACTGAATTCTGAATTGTAACATATAAAACTAACTGTTGTCGGAAGTTCTGTAATGAGAAAAAAACCACTTATTAATCAGATCTCAACTGGTAAGCACTACTCGTTGCCTAAATAAACCTCCTCTGAATTGCCACTAATTCTCATATTTTATTTATCGCCACTTGTAATTTCTACGCGATCAATTTGATTGCATATAATTTCATATGACTGTGAAATTATATGATCCAAATTACAAGTTTCAACTTTAAGTTCTCTGGTAGAAACCAATTGTGAAATTGGTCCCCCTAAAGATCATCTCTTTTGGATCAATCACAATACAGTCCAACATTTTAATTCCACAACTATAACGAGGGAGGTATTAAATTGATTAGAGGATTCCCCACTACTCCTCCTGCCATCATATCAATCATCTCTATCAATCTATCACCACCTCTGCACGCATTCCTTTTTAGGTAGCATTTCAAAAGTGGAGAAATATTTGTTGATATCAAATATAAGCCGAATGAACCAATTGACTGAATACTTCATAATTACATATACATATAGTATATAATAGCACTTCAAGCGGTTGACTTCAATTCAAAAAAATGTAATGCTGAACTAAATTCTGGAAATGAAATGATCGATATACAGAAATAAAGAATTCTTGGACTACAATTACTTAAATTTTTGTGGGGCATATTACGTTGCAATGCTTGATAAAATTTGAAAAAATCTGCTGAACAAACACACTCTCTTTCTCTCTCTGCCGCCTTCGATATAAATTACATAATTTAACGCATTGCACTTTTTGCAAAAGTATCTATCCCAGGGAAGGGTCGAGCTATCCATCTCCCCACGACGATTTTCTAATTGATTTGCCACTTCGGCAGTGAAATAATTTTGAGTCAATACAAACTCATATTGAGTAAAACTTATCTTCATATGGCGCCAAGCAACTCTACACTCAAAATAAGTAGGAAAATTAATCGAATAAGTTTGCGTACATATTTTAAGTACGTACTGAATTAACACGTATTCATATCAAATGAAATTCAGTCAATTTAAGCCGCACTTACTAATAGTGAATATATTTGGTATATTTATTTTAAATTTGGTTTTTTTTCTGTCACGTACTCGAAAGCCTTTTTTCCTTTCCTTGTGTTCTTTATTTTCCTAATTGTTCTTGAACAGAGGATGATAAAAGTTTTGCTCAGTTACTGTTTTATATTATTGCAAACAAACGCACAAAGGCAGATTAACTTTCGTCCAAGCAGCAGCCAATCACATAGCATATGATAGAGTACCAAAGTTAATTTCATGGAAAGTTTCAGAGAAATATGTAGCTGTTTTCATGACAAATATTATCATCAATTTTGTTATTTTAATAGTTGTATGAAGAGAAGCATTTGATTTGAATTCATTATTTCCCTGTCTTTGTCAATGTCTAAGTAGCCTATGGGCTTCGTAAGTCCTGCAGATATAGAGTAAAACCCTAAGTTTTGAAAGTAATATAAAAATTCATTATTGCGAGTTCTCGGCGGTTCTAACACTTCAAGCATGTACTCTATGAAATTCACGACAAAGTTAGGTGTTACAGGTTGCAAAATCATTATGAACTTCACCAGTAATTCCTCATACGTACGAGTATACGAGTACGTCTGTGTTGCCTTGTATTATCGCATTCGCAAACATTAACAAACTATCATTAAGCTTTTTTATTAAAATGATGTTACTTAGCAACAATATGAGCGAGCGAAAGAAAAAGTTATTTTGATGACTATGCTGATGACAGTATCATTTCAGAAACAATGATGAAAACATATGTTCATCCTTTGCTGCGTCAGTGTTTACTTGTATATCATGTCTCTGGTACATATGCGGGCAAAAACGAATGAAGTTGCAAAATTTGTTAGTCACACTCAACTCATTATTCGTGATCCTGCATTGGTCGCTGCTCCGGTACTCTTTCTTCATTTTATGCTTTAATTATAATATTTTTTAGTCCTAAAGTTCCGTGGAAAAATTTATAATGATGTTTTATGTGCTTCACGCCACTGAACTGCCACTACAGTTGCCCTTGGTGATTCTGATGGTGCTGTTGTATCATGCTATGAATATGAGTCAAATTTATCTGAGATTCGACGTTACACAATCACAGTTTTTGCTGACATATAACACTTTGGTGCCGTCTCCTCTTTGGTGGCATTTCCGGTTATTTACGAGTATATGTATTTAGTGACGTCAAGCTCTCTCTCTCTCTAAACTTTATTATGAATAAATGATAAAGATGAAGGTTGCGATACCATGGCAAATATGTAGTTATCAACATTTTAAGGAGCCTGGATACTAACTATTTGGCACTTGGCTACACATCTGCTATGAATGCTTTTCAATGAAATTGTTGTCTTGCTAAGGGAGTGTAGTAAACGTTAGCAATTTGTATTGAGTAAAGAGCTAAAGTGCAATTTTCTTTTCATATTTAAATGTATACCACTGTTGAAAATATACCAATTTATGTTTGCAGTGATTTCCCACTCGAATTCGTAGTGCAACATAAATGGGTAATCAAACCTCAATGAAACAAGCAAAAAGTGAAATAGCTGTCGAAAGATTGGAAGGACCCAAGTTTAAGCATATGTCGTAACACCATGGAGATTTATTGGCCCTTCTTAGAACAAGCTTTTCAACTGCGGTGCTTTAGGTCAGAATCGGTATACAAACTCACCATCTGCTAAATGGGCAAGACTAGTTCTTGCTACACACAGTATATACCGAATTATACAGGGTATACGTCAGGAATGTATATTACTTTGTTTGTTTCTAATTTTTGATTAAATGTAAGAGAATGGATCTTATATTGGTAAATGTTTTATTTAATGTCGGCAATTATGTATGTCTATGTATGTATTATTATGTCTGTATATATCGCAATATCAGATAAATGTCCGCCTCTGTTAGCCTCACAAATGCGAGCCTTTTTGAGCACATTTTTTATTACATTCTCACACATTTCACGCGGCATTTCATTAATTTCATCACGAGTATTTCGTTTGAGCTGCTCAAGCGTTTCTGGTTTGTTTGCACAATTCTAGCTTTTCAGATATCCCCACAAAAAGAAGTCCGGAGCAATCAAATCAGGCGACCGCGGAGGCCAATCAACATCACCATTTCTTGAGATAGCTTGTGGTGGAAAGAGGTCTCGCAGTAATTCCATTGTAATCCTGGCTGTATGCAATGTGGCACCGTCTTGTTAATACCACATGTTAACCAAGCCCAAAGCATGCAGTTATGGCGTTAAAAAGTTTTCAATCATATCACGATATAGCTCCTCATTGACAGTTACCGTTACGCCGTTTTCAGTTTCAAAGTCCAACGATTCCTCCTAACCAAATTGCACGCTAGACTATAACTTTTAATGGATGCAAAGGTGACTGATAAATAATTTCAGGGTTTTCCATTGCCCAGAACCGAGTATTCTGTTTATTCACATATCCATTCAAATGAAAATGTGCCTCGTCACTCATTATGATTTTTTCATGAAAATCGGGGTTGTCATGGGCGAGCTTTGACATTCTATAGGCATATGTACGGCGGCGTAAATGGTCTTGTGGAAGAAGCTCTTGTGTCAACTGAATCTTAAATGGAAACAAAGCAAATCCGTGTGCAAAATTGTGGCCAAAGTTGTTCTTTGAAGACCAAGCTCCTAAGCACGGTGTCGAATTGAGGTTGACGGATTGTTTTGAACACTTTCTTGTGCAGCAGTAATGTTTTAAGCCGATCTTGCAGTACGTTGTGGTTCATGCCTGGCTCTATCAGTTACAGACCCTCTTTCTGCGAAATCATTCACTACACGATAAATAGTGCATCTTGTTGGCACGTTGTTTCTCCCAAAAATTTCACGTAACTTTCTCATCGTCACTGTAATCGATGATTGATTTTGATGAAATGTTTTAACGATTAAGTCACGTATATTATTCCATAATAAATTTCCCACGTCTCTACTTCACGACTGCCAAATATGAACTGTCAAGACTAATGTTTACCAAAGTGGCGGCAAAACAAAGTAGTATACCTTTCCGACGGACACCCTGTACAATTTTTTCAGTAGAAAATCGAAATTTTTATTATTGTTATTATTATTTTTGCCTACAAAGAGGGTAGCTTCTTACAAATGTATATAAATGAGATTATTTCTTTGTTTTCGAAAGTTGGACTAAGTCCGTGTCTATGTATTTTTCGCCACCTATTAAACTAATAAGTCCGACTTATAACTTTGGCGGGTCATAGCGTCACGGACAACACACCAAATTGTTTCTATGTCGGTTCCATAAATTAAATAAAGCATATACTGTCAAATTTGGAAAATGTTTATTATTCATTCAAATTGACTGCATCGTCATCATTCAAACCGGGTCCCTTCCAAAATGATACATCAATTATATCAAGGAATAATCCAACAATCAAATCATTTTTGAAACTTATTTTCCGGAAAGGACTTCAATTCTCGCCTCGAATTTTTCTTTAAGTATGCTATGGGAAATATTTGAATGTGAAATATTCGAAACATACTGGGAATTAACACTTAGGACATAGTACATGCGACTATCGTTAACAAGATTCCGTGGAAAATATGGGAATGTGAAAATATATTCGAAACATACTAAGAATTAACACTTGGGACTATCGTTAACATTATCCCGTGTTCAACCCGGCATACAGTGTATGAGTGGCGGTCACCTTACTGTATTTAACGAACACTTCGAGTAGTCGAGTAATCCACACTTGGGACTTAGCACACGCAACTATCCGTCATATGATCTCGTGATCAATCCAGCGTACATTGTATGAGGGGTGGTCACATCGATGTATCTCACGAACAATTCGAGTAGTCGAGTAATCGTAGTTACTTCTTTCAACTAGTAAGTATGACTCAGTATTGCCCATAGTTACTGAATAACTGCTGCGGCAAAATACTACATAAAAATATCTATTACGAATATCGTATATATAAAACTGGGTTTATTTTCGCAATATATTTGCAAGTTTTTTCCTACCGAGCTCATTTAATTCACTTGTGAATTATGTTGCATGATGTTGCGAATATGATGTTGCACCGCTCCTCATCGTCGGTTGAGTGTGTGTCAGAATTGCCTTCTTATCTTGCACAACATATCGCCTTAGCCCGTTTTTCCAGCGAAAATGGGCATTTCTTATTACTTTTCAACAACCACGTTCTCCACGGCTTTCCATTATCAAATATAGGAATTGGGATGGTTCTACCACCCATTATCGAAGTATATCTCCTTTAATTAACGGCAAAAAACAAAAAGAAAGAAAAAGATTGAAAGCGCTTATCTGTAAAGATTTGATGGCTTAAGTCCTTATATATGCAAGTTTTTCCTACAGTATATTGCTCAAATTCGTATTAGGTACCAATAGATGGCGCCAGCTGTAAGTGCTAGTCGATTCTGCCGTAACCTAAACATCATGAGCCAAGTTTAAGCGTATGGTAAACATACCGGATCGACACAATAGTGATTTTCTTTTGACGTCATATTCTTTTGGTTGCTTGAATATGTACGATTTTGTACCAAATAACCGTCATATGCGGTAAGTATTGATTTTCTTCTTTCAGTTGAAGAAGACGGCGGCTGAAACTCATCGAGAGCTTCAAAACGTTTACGGAAATTCTGCTTTAAGTGAGGCAACGTGTCTAGATTGGTTGCGTAGCTTTAAAGATGGTGATGAAGGAAGACGAAAAACCTTCGAAGACACTGACGGCATTACTTGATGAGGATTCGAGTCAAATGCAGGTAGAGCTTGTTTCAGGAGTATCAGGAAGCGATTGCATGCATTGGAAATGATTCAAAAACAAGGAACTTGGGTTACTTTATGAATTAAAGCCTAGGGACGTTGAGCGTCGCTTTTTCGTCTGTGAACAACTAATTCAGCGACAAAAAAGGAAGGATTTTCTTCATCGTATTGTAACGGGTGATGAAAAATTGATTCATTACAGCAATCAAAAGAACAGAAAATCCCGATCATGCTTCCACGTCATCGCCGTAGTCGAATACTTTGTATTTGGTGGGAGCAGGTCGGTGTTATTTTTTTACGAGCAGTTAAAACCAAGCAAAATCATCACTGGGGAACCGTATTGACTTCAATTAATGCGCTTGAGTCGAGCTCTGCGAGAGAAACGCCCACAATATGCGGAAAGCCATGAAAAAAAAAGATGAAAAAAAGTAATAGCTAGCGATGGGCAATACTTTCAATGAATCATTTGTAAACATGTTTTCATAATAAAGATGAATTTTTGTAAAAAAAACAGCGAGAACTTAGTTGCGCACATAATATATGAAATATGTTTGTACCCCCTAGATCACGCGGTATGACTCCTGTTACCCAAAAAGTACGGTAGTCGCTGGAAAAGTTTGTTGATTTCATAATTTACAATGCTCATGTTATTTTATTCATCGATTACCTTGAGCAACGAAGGACAGTAAATAGCAAACATAACAAATGGCGAAGAAAAATCTCTATTACCTTAAATTGCTCATAAATAAAAATTCATCTTAACGTTTGAGAAGCGTTAGATTGATTAGTAGTCCTGATGTTGACAAATTAAACCGAATTTCGCAAAAAAAAAATTCTTTCTTAATACTTGTTCTCTTTAAGCTGTAAATTAGGGACCAACCTGAGTTTTAACTTTAGATCTTCCTCTTCTTAGGTGGCAACTGGAATGGACATCCTTATCTATTACACTCCGCCCGTACAAAATAATTCCAAGCGCTTTGATCTTCTGCGCTTCTCCTCCAATTCGTCACACCAGGATTCGATGGTATTTCAAAAGCCTGGTACTTCCAACAGAGTTTTGGTCGTCCAACTCAACTTTAAATACCTTAGACAAAAAAGTTAGTTATCAGTTTTCTTTTTGAGGGGACAAATTAATTTATTCGTGCAGAAAATTTTTTAAAAATTAGGTACTGGGTATGGAGTAAGGAGAAATTTGTAAGGATTTCAGATTTCGTCATCATTGGAAATTCAGCACTTACTGTTATGGGTTACCACCAAAATGATGATCTTTAAGTAAATTCAGTATGACCACTAAAAAGGTATGAAATTAAGATTATAATGTATGGATTAAATTAGTAATTTGTGTGGGAGATACCAGAGAAGGTGTGCTTAATTCAGTAATTTTTCTCAGGGCTTACCCGGAATTGTAAATCATTATACTCAACAATAATCTAAGCTGCTGCAGGCTACCCAATAAAAATTGCAGAGAAAAGATAGAAATTAGGAAAAAACGGTCAGTTTATATGGGAGATACCAGAAGAGGCTTTTCTATTGTGAGACCTTGTTTTGGCGGAAGCTCAGCATTGACGAAATTTGACAAAATTTAGGAAAACCATGTGAGAGTTATGAATCTAAAATTATGGGAGGTGAATTTTTTTTAATTCAGCCTAAAATTAAAAATAAATGCAGCGGACAAAAATGCAAGCTGCTCCAGTCTACGAAAGTGGAGTTAGAGGGGAAAAGCTGAATATCTGAAATTTGGGTAATTTGTATGAAAGACACCGAAAAGTGTGAATCAATATATGCCAGTTCCAATTCCTAGCTGCAATCTGGCAAAATATTGGCTTATACCAGGTTTTAATAAGTTCTGCAAAAATATGTGGCGGTTAGCGTGTGCACCAACCAGCCGGTCAGACAAATGGACATCGTTCAGTGACCTTTAAAATGGCATGAAACGCTTTCTTCGTGATGTTACATTTTTGACCATATAATTTGACCGTATGATGTATACATTCATAGAAGGTATAGAATTATTTTTTTATTATTCTCTCTATTTTTTTCCTCTTTTATCAATTTACTACAATGAATAGGATTTTGTGCATGGATTCAGTTGTTATTATTTTATATTTATTACAATCAAAATTACTTTATTTCTTAGGAAATGTTTCACACGTGTTTCTATAGCAACTTTCCGTTTATGTAACGCCTTCTGCCACTGATTGCGCAGAGAAACTTTTGCAATATCGCTGATTAAGTTGGAAGCAACAGACAGACAGTTCATCTCTGCGAAAAGACAAAAGTTCAACATTTATGTTGCAGCCAAATGAAAAAAGTTGAAATTTTTGCCATAGTTGCAACAGCGATAAGGAAAATATGTTGCATATACTGATTTAGTATTATAAGTCATCAACTTTATTGTTATTTTAGTTACTATCTTGCACTTATTGCCGCAGTTTGTTGGCACTTTGTTACTTCGCTTATGGCGGCAGCTGCAATTGCACTCTCCTGCCAAGTTCTATCACTAACTATAAATGGTTTTCTTTTATACCTCGTCTCCCTCATGCCCTCTGCTGTTCGGTAAAATAAAACTAAAAGCGAGTGGCAAATTGTTGTAATTTGACGCATCTGAAGTGTCACAAAATGTGCAATTGAGCGAGAAATACATGATAAGAAAATAACAAGAAATAACAACACAAAATCGAGTTATAAGTTTTGTTATAACTTTTAGTCTTTGGTTCATATTTCCGTGGGTATCATTGAAAAATGTTTGGAAGGTTTCTTTTTGGAAAGTTTTTGCGTATTTTTCTATTTTAGCTCTAGGGAAATTAAACGCAATATCATTAAGATTTCCTAGAAAATCTTTTGGAAATATGCTAAAGTTTTAAAAACGCTTGGGAATTCAAGTTATAGCTGCACTAACCAGACTAATGTAATAGCTATGTATCAAGAATTTCTGGCAATTTCTGTCATTCATTATGAACGATAAAGCATTGATGTGATTTATTGCAATAAAATAATTCATTAACCTTGCAACATTTTTATAGTTCAAAGCTCAAAACTGTTTACTTTTTTCAGTGGGTACATCCAATTCAATGAGGAGGATTGCTTGATACACGCAGATTAGGATAGAACGTTAGTTGAAGGAAATATTGATGTTAGGATATGCGCCCACCTGAGTCCGAAATATATACAATATACATAATATAATACATAAATGTATTTGTAAATAACGGAATCGTCGTGTACAATGTTATGTGATGATTGATAAAGATTGTTGAAAGATGTTTTATCCGCTTGTAGTTTTTGTATATTCCGTAGATTAGAAAATTTAAACAACACTTTATTAATATGAAAAAATTTAACAAATAACGATATTTATGTACATACTAGTGGACCCGGCAAACTTCGTTCTGCCTTCAAAAGTGGCAAATTAATGATTTACAATTTTCAGGATAGATGGTTCTGTACTTAAATTTTTGTTAGAAAAGTTTAGTTAATTAAATGAATGCTTTTAATACTTTTTTTTGTGAAGTTTTTAAAAATTATTTAAGTCAATTTAATTTGTTCAAAACGGCACTTGAACAAATGCCGTCAGACAACCATAAAATTGTTATATATGCCGATAGAAGGCCAGCTGGGGAACACGCCAGAAGATTCAATGCTCCAACTGTCGGTGATGTTGCAATAGTTGTTGTAGGTGAAAATTTGGATATCTTTCATGAATTGGGAAAGAAAAAATCCGCCAAATAGCTTCATTGTTGCTGATATAACGGCCCATTTGATACTGCGTGATTTCATCGTTTGCGTATTCAGCAGCTGCACCAAAAACAGCCATATCGCTTCCTTTGTTCACATATTTGCATATGTATTTAATTGACTTGATGGAATTACAATATTCTACATTTATATGTGCTTTGTACGCCTTCGACAATAATGGTGAATATGGGACGATCCATCGATTGTCAACCTGAATATCTTGACGGTTTACTTTCACAATGACTGATTTTCCGCTGTCCTGTGTTGATCGACGCCGATATGAAGGATAACCATCATTTCCAGTTACTGTCTCATCAGTGAATACTCTAGGATAACGTTTGGAGCTCTCTCCATCAATCATGCATGGTGAATTTACGTTGAATGACCCACATGGTCCATGAATCATGTTCTTAGTCACCACTTCGAACAATTGAGGATCAATATGTTTGTCAGGAATTTCAGCTGATATGACATCGTCAATTTCATCAGGTCTTAATTTTTCTTTTAACCAAACTAAAATATGTGCATGGGGTAAATCTCGTTTCTGCCACTCGACGGAATACATCCAACAACATGTTTCTCCAAACACTCTAAGTTTCACGATAAAATGCATCAGCGATTTTAGTTTCTGCCTAAAAACTCGTGCAGTTATGTCATGTCGATGAACCGATGATTGACCGGGAAACAGGAGATCTTTGTGGATTACATGTAAATGTGATAAATAGATCCGGACGACCGTATTGGCGAACTTACGACATCGCATCTTGTGCATATTCATGCATGTGACGCGGACTTCCAATATACGTTGCTGGTAAAATTTGCAATCTACCGACATGATGAAGATGTATGTACTCTTCAGAACGGAGTTGGTTTTGATTGAGTCTGAGGAAAGTCAGCCGCTCCGTTTCTATCTTCACGTACATGTCAACAGCGAATTGGTGAAACAGTCCTCTGCATTTTAAAATGTAATTGTGGTCGTTTTCACGAACCATCAATCTAAATGCGTAGAAGTTCATGGAACTTAGTTTTTTGTTCGTCTCGGCGCCTACAATTTCAAGTGTGTAATGTGTTGGTAACAAAATTACAATTTAAGTTATGAAATTTCATGGTACTCACCGGTTAATGGGTTTACCATCTAGATTGTGAAATGATAGCCGTCATCACCCTGCCAAAAGAGTAGAGGATACTGCAATGCATCATATGATCAATGCGTTTCTGACACACGCTGTAATCGGTCGTTACGGCGATGGAGAACAATATCACGTGAAGCCAAATTTTCACCTACAACAACTATTGCAGCATCATCGACAGTTGGAGCATTGAATCTGACGGCATTTGTTCAAGTGCCGTTTTGAACAACCCAACTAATGCATTGTGTTCATGAAGGATATTTTGCAGCTGTTGGACTATTTCCCGGTTAGTAGAGGCATTGTGTGCGCAACGTTGAGCGACGTCATCGTTTGAGTTCCCCATAAAATATATTTGCAGAAATTGATGGTCTGCATCAACGTTTGGCAACAACGATCCTGCTCTATGGTAAATTTGACCTTGAATCTGAAACGGTGGTGTGAACTGATGAAAAATGTAATTTAATTACATGTGACAAATTAATTACATTAAATGTCGGCATAAAATTGTCTCGGACAATGTTCGTGGCGCCGAACGAAGTCATTTGAAAGCAAGAATTGTACTTCTGTATATTGTTTAGGAAATGCTTCGAAAGAGGTGCTGATCCAGAAACCAACGAATACAGTGGCTCAGATGGTGGGTTGAATGGTGGTAGTTTTATCTTTCCATTTGCGCAGCATAACCCTGGAGATTCTTTGGGAAATTTCAGAGCCTTGCAATGAGAACACACAATGCTCATAGACCCGATTACAACATTATTATCCGTAGAATAATCAGTAGATGAATCATAGCGGAAGGCTGTACGATAATAATCTGTCGGTACACCAGCTTGTCGTTGTACGCGTCTAGCTGTATTGTTTACTTGATGATTATCATCCATTCGCTTAATAGATGCAATGCGACGTCTCTGTCTCAATCGATTATCTTCATTTCGTATAGCTTGATCTTCATGTGACTGAATTAATCGGGATTCTAATATCCGTTGGCTGTTCCTCTCAATACGATTTACTCGATGTTCAGGACTTTCAATCACTGGAGAATTTCTTGATCTTGTAGCCGTACGGCCTCTGCGACCAATGTTCCTACGTCTGATTGGCGGCATCTCACTCACTTATTATGAAAGTTAATTGAAAACAAAATCAATACTATAATCTAATACTGTTTCTGACCGAAATTCATCTTTATATATAAGAGAAGAGAGAAGAAGAAGAAAAGAAAATGTTCTTCGTTTTTTTCTTATAAAAAAAGTTATTGCTTAAATTATACTCACCAACACCTATATTATATTGCACAAAAAATTTTAGCGCACGGTTAATTGTATTTTAAAATTTTCACTTTTTGCAGCAAACACAATAGCACTGAATAAGGCTTGTAAACAATTTTCACAAATAGCACTAATTAGGAACTTTTAAGCTAATTAGAAAAGTTTAAGCTTAGGCTAAGTAAAAAAATTGAAGAGTGAAAAGAAGGCAACATGATTGACAAAGTTAGGTGTTTGAGTTTCTCCTAAAAGTTTCTCATACATAGAAAAATGAGAAGTGAATTAAAGTCAGTATATGAAAAACTTAAATTTTCCTATAACAGGATCAGAAATAATGTTTTTTTTTAATTTTTGATTTCTTCGGGTGGTACCACGCCTATTTGTCCAATCCCACCCATATTTGCAGCAGAACTTACAATATGTAAACTAAACTTATATACCAAATTTTGTTCAAATACCGTTAGCAGGAGCAGAAATAATGGATTTTTAATTTGTGGTTTGTATGGGAGGTACCACACCCCTTTGTCCAATTGGACCGAAGTATAAATCTAAACCACTCGGAGCACCACTCAAACGCATACAAAAAATTTTATGCAAATCCGTCACTCCATTCTTTAGTTATGCTGTGGCAAATACACGCCAAATCATTTTTATATATATGAGATAGATAGTCGAAGATTGGACAGTTATCATAAGATTGAATTAGGAACGGATTGATTTAGTACACTCAAAACGTCCGACTGAGACGGAATAATTAGAACTATTGCGAGATTCGACAACGTATGACTATCCTTTAGTAGCCTACAAAGCACTATAATGAGTCGACTTAAAATAGGGGTCGATTCTAATTGAAAACCTAAGTTCCTAGTTTTAAAGTTTTGTTCTTATGCCCATTCACGCAGGATGGATTCTACGCTCAATTTGTTATTTGTAACATTTGGAAATTTTAACATACAAAGCGTACATATTCCTGTATTTTATAATATTTATATTCACTTAGACAGGTCCTTCTGCCCGCCTGTCCATAGAAAGTATAGTTGGCGCCACACTGAAATTTGACTTAGATTAATTTGGCATTCACAGACACGTCAAATCGATATTGGGGAAAATATGCACACTAGCAAACGATTCACCATTACAAAGACTGAACTCAGCTCTACAAAAGTTGTAATTTTTAATTTTTTGTTTTATTCTTTAATTAACAACAATTTATGGTGGGGAGTGAAAAGAAACATCCCAACTAATATCATTTGTAAGCGGCCAAGTCGGTATATGATATGAGGGCATTTCGGAGACACACGTGCTCATCTAACTGTCTTTACACTGTGCATTACAGTACGCCCAATGCAAGTTAAAGACCCAGCACGAAAAAATCGACCATACAAGGATTAAATGCAGCCTGGAGGTGATTGCCTTATTTTTCGTGTCTTTTTTCCAATAATTATACCATTTATTAATATAATGAAACGAACTATATGGTGGAATTTAATAAACAACGGAAATCGTCATCGGAGCCCATAAACATCTTAAAAGACCACCCAAGTTCTGGATTTAGTCACGGAATACATCATTTCGTGGAAAAACTAGATAATTCGATTGAACCTGCTTTATATATGGGCATAACCTGTATTTGACACACCCCCTTAACTGATGATGAGTCAGGACGTTGATAGTGGTGGGTATATAAGCTTCGGCTCTGAAGAACTTAAAGCTCATGACCAACTTTGCGCCTATCCACTTAATTTGCGCTATTTTGTACAGTTTTTTAATATTAATAAAATAAGAAATCGTAATGAAAAAAAATACAGTATAGAAAATTCACTCAGGTGAACTGACCTACGTACATCTTCTATCAGTCTCCTTCCTCATCTGCGCAAAAGCGTGATGGATGCTAGAATAGGCATGGCAAATACACAACTTTCCGAAGACGTTCGCTTAAAAATTATAGAAGTACCACTGATTTTTGCTAAGCCGTGAAAGATGTGGCACTAAATATAGATGAGTTAAATCGGTCATTTATATGGAAAGTATCAAAAAAAATACAGTTAATCAGTTGATTTTTTAAATACTGCCAAGCATTATAAGCTAATATATAAAAAAAAAAACTAATGCAGTCCACGAATGATGAGTTACAGCGAATACATTCAACTACCGAACTTCGATCAATTTGTGTGGCAAGAACCGGAAGAAGCCGTTTCATGTAACCCATTTAAAATTTCAGGCTGCCGTCTGGCGAAATAATAGGTCATGCCAAGTGGTAAACAGTTTCATACATATTTACTGCTTTCCAGTCTATCTGTCGTGTCAAAAGATAGTCAGTATCGGTGCGCAAATAAGTTCTCAGTGTTTTTCTCTTTTTTCATAAAAATTAAACTTTATTATGAAAACATGATTACAAATGTTTCACAAACAGGTTTTAACGGGCTTGGTCATGTGAAGCCAGGCGTTATCATGTTGAAGAATTACTTTTTCGTGCCTCTACACATATCGAGGGCGTCTGTCGCACAGAGTTCGACAGGCCGAGGCGACGACGTAAAGGCATGACGGGGCCGCCCCCATGACTTTCTTTTCTTTATATTAGTGCAGTGAATCCATTTCCCTTCACCATTCCCTTTTTGTCGCTGCAGCAGTTGTTCACAGGCGAACTAACGACGCTCAACGTCCCTTGCCTTCAACTCACAAGGAACCAAAGTTCCTTGTTTTTTAATCATTCCCAACGCACGTAATCCCCTAGAAATAGCTTGGTGGTTAACTCCTAATACTGAAACAAGCTCTACTTGTGTATGACACGGGTCCCCATCAAACAATTCCGCCAACTCAGTGTCTTCGAAGGTTTTTCGTCTTCCTTCACGCGAACGGTCGTCAACATCAAAATCATTACCTTTAAAGCGACGGAATATATCTCGGCACGTTTTTTCACTTAAAGCAGCATTTCCGTAAACGTTTTGAAGCGCTCGATGAGCTTTAACCACCGTTTTCTTCAATTAAAGGAAGAAAATCAATGCTTCCTGCACGTGACGATTATTTGGCACAAAAAAAAAATACAGATTCACACAACCAAAAGAATATGACGTCAAAAGAAAATCACTATTGGGTGGACGCGGCATATTTGCCATATGCCTTAGCATGGCTCATGATGTTTAGGCTATGGCAGAATCGACAAGCGGGAAATTGTTTGCGCACCTATACTTTCGATACTTTCTTATAGGTGTTGCATTTTCTGCCATATCAATCGATATATTCATTGCTTTGGGTGAAGGTATACAGAAAGCGCTTTTTTTATCGAATTGATTAGTGAGATCTTTATCTATCTGTTGGTCAGTTGGATTTGTACAAACCAGTATCAACTTTGAAGAGGAATTAAAGTTTTTGTTTTTTTTAATAATTTGTGTATTCTCCGACAAAGATGAATAATTCGTCGTTGTCTTTAAAAAAAAAGTATTAATACTCAACTGCCATTCTATAAAATGTGAATTTATCCTCGATCGTTGGACAAATCTTTGTCGATTTAAATATGCCCGCCTGCCTGTGCCTGCCTGTTAAAAGTTCGATAGGCTTGTGTTAAAAATCCGGCAATAGCCGGGTAGTAATGAAAAAAAAAAAACAAATTCCTTTGCATTCCATAAATGAGATAAGGCAGATCTCGCACACATCCTATCTTTTGTCTTGCTGAAGGGGACCTACTGCTTAACGACGATTCCGAATCCAAGTACACCACTATTCAAACACACACACGGAAGTACCAACCGCCTAAAGAAACATTTTATGGTTGTATCGGGGCATATGCACGGTAGACACAAGTTCTAACTATTGGGTTACGGCTGGCTATGATCATAGACAGTTTAAATTCGATATTGAGCAAAATTTGCCCATAATGGAAAAATAGATATTCTTTATTCTATGAAGACAACGGGTTATCTATGTTTGGGTTTCAGCAGTAAATATAAATAAAATATATGTAAAGCTATGATTTCGGTGAAACATTTATCCATCCATCCAGTTCGACATTTCGGGCGGTATGTCGACGATAACTTAACGAATGTTGGTTTGCAAATACTCAAACGTTTGGGGATTATCCGAGTAAACACGATCTTTGACGAAGACCCACAAAAAAGTCTAACTGTGTCAAATCGCACGATCTTGGTGACCAATTGACGTCGCCGAAACTTGAAACTATAGCTATAATTATAAACTATGGTTATAACTATGTAGCTATAAAGACAAAATTGGTTTTGTATGGCTCGAGGCTCCTGCCACCGACTTGTTAAAAACACATGTCGTCTAGTTCATAATTTTCAACTGCAAGCGAAAAAAAATTCGGTTATCATGCGGCCATAGCGCTCTGAATTGATGGTAACGGCTCCTCTACCGTCATTACAGCACCCAATCAGCATACCTACGGGGTTGGTAACGGACAGCCGACTTTAATTGTTGCATAAATTTTGCTCTGTATGGATGGGGGTAGAAATCTAAAATACAAAATTCAACCCAATGAGCCGTAAGATCGGTCCAATTACCGAGAACGCCATGGAATTGACAAATTGGGATTATCCACCACACCTTTGCTAACAGAAGCGATATTTTCGGCGGTGCGTACATTGCGATGATGCACAGACCTAACCAGATCAGTAACGTTTCTAGTCTCTTCAAATTTCTTTATAATCTTGCGAATTCCTTGCACAGTAGGTCGATTATAACGATAATAATTACTCCGTAATGCACGAAAAGTGCTGAAGTTTGAATCACTACTTTTGTAGTAAGTTTTAACTATTTTTACGCGTTCTTCTGTTGTTAAATGATTCATATTCGTAAATGGTAAACCTATCGCTACATAACTAACACTTCAGTTGACAGCCTTGTCAGGCCGGCGGTTTTGAAACCACTAAATGAATAACCCGCTATGGAAAAGATTCACTACAATTCATGTTTTTTTTAAGCGACCACAGTGATTGTGTTCTTACTCATCAAAAAAATGTTAAATATTATATTATATAGAAAAAAGTTAGTTAGTCATACAAGGATTAAATTCTCTTCTAAGAAAACTAACCTTTTCTAGTACTTTTTAAGCACTTTAACCATTTACAAAGCAAAAGTATAAAGGAGCTTGACGCAGTATTCCATATCATTTAAATTTTTAAAAAACCACAGTAATTACGAATGCAGTCGCTGGAAAATTCTAAAAACTGTGCGCCGCATTCTATAGTGGATCAAATGTAAGCTACGGGCCGGACGAACTCAAAGTATCTGCCCATTTTTTTTTCTATTTTATTTGATAACGGTTTTGAACATTAACGTAAAATAAAAGTATTTTTTTTTTAAATGTTATTGTTTCTAAATTTTTTAATGAAATCTCTCTTCTTAATAAAAATTGTTGTTTACACAAATATTAAAGTATTTTGGGCAAATAAATGCAACTACTTATTGTCTCATTAACTTTCTACTGTAAGAATACCTTCAATTTCAGTACGCCGACATGTATTTTCACCAACCAATTAACTGACTTTTAAAGGACATCTGATGACCGCTTCAAATGCGATCACAATTCAATGCACTGGCTTTACTACAAAATCAACATTTTCGTTGTGAAGGTTTTTTTTCTCGTTTAAGTAAAATTTCAAACTTTTCACAAACTCATCAGCCAACAATCAATCCATCCATCAATTCTGATGCCACTGACGCACATCCACTCAAGCATCAATACATTATTTGTGCCCCCAATTTTGAAATCATCATCCGCTGCTACAGACATTTGAAACAATTATCACATTCTCCGACATTATAAACAATCCACAAAGAGGCCCATTTGTGGTCAACTTTGACTAAAAGAGTAAGCAAAAGGAAGGGATTGAAAGAAAAAAATAATCAGTCCTTATTTGTCAATAATATTTTTGTGTCCACAAATTATCACTTTGTGTATTTCGTTAAAACATGAACAAAAGTTGAAAAAAGAACTGGGGAAAAAAACCAATTGATATTTTGTCAGCACAAAGGATAACATGTCCTTTTGGGTGTGCAGCAGCAACTCAATACATTTCGGTTTTTATTTTGATGTGAAAATAACTACCAACGAATGAGTGAATCAGGAAAGGGACATGACATGGGTTGCGGGCTTGGGAACGGAATCCTTTTGCAATTATCTTTTGAAAAGTTTACGCTTCAAAAAACAGGAACATCAACAACAACAATAACACCAACATAATGATTAATGTTGGTGCCTGTAACCCCCGCCTGCCCATGCATTCAATCCTGTTGTACGTTGTCAAGACTTTTTCATTCGCATCAGTGTCATACTCTGTTGTCACAATGATTGAAAGTAGTTTTTTCCTGTTTTCCCCCCTTCTCTCAGTTACTTTTCTTTGAACGTACAAACATATGGGTTATACGTTCGTATGTGTTGAGGACTTTGTATCATTTGGCTCTTTTTTATCACAAAAATACGTTTTTCTCCAGAATTCGATTTTTCATTGAAATCGTTTGTCAACATATTGTAAAATAATATCGAAATACGTCATTCGTCGTGGTTCCCCAATATGAGGGAAAGGGTTTTAAGGGACTAAAAATGTGACTGGCATGTTTTTTCTCAGAGAAGGGACCAAAAATTCCTTGGAGCAAACAAGTATTAAGTAAACTTCGGTGACATTTCTGGTGAGAAATAAAATACTTTCATAGGTTTGGTGTTTTGTATTTGCCGATTCACCCAAATACTACCATTACTTATCATAAACGGATAATTAGGGAATCTTTTAAAGAAAGGAATTTTCCCTCATACTGCGGTAAAATGAATGCAAATGACATCAGAGCTTTAACATTTCTTTAAATACCCCATTTTGTATTCGTTATAGGTGATACGAGTACAAGGTTGCTATTAAATAACTTCTGATTATTAGAAAATTCAAACAATGTGACAAAAAAGTCAACTTTATTCAAAACAGGTTTTCCTTAATTCGAAGTAATCAAGGTATATCTAACCTGATATGACCGCAAACTAACGCCTAGAACGAAGCTTTTAAGATATCAAGCCTATTATAACCAAATGTGTTTAATGACTTTTTAGGTCGATTGATCGATGTCCTTCTATCTAGCTGGGTGACACGATAGCTATAAAAAACCATTAACATGGCATAGCCTTATATTTTTATAGATTGTGGCCTGGGATTATAAAAGGGTCATGTCGGTCCACCCCTTCTTGTATCTCCAATACAAATTGATCGATTTTTTGAAATCAAAATTTTTTCCTGTATCTCTTATGATACTACCCGTACAAATCATCAATTTAACCCACATATTCTTTGTTTCATGCTGTATGTTTCGGCAGGAACGGGTTCACTTCTGACATATATTTACCTCAAAAGATTTATAAAAGTATAAAAAATAGCGGGGATTAGCTTTCGTTTCCAAAGTTTATTAGAGTTTATACCTTGAATCAAATACGGCATTATGT
Source organism: Philornis downsi (assembly GCA_019455685.1). NCBI lineage: Eukaryota > Metazoa > Arthropoda > Insecta > Diptera > Muscidae > Philornis > Philornis downsi. The sequence goes on along the minus strand of JAHXMU010000115.1, from coordinate 1,361,928 downwards.
GTGCAGGCAAACTCGTCTTACACGTATGGGGGGAGTATCAGAACTGACTTGAGCAAATCAAATAAATTCTCTAATAGCTTAGTCGACTTAAAGTTTGCTCTAAAGCACTCAATCTCATTACAATTGAGAACTTTACAATTCTTAATTGCGGTGGAGATGATAAAGTTAGGATTTATATCTTAGAATTTGCAAACGTGGGTTCTGGGCATAAACACATGCCTGTCAAGCAATTATGCTTTTAGTACATATCGTGTATTTCATAACGTAAATTGTGGAAATAAAAGTAGAGAGAATTGCTGGGCCATTTCATGTACCTTCCCCATAAGTAACAGATTTGATTTATATATTGATAGATTCACATTTTTCATTTCGTTCCACTAAATTCACTAGAATTTGATACACGACTAGCATTTGTTAAAGTACAACCCGAGAATGAAAATGTGCGGTTTTATTACAGCAGTCCTCCACTTTGAATGACCGATTCTGAACCGACTGATATGGATCTTTCAAGAAGTTGCACTGAAATTCTGTCAAATGTGGCGCCTGGTAAAATTAGTAGCTTCTGTATAAATTTGCTGATTTGTCGAAGTGTATCTTTTCTCCTGTTAGTTAGTTGATTAGTTGATTTGATAGTGCACAGTCGAATGTACACGAAATTCGCTGTGAGGTCAAGAAGACATGTCCAAATTGAAAATGTTAGTAATTATTTTTATTACTCATATGATGATTCTTGCTAGAACTTAAAAATATCGAAACTTCGCACACTTTTGTGCCTCCTATACAAGTAATAACATTTACTTTTAATTACACATTAGACGCTTAGTAAACTTAGTTTTGTGACTGAGAATGGGTACCTCACATACAAATTTATCGATTTTAATCTCTACGCCAAAGGCTTCAGTAAGTAATTATTATCTCTTTTTATTGTGCGTTCATTAATTATGCGTTAATGATTTTTCACGCCCATTCTGGCTAGCCACAATGCAATTTGTATGCTGGTTTTCTTATTTAAAGACTTTGGGCAGGTTGCGTCAGGTTGAAGTGTCATTATGTAATGGCGAAAAAAATCATGGCTCCAATTACGGCCCCAATTTTATCTTTTTAAAATATTACAACAACGAAAGAACAGATACAAATCGAGGAATATTGTTGTATATATCAAAGATTTCTTTTTATATTCCATATTATTTTGTAGACATGATGATAAAAGAATATTAACATATGCTGGAATCGTATCTCACAATTTTGTGCATTGCTGTGGATTCAAGCAAAAAAATTACAACTCTAACTCCATCTTTGACTCTTGTATTTAAAAAGCTTCCGATACTGATTCCAGCTATATAACGTACATGTTAATTTCATTATAAACTAGATATAACATTTGAAATATGCAATTTCTATGATAATTAGTCACAGAAAATGCACAGTCATCAAAATAATATTCGTAGCAGATAATCAAAGTCAACATCTGACACGAACTACGTTGTTTTCAATCATTTGATATGTGACAAATTCGAAGTCACCGAGCAGAATCAGAGCCTACGGAGAAATGTAATATCCACGTTTTTAGAAAATGTGCAATTCAAAATTCTGCCAGAGGCAACAAAACTTTAAAACTACCATAAGAGAAGACAAGTTCTGAAGGCTCATCTTTGGACTGTGTTTAGCAAAGCGTTTGCTAAATTGCCAGGTTAAGCCGTCATAGATTCAACTGTCTGGTGTGGTAATTTGAAACAAGGTCTGAACCAGTACAGAAATTTAAGTTAAGTGAACTGACTTATATATACAGGGTGTCCGTCGGCAAGTTATACTACTTTGTCTTGCCGCCATTTTGGTAAACATTAGTCTTGACAGTTCATATTTGGCAGTCGTGAAGTAGAGACGTTGCAAATTTATTATGGAAAAATATTCAATAAACCAACGTGTTTTAATCCTTAAAACATTTTATCAAAATCTATCATCGATTACAGTGACGATGAGAAAGTTATGTGAAAGTTATGCGACGTGCCAACAAGACGCACTATTTATCGTGTATTGAATGATTTCGAAGAAAGAAGGTATGTAGCTGATAGGGTCAAGCATGTACCACAACGTACTGCAAGATCAGCTAAAAACATTACTGCTGCTCAAGTAAGTACTCAGGAGCTTGGCCTTTACAGAACAACTATGGCCACAATTTTGCATAAGGATTTGCATTTGTTTCCATTTAAGATTCAGTTGACACAAGAGCTTCTTCCACAAGACAATTTACGACGCCGTACATATGCCAATAGGATGTTACAGCTCGCCCATGACAAACCCGATCATAATGAGTGACGAGGCACATTTTCATTTGAATGAATATGTGAACAAACAGAATAGTCGGTTCTGGGCAATGAAAAACGCTCAAATTATTCATCACCTTTGAACCCATTAAAAGTCACAGTCTGGTGTGCAATTATTGGACCTTATTTCTTTGAAACTGAAAACGGCGTAACACTGTCAATGGGGAGCGACATCGTGATGTGATTGAAAACTTTTTAACGCCACAACCACATGCTCTGGGCTTGATTAACATGTGATATCAACAAGACGGTGCCACATCGCATACAGCCAGGATTACAATGGAATTACTGCGAGACCTCTTTCCATAACAAGTTATTTCAAGAAATGGTGGTGTTGATTGGCCTCCAGAGTCGCCAGATTTCTTTTTGTGGAGATATCTAAAAATCAAGGTTCATGCAAACAAACCAGAAACGCTCGAGCAACTCAAACAAAATATTCGTGATGAAATTAATGAAATACCGCGGGAAATGTGTGAGAATGTAATGAAAAATGTGCTTAAAAGGGCTCGCATTTGTGAGGCTAACAGAAGCGGACATTTATCTGATATTGTATTCCATACATAATTGCCAACATTAAATAAAACACTTATCAGTATAAGATCCATTCCCTTTCATTTAATCGAAAGTTATAAATAAACAAAGTAGTATACCGTCCCGACGGACACCCTGTATCTGCACTTATCGTCCCAAGATTGATGCAAAAGTGTACGGAGAAGGAGAAGGGCGTAGTAAATTAATAGGGGTTTATAAACAATTGTATGCTACTGGACTTCTTACTTATATGTTACGGTTTTTCTCTCATAAATTATAGAAAAAACATCACCTACGCTGATTTCTATACTAGATACTTTGAATGAAGCAACAATTATCATTTCTATTCTCAGAACTGAGTTTAATAACACCTGATGCTTGGTAAACAACACAAAATTTAGCGAGGCAGACTAAGAGATATGAGTAGGAAAATATGGTTTAGATGCGAAAATTTGTAGACTTTTTATTCGTTTAATCAAATATTACAATTTAACTCAAACAACGACAGTTCATAATACTCTGTATGCGAATTAGCACTTACAGAGAAAATATTAGATTTCGATAAATCAGTAAATTTGTATGGAAGATATCATCTTCATTCGAAGAACTAGATTTATGAAACGCAAATTTGGCTGAACTATATACAACTGCTTAAAAGATATACAACTAAGAATTAGCAGGTTCAATCAGTCATTTGTATGGGAGGTACCATAAGGAGTCGAACACTTAACTTCTACCAACTTTTACTAAATTTAATTTAAGAATATGTAGTTTAAAGCGGCCATTTGGAGAAAGACTGCGTGGTTAATTGGTCAATTTTTTTTTTAATTCTACCAGTACTTTTTTCCATCGACTAAGAGTTACAGGAGAGAGGCGGAATTTAACAAAATCGGTTAAGACCACGTCTTCCACTCCAATCAGAATATTAGGTTGTGCTTAAGAAGTTGCATAAATATTCGATAGACTTAAAAGTCACGAATTACATTTGCCCAAAAGATATTTGATATTTAAGAAGCTTCCCTCTGGTTGTTTTTTTGCGGTATTAAATGGCATATACGAGGTGTGATAAAAAAAACTTTTTTTTTCAAATTTCGTGAGTTACGTATGTTCGATTTTCGCATTTTTTTCTGTTATGTTGGCACACATGTCTGTTATATATGTTGACAATATCAGCCATCTTGGATTGTTAGTTTGTTTTTGACAGATAAAAAGGTTAGTCGTGTTTTGATGTGCTCTTCGATTTTTTACTATTCGAAAAAATGCGTCAAAGAAACTGTATTAAGTTTTGTGTAAAAAATAAAATTAAATGTGCAAGGATATTTGAAATATTGACTATGGCGTTTGGTGAGTCTACAATGAGCAGAACACAACTTCAATTGTGGTATAACCGGTTTAAGGAAGGCCGAGAAGATGTCAATGACGATGCTCGTCCTGGCCGCCCCACCACGTCAACAACCGATGAAAACATTGACGCGGTGAAGAAACTGATTTTGGATAATCGTCGAATCACTATTAGAGAGGTTCCGGATGATGTTGGCATATCGTTCGGTTCATGCTAAGCAATTTTTACGGATGTTTTAGGCATGAACCGTGCGGCAGCGAAGATTTTTCCAAAATTGCTAAATTTTGAACAAAAACAACGTCGCATGGACATCGCATAGGATCTGTTGAACGAAGTCAACGACGATCCAAATATCCTCAAAAAGGTCATAACTGATGACGAATCATAAGTGTATGGCTATGACATTGAAACCAAAGTCTAAACTTTCCAATGAAAGAATAGATCCAAGACCGAAAAAAGCACGTCAAGTTCGGTCAAATGTGAAGGTTTTGCTCACTGTTTTCTTCGATTGCAATGGCGTAAATGAATTCATGAATTCTTGCAAAAAGGTTGTACGGTCAATAAGGAATACTACCTTGAAGCTGTTTGCACGAAGCAATTTGTCAGAAACGCACAGAATTGTGGAAAACCCAATTATGGATTTTGCACCATGATAACGCACCAGCTCACACATCGATGCTTGTGCGTGAGTTCTTGGCCAGAAACAAAACCGCAATCATGCCTCAACCGCCGTATTCACCGGACTTGGCCCCCGCTGACTTTTTCCTCTTCCCAAAACGGAAGTCACCGATGAAAGGAAAGCGTTTTGCTACGATTGAGGAGATAAAAGAAAAATCGAAACAGGAGCTGTTGGCGATACCAAAGAGCACGTTTTAGAAGTGTTTCGAGGGGGACTACTTTAAAGGAAATAAAATAGAAATTGATGAACAATTAAATACTTTTTGGAAAAAATTTAAAATAACGGTTATTTTTTGATCACACCTCATACCTTAATCTTTTCAGGTGAAATTACAAAAACAGTATCCTTTATATTAGGGGCTTGTACAAATGTTTGAAGTTGCTAATGCACTAAGAATCTGGTTGGAAAAGGCATTTTTCTTTATTAAATTGGAAAAGTGTTCCAATCGCTTTAATCTGTTGTGCTTCTTCTCCAATTCGTTAGAACTTGTCTGGTGCTTCCAATGGAGTTTTGATAGCTTCTTTTGCATCGCTCCCAAAGTACGACCGGCACTAAACTCGACCCAGCCAACACAATAAATATTTTTATGTGCCTGCAAAGTCGATGTTGGGACATAGCTGATGATGCATCATTCATCAGACACAGAAATTCTTCTTTAACTATGATGGTTTAGTACAAGCGACAGCGGGACAGATGATCGTAGATTAGAGCACCGATATCCCTATCAGATCTTCCTTTGAACGGCAGTCATATCAATGTGTCTGACGAACGCTGCCAGTAATGGAGTAATCAATAAAATCTGATGGTAAAAGCTTCTCAAATTGATGTTCGAAATTACCGCATACCAGTGGATCACATTTAGTGAGTATAAAAATAGAATGCCTGTAAGCTTACTGAATGCCACAAGTTCGTCTATATAACCCATTTATATAAAGGAATTTGATTCCTTCTTTATCATGTTTTCTTTTTCTCCCAAAAACTCTCAGAAATGATAAAGCCATACAGCTAGACAGGTAGAACTAATATCTAGCAAATGTGAATTTTTGTCCTCAGCTACTAAAAACCCAAACTAAATAGTAGTATCTGTTTGCAAAAGATACATTTCTGCTAATTTCTCTTGCATTTAATTTTCGTCCATTCTGTAAACAGGACAATCTGCAATTGCTTTAATTTTGACAGCAATTTTTTGCATAGAAACTAACGTCTGGAAACCTCATCAGTTTAAAGATAATAAATTTCAGTTAAAACAGCTGAAACAGTGGATTCCTCCCATATCCTATTCCTGAAAAAAAAACGACCAGATGTTAATTAGCTGCATTTGCTGTTTTTCTTTTTTCTTTCGAACAATACTCATCCGGCCTTTAATAAGCCATATTTGAATAACTTCTACCCATATGATGTTAAATGCAAACAAGGAACAAAAAAAAAAAAAAAAAAAGAAAAAAACAAGAGAAAAACACAGACAAACACAACAAGCAACAAAAAAAACTATAGGAAACGGAAATAGAATTGTCGTGTGTGTGGCAAAAGCTACCAGGAGCACATATTTTGCAAATATAAAATGGCAATCATTACATGTAAATATAATTAAATATTTAAAATGTTTTACCATATGGTGAACTTAATTAAGTCTACATGAAATCAGCAAGAAAAAAACATGAAAACAACTCTCCTCTTTTTCGGCAAATGGTATATTTATGTAAATTCATACAAACACACACACACACACACACACATACATCATGAAATATGTGCACTACATACGAGAATATTCAGATTTGTATTCGGTTTTTTTCTTGTCATAATTGAAAAACCTTTATTATTACTACTGTTTGCGTGTGTGTCGCCATATATATATATGGAAATAACTTTTTCAGAAAAAAAAGGTCTCAATTCTGTCCTGTGATTTGGTGCGAAACAATTGAAAAATTTCACAAAAAATCGTTTACATATTTAAGTACACACTCACTGCAGTGTTTACATAAATGATAAGTCTAATTTGTTTTGCTCACAAAAATATCATATTTTACTTGGGAAAAAAATCGCACAGTTTCATACGGCATATATTAATTTATATAAATATTTACATTTAATTAATACAGCATTAAATATTTAGCCAAGTATTTAATATATGAGAACTTATAAAGCATCGCTATTTCATGCAATAAATTGTTAATTGTCATGCAAATGTAAATTGTAAAAGCTAAAAAGTATTAAATATTTTAAGATATACCTATATCTACATTTAGGATAGTGAACATGGCTTAAAATCTAACAGTATGCTCATTGGAAATGGCTGGGCTGCTTTTTACCGAGAGAAAAATGGACTGATGTGAAGTCTGTGAAAGCTTTACCCATGGTGTGCCATCACACCGGTGCCGTTTCTAATTATATGCTTTTCTTTCTTGGTTATGTGTTCTTTTTTTCTTCAGGCGACGGCCGGCACCCCTTTGGTGTACTCACACTAATCCCGAAGGATTAGTTAGACTACCAGAGATTGGAAGTAGGTCCCTTCGAAAAGCTTCCTCAGGTCCCGCACTCAGCCAAAGTACCTTTGTAGTCACTTGGTATGAAGTGAACTACCTCCCGAGTAGGAGTTGAGATATCTAGGAAACCCTCGGATAGATATGAACAGTGTTTTCCAAGCTAATGTCTTCTTTCACCAACGCTTGAGCAACGCAAAAACACTGAAAACACATGTTCGGGCAACCACAACCAGCACGATGCTCCCACTAGGGGTCCAACACCATTGACCAGGAAGGAACAATGTTCCTTGGGCCCCTGGTCACCCGTGCTACCAGAAGAGAAGAACCCTCTGGTCTGGGTTTCGCAGACAAGCTACTCCAGTATTGCTTTATTATACCTCGCATGGAACTGGTAATCCATAATACGGCATAGATTTTCAATGTCCGAGGAGAGAATATCAACACAGCAAAGCGAAGTACACCATGCTCCTATCATAGTTCATAATCCAGATCTCTCTGGTCATACATCTATATTTACGGAAAAGATAAATCTTCTGATACCTCCCGATGGCTTCTCTATGTCGCACCTGTTGCCAGAATGTGTCTTGTTTAACTATGACTCTCCCCTTAACTTGGTTTTCGAAAAACGAATTCCAAGATCAGTTTGATATCATATTATAAGTGAATCCCAAGACATAATCCACCTTTTCCTAGGGTGCCTGGCACAAGGCCACACTACTTTGTTTTTGTACGCAAACATCATACCCTTTGCCTGCTTAATTACGGGATCAGTTAGAGAGGCCTGCGTTTTAGGGGTAAGCGGTACAAAGCATCCTAGGAAACACCCGCCTACCCACAGAAAAACGGACTAGAAGCTAAAAAAATTGTAACCTGGCAAATCTTTTTTTTAGGTTACAGTGCATACCATTTTTCTTTCACGACTACGTGAAACTACAGCCATTACCATAATTTTATCGATTATTCTTTGTTTCGTTTTTTTTCTTTCCTTTTTTTTTTTTGTGAATTGTAAATGACCTTTTTATTGCTCCCATATTAAAGACATCTTTCTGTTAGCTCCTATACTAAAAACACATTTTTTTTATTACATTAAATTCATTAAAATTGGGAACAGTCTATTTTTTTTTTTTTAAATGCATGGAAAATTGAAACAACAGGCCACACAGATGATAAATTTAATTCATCTAGAGAAAGGTTTCTATATGTATACTTCGTACATTAGCAATGTAATCAGTCGAATTCGGCACACTAAATTTTTTTGATCAAATGAAGAGCTGGTCTATGTCTATGACACACCTCTTCATATACCTATACAGTGTGGCGTACTAGTTGTTCTACAATAAGAAATTCAGATAACATTTTTTTTTTAATCAATAAATGAGTATTTCTGGCTCGAAGGACCATGTATAATTCCGTTTCGAACTGTTATATATGTGACAATGGACTGAATTTGCTCAAAGTTTGCGGAATTATAATGCAACGCTCGTGAACCACAAAATAAAAGGCAAATATTATATTATAATATTGTAACGAAGCTTTCGTTACAAATTAATAACATTTTCTGTACGCCTGAAATGATGATGTTTGAATTTACATTTGTACAGTATTTTTTAAATTGTATAGCACGTATAAGAGAAAGAAATTCAATGCAGATGTAAGAGATTCAATGCAGCAATCTAATCGTCCACCGACACATACATATATAATCTACCAGAGGCCCGATGATTGAGTGTATTATACCGTTCTCACTACTTCACGTACATTCTTCTCTTGTGTTTTCTCTGCGGTGATGTCTCTCTACTACATCTTCGGCAGTGTATGTTCACTATATTGCATGAGCTTCTGATGATGGTGATTATCACAATCAAATCAGTAGAGCTTCGGCCATCGTTGTGGTGGCCACACAGCGAAGGAAGTAGTCCAATTCAACCGTAGTGATGTAGAGGGACACTATTGATTTTTATAGTCATAGTGCCCAGTCGTCAAGTAGTGGTGAGAAGGGATACCACAGATTCTTTTAGTTATTGTTCCCAATCACAAATGCAAAAGTATGTTGTTCAGGACAACATTCGTGAGTTGATGCGTATACTCTCTTCTGTACGCACGTTCGGCGTGAATGTCATCCTCTAGTTGGCCAGTCTTACTAACCTTATGCACAAACTTGGGCTTTGGACCAAAATTCTTTTTCAGTAACCATATATGTTTAGTAACACTGCTCTTATTTCAGAAATAAGTTTGCAATATTTTCAAAACGTTCTCATATCTCTGCCTCGTAGGTGCAGTACTTACTTCAAACATACCTATATATCTCGGGGGGTACGGACAGGCATGGGGGTTTTCCCTATGTCTATATTTCATGGTTGCCGTTCACCGTCGTCCTCGCCTCCCACCGGTGAGGGTACTGCATCTTTGCAATGTAATATCGACCATTCCGTCTGCCTGGGGTCTCCGTGCCTGCAGGTATGTAAAAATCTCCAGTCTGTACTCTTTTGCCACAGGGCGAACAATCCCGTGAAGTATGGTGTATAAATCACGACTTCGTAGTAGCTTTGCTATGTGCTTTGCTACGCAGCTCCAACCGGTGAGTTTGGCCGGTAGCGTGGGGATCAGGAGGCCCCGGGACTGAGTTCCCGCCTGATAATTCGGTGTTGGACCCCTAGTGAGAGCATCACGCGGGTTGTGGTTGATACAAAAAATCGCTGGTAGAGACTTTGTGCTCGAATGTGGAGTTGCATTGCAACCGGGTGCTACAGACCCATAGAGTAGCAGAGGTGGTAAGATAGGCCTCACCTCCGCCAATGGGGATTATGTTCCATACTAGCATAATCAATTTGATATCGCCTGGCTGCGAAGAAAGGGTTGACAATATGCGGTAGTACCACAATTGTCAGCTCCTTTTCCTAGATAGCCCAAGTTTTACTTGGCTATCCCAGGGGGGCGTTGGCAATCGCATTGTAATATGACCAGTGTGTCGCACACCGTAGGTAAGGCCTTTACGACGAGACTCACGTTAAACCCTCGTGGACTTCAAACATATACGTATATTTAGACCACCTCATTTAAAAGGAACCACTCTAGTTAAAAGAAACTTTTCGAATTTCATCTTTGGTTTTGTTGTAATAAAAAAGTAAAATGACTCATACGAAGTTGTGGTCACTTGCAGTTTATCATACGTTTATTTTTTATAATGAATTTCATTATTATGAATTTTATAAATTATTTTACTGGCCGCCAGCGTTAAAGATTCAAACTGCAAAGAAAAATTTATATAGAATTTTTTCAACATCATTTTCTTTTTGCTCTATCTTTTTCATTGCAGTACAACCAAAATAAAATGCAGATGATGGAAAATGATAACGATGATGAAAAGCAAAAACACCTAATGGGAATTTATAAGGTAAATGCAAAATTCATTTCGTTCTCCTCTCGAGTTGCTCTAAACGTTTGAACTCAAGAAGCAAATCTTTAGAAAATATGAGCAGGTGGAAAAGTCTCGATATTATAAATGCGTTTTGCATTTGATATTTAATAAAACTAGATTGAAGGTAAATGTAAAAACGAGAACTTCTCCAAAGACAATGAGTATGTTAAATTTCATTAAATTATATTAAAGAAAATAAAAAAGGAAAACATACACGTATTCGTTTATACCTATTTAAGAGGACTCATGCAAACAGATATACTCTAAATAAAATTCTAAATTTCTCTTAATAAAAGTCTACTATCAGGATTATGTGTATATAAACATGCAGTTTCATTCTACAGCTGAATGCATTTAAAGTTTGTTTTTGAAAGCTCATGACAAACTAACTGACAGCGCGTATGATAGATAGTCGGAAACGGACGGACAAACTCGTCTGTTAGTCTCTTTTCAGATAGACAGTGAGACAACCTCTACGAGCCGACTGAGTGACTGGCTGACAGAGGGACGGATGGACCGATGCAAAACCTAACAGGCAAACGGACAGATAGACATCTAACCAAGACAAGCTGGCAATAAGTTATTCCGACGGATATGTACTATAAGAGTGTAAACCGAGAAGTACGTTGGTAGGTATGGTACCGTGTGTACACAACACCACTTAAGTTGTTGTTGCGGATGCAAATTCAAATGCAACAGCAAGCAAAGCTCACCATCATCATCATCGTCATCGTCGTCGTCGCCGCCAACAACTGCTATATATCCTTTATAGCCTTACTTCAGAAACGAGGCGGAAAAATAAAAATAGCAAATTGAAAGAGTTGGCAAAGTTTTCAAGCATACAAACAGGCATTCACTAGAACTTCAGTAAACGATGTGCGTGCATGTGTTCGTGTGTGTGTGTGTGTGTGTGTGTGTGTTTGTAGCTGTGTGAAAGCAATCAAATCGTAAATATATATAAACAAGTATGTGTGCAATGTCTTGCTTGAGTATCGACAATTTTTAACCTGTTCAATTGCAGAAAAACGTTTCATCTTATCGATAATTTAATATCCATAATTTCCAATATACAAAGTCAGCAGAGATGCAAGAAGCACCAACGCTCATTCATAGTATTCACTTACATACTTATATAAGTTATATACATACATACTTATTCAAGTAGTTTATATTCTTATGTACACATACAAGTCGTTTGTGCTTTTAACTCTCTTTCTCTCTCACACACTCTCTCATGATATAAATACATTTAAGCCCAGTGAAATTGTTAATAACATGTACATTTAAATAATTCCTTCATACATTCTCCTTCAATGCATTGTGCAAATTCTGTGTCATGGATAAGTACTTTGACCATGGACTTGATTGGCGGAAAGGAAACCCATAAGGGAAATTATGATAATCAATTTAATAATTATATTGCAGTTTTGCCTTTCCTCTGTGTCTCTCATGCGTAAGACTTTATATATGCAAAATGTATGTATGTATGTGCATGTGAGGCGTAATTAAGTGAATGAAATATGCTCAGAATAAGAAAAAATACATAAATTTTTGACAAAATATTCTTCATTTCCTTTTCGTTTTCTGTCGCATTTGCCAGAGCAGAAACTATTTTGCATAAAATTCGAGAAATTGTAAGACGACAAGACAAATACTTCAATAATTTTAATTAGATCAAAGAAAATTACAGCGAGCTGTATGTGATTCTTACGCAATGCTAAAAAACAGCTAAAAACCAGACAGGAATCTCAGTCAGGTGAACTGGCTTACCTATACGAGTACATTCGCCCAACATTCTCTTGCATTTCTACAAAAGGATGCGGAGTGCCAGCGTGATAAATCACTCGGATCTTATCGATAAATACTTGGGATTATTGCACAGTACTGCTTTTATTACAATTGTCCAGGAGTATATAAGTTAAATTAAATGGCATTACATTACATTACATTAAAGGCTTCAAAGAAATGTTTAAATCACTGCTGGCTACGGAATAGGATTTACAGTATAAACCAAATTTTACTAGTTCCGTCAGTTTTATATGAAAAGTACCTGAATGAGCGCGTCACTACAGTCAATTTTTAATTCTAAATAAGTTTTTCAAATCCATTTCGTGTGTCCATTTTGGTTGAATTCAATACAACTAACTGAAATGTATGAAACTAAGAATATGTTGGTTAAATTGATCATGTTTTTGGGAAGTATCAGAGGGAGCTAAGTTACATGGTCGTTTTTTAACCAATTTCGTCAGACAATACATGATTATCTATTTAGTGGTTTTAAAACCGCCGGTCTGGCAAGGCTGTCAGCTGTCAAATACCAGTCATCTGAAATGTTATTTATTTGGTGAAAGGCTTGTCACGAATATGGATCGTTTAACAACCAAAAAACGCGTAAAATTAGTTAAGTACCAGAGGTGTCTAAGTTACATGGTCGATTTTTAACAAATTTATTTAGATAATACAGGATTATCAACTTAGTGGTTTCAAAACCGCCAGTCTGGCAAGGCTATAAAATACCTTTCATCTGAAGTGGTATTTATTTTTGGAAAAAGCTTGCAATTTACGAATATGGATCGTACCCAAGAACGTTTAAAAATAGTTACAATTTACTGAAAAAGCGGCGATTCCAACGTGGGCATTTTTGGTGTATTACGCGCTGTTTATGTTAGGCATAACCGACCTACTATGCAAGGAATTGGCAAGATTTTAAAGAAATTTGAAGAGACTGGAAGCGTCTCAGATGTAGCCGTAATGTACACACTGCCGAAAGTGTTGCTTCTGTTAGTGAAAGTGTGGCGGACAATCCAAATTTCAATTCAGAGTGCCGTATGAAATTGGCCTGCAATTTGCGATTATGAACTGGACGATATGTGGTTTCTTGAAGATGGTGGCACGAGCCATACAAGACCAATTTTGAATATATTGCATGAGAAGTTTTCAGAAAGAGCAATTTCATATCTTTCTTGGATAATGTCCAAACGTTGAAACATTTCAAAACCAACATTCGTCAAGTTATCGCCGAGATACCGCAAAGAAACCGCCGAGAAATGAGCAAAAAGGCGGTCCAAAACTACCTCAAAAGGGCCCACTACTGCAACTAATCTACAGGCGGTCATTTAAATGTCATTGCATTTTGTACATAATGGGAAGGTCCAACCATTATAATGAATAAATGAAGGTTTCATCGAAATCATAGTTTTATGTGTACTTTATTTAACTTTACTTTTGAAACCGAAAAATGGATAACCCAGTACAAAGAAACACTGTGAACTACAACTTAGGTTGCTGCAGTCTACGATATAGGAGTTTCAGAATATAAATTGAATTTCAGAAAGTTTTCATATTTTTATGGAAGATGTACAAAGGCCGTGACAATGTGGTTAATTTTTCTCTTAGACGCTATCATAGCTGACTCTTAATACATATCAAAATTGAATAAATTTAATATAACTGCATAGTAGAAATGTATTTACGGGTTAAATGGGTCATTTGTTTGATCAATTTTTTGTTTGATCAATTTATAGAGCAAACTAGTGAACGATCAAATTAGGGTTTACAGAGAAAAAATTTTGTTTCTTAAAATCGACCAATTTGAATGGATGGTATCAGAACAGACATGGGATTGCGATTTATTTACATTCTTAGAAGCTACCACAGTAAATTCTTTGCATGTAACAAATTCGCTTAAGTTTAATGCAACCAAAGAATGTATGGATCTAATCGGCTTTACTATACCTTTATTTTATGGACAGAATCATGTTCAAATAACACACTGAAAATTTAAACTTATGGTTATGGACATGATGTATTATATCGAAAATATACTGTATATTAAAACTATCTATTAAAAAGCTCATGTGATTTAAGGGAAATCATTTTGTTATTGAAATTTAATCGCACATTTTCCTACAGTTTGATTGATATTTTTATTAATTGCTCGAATGCATGGTTAACACTAAAATGATGGCACTCAAATCTCAAGAACCAACTACGGATGTCATAGTTCCTATGACATATTGTGAAGTTGAAAATATTTTGAAAATTTATCAAATTCTAAATCTCCTGGTCTTGACAACATTCTAATGCATTGCTGAAAAAGTTGCCAGTAAGAGCTATTAAGCTACTAGTCATAATTTTTAATAGCTGTCTGCAACTTAACTGCTTTCCAGATATTTTCAAAACGGCGAAAATTATTCCAATACAATATTCCAATACAAGAACCTTGCAATGAGTTACAAGCCCATTAGTCTTTTAAGCAACATTGGAAAATTGTCTGAAAAGCTAATACACACGCTTGTCGACAATTACACACGTAACAACAATGTCATCCCCAAAGAACAAATTGGGTTCAAACGCAAACACAGCACCATACATCAAATAAGTCGTATCAAGAACAAAATTTTAAAGAATAAACGAAATAGAAAATCTACGGGAATCATTCTCCTCGATGTTGAAAAGGCGTTCGATACAGTATGGCACAATGGTATCATCTACAAGTTACTTAAAGCAAAGTACCCTAAATATATATGTAGAATTGTGGCTGATTTCTTAAACTTACGAAATTACACTGTATGTATAAACAATTCGAAATCAACGCTGAGATCAATTCCAGTCGGGTTACCTCAGAGTTCAACGCTTTCCCCGATTATGTACTCGATATATACCGCCGATTTTAAACCCCCAAAACTCATAGATACGGCGTACTACGCAGACGACACAGCGCTGATTACATCCAGCAAACTAACCAGCGCTTTACTGAAAAAGATGGAGAGAAGTTTAGCTGTTTGTAATAAATTCTTCAAAAAATGGAAATTTAAAATAAATAACGGAGAACTCAGGCGATTATTTTTCCATTTAAATAAATCACCTAAGCGAATACCAACACGCCAAATTATTTACGAAAACGACTACATTAACATTAATGATCAAGTAAATTATCTCGGTGTAACTTTATACAAGAAGTTGAATTTCCGTCAACATATTGATCAAGTGTGTAATAAAGCTACTACATCCTTAAGAGCACTATGGACGTTCCTAAACAAAAGATCACCACTAAGCCGAACAAACCAGGAACTATTATTCAAATGTGTCATTAAACAAATCCTGTCATATGCTTCGTCTGTATGGTATACTGCAGCCAAAAGTAACTTAAAGAAGATCCAAATTATCCAGAATAAATGCCTTAAAATAATATACAAAAAGAATTGGCGGTTCTCAACTAGATTATTACATCTTGAAACAGGCTTCGAAATATTTACACATTTTATTAATAGATTGAATAATAATTATTTCAATAAAGTTGCAAATTCTACTTATGCAATCATGGGAGAATGCAGAGATCTACGAAGAGATCTAAAATTTATCAAATTAAAAATTTTTGTCTTATAACAGATTATTTTCATTAATAATCGTACTATAAACACTAATTTTTCTATAAATATTTGAAAACCCATTTTCCATAATTATAATTATATAAAGGTTTTTCCCCTTTTCCTTTTCCATTGTTGTCATAAATTTTTTTAACAGATTTTATAAAATTATAAGTGCTATTTGCTGTAAAAATCGTACGATTTGAAATTGAAAAATTTTTATTGATTGCTACTACATCTTCATCATTTAAGATTCTTTGAACGTATAACAAAATATGCAATCAATTACATTTTTCATGAATACAGAAAAGGAGCACATTAATTTATAAATGTATAATAAATCCTGCCAATAAATTTATGATATCATTGCATATACAAATTATTACCTATCAAATATCAGATTTTATAAGGGGTAGACCTTCACACTGCCTCAAGATAATTTAATTAATTTTATACTTGAGTTAATGAACCTTTAGGAGAAATGTTGTGTACCAAATTCCATTCGACTAAGTAACACAACTGACTCTTTTGTGGTATATTTGTGTAGTTGACATATGAAATTTCCTTTGTTATAAGCAGTTATTACAATTTTAATGTGTATGGAAAATGTGTGCGAAAGTTTTCCAATGCACTATAAAAGTGTAGGTAGAACCAAGGACAAATCAATAGCAGCTATGAATATTGTAAGCTTTGGGAATGTTAGTTAAGTTTGGCAACACTATGCGAGATTGGTTTATTTAGGACTCCAAACAAACTAAATTATGAACAAAGCACATGCTCATGGCACAAGAGCAAGATTACAATAGAATTTCATTGCAACATTTTTTGATCATAGTGGATACTGGAATAACCCTCAAATATAAATTGAAGTTAATCCGGCAAATACGACTGCATTATTCGCCCTTTTGCTTTGCTATAATCGATCCTATTTCAAAGGAAAATATTGTTGTACTGATGGAATGAAAAGCCAACACTAACACTTTCATTATTTTTCATCAAATCATAAAATAAATTTAACAAAACGTAATTTTTATTGAATCACAATATAATTTCGACATATACAGGGATTTCTGTTGAGTGAGCTTGCTTTCATATACCTACATTCAGCGTCTTTCTGCGATGGTGCGGGGATGACAGAAGGTGGTTGCTTATCAACTATTATACAGAATTAACTAACGATAAAATATGTTAATTTATTACTTAATTCAGTTTCTGTCATTTGCCATTGGTTTTTGCTTATCCGCATAATTTGTTTAGAACATATCACAAATGGTTCAATTTCATACGATAAACTAAGTTTATTGAATAACTTTTGCGTGATGAATTATCCTTAATTCACTGAAAGCCTAATGCAGAATTGTACTGTACTCGTATTTAGTGCAATAGAATGCAATAGAATACAATAGAATTAAATTATATGTGGACGTAGGAATATGTGTTTTAAAGTAGTCACATTGTTCTAGAAGTACCAGAAAGGACGTGATTATACTATCGATATTATTTCATATTTTATCACACATTAGAAAACAAAAGAACAGGGCAAATCATATCTTACTACAGCTTACAATTACAAATTGTAGAAGCCAGCAAATAGAAGTGAATGCGAGGTATCAGGCAATACAATTAAAATATATGTGAACGTTGGAATGTGCGTTTTAAGGTAGTTACATTGCTCTGGACGTACCAGAGAGGACATGAATATCCTGCTGATATTATTTCCAATTTTACCATATACATATTAGAAAACAAAAGAACAGAGCGAGGCATACCTTACAGCAGTTTACTAATTACAAATTAAATAAGCAAGTCAATTTGTATGCGAGGTAGGAGGCTATAGAATTAAAATATATGTGGACGTAGGAATATGTTTTTTAAAGTAGTCACATTGCTCTGGATGTAGCGGAAAGGACATGAATATCCTGCCGATATTATTTCCAATTTTGCTACATGTTAGAAAACAAAAGAATAGGGCAAAGCATATTTTACAGCAGCTTACTTATTACAAATTAAAGAAGGAAGTCAATTTGAATGCGAAGTACCAGGCGGTGGCCATTTTTATTCTCAGATATAACATTGCCAAATGCTTGACGGCAACGCTTTCCGCAGGAAGTACCAGAAAGTGAATGGCTACTCGGATGATTTTTCTTATTTTCATTATCTAGCAACCCAATGGACAATAGTATATATAATAAAGCCTATCAGTAAGAAATTACAGACAATAGATTGAGTTTCGGTCGTGAGATTCCAAAAGCGGTGTAGTTGTGCATTCAATTTTCATTCTCATATGTAATTTTACTCAGTGATTGACATTAGCAATCTGCATTCTGCTCTGATTCACTATCAGCTATACAAATGATTACAAATATTTTTTCAACAACAATTTCTGTTGCTCCCCAATTAGGTCCATCCTAATAATAAAACATCCAAATGTTACCATTATTTGGACACTTGGGGCATAGTAACATAGAAGGAAATGAGTACGCTGACTCTGTGGTCAAAAAAGCTTTCAAATCTCCATTAACCATAACAAATATTTATAGTATTCGTGATATTTCCAAATATGTAAAAAACGAATATACGGCAAAAGATCAAACCTTTAATTAAAGTAGCAACTGGTACAAGTCTATCAATCTCTCCAAGCCCAAAACAACTGAATATTTAAAAGAAAACATGCAGGATTTTAGAAGAAACGAAATTATAAAATTCTTCAGAGTCAGGGATGGGCGCACTAAAATCACGCAGGGACATCTCCTAAATATACTTAATTTGAATTACTGCGACTGTAATGTCACGCTATTAAAGTCCCAATGTCCGAAATATCAAAATATCCAAAGCAAAATATTTAAAGGTATATATCCAAAGTATCTCATAGCCAACCCAACTACTGGAAACGTTACTCTTGTGCTGAAATTTTTGAAGGAAGGTAACACATACTAATATATATAGAATATGTATATTATTTAAGTTTTCTATATAATATCAAGTATATATGTTGTATTTCTCTAGCTTAAGACCTACATATGTTGTCATAGATTCGATATTTAGCTTATAATTTTAGTTGTATGTTATTATCTAAATAAATATATAAAATATACATATATGAATCTATGAATATACGGATTAGAACGGTCATTTATATAAGAGGCATCAGGTAGAAAAAATATTCTTAAATTTTGCCAGGCATTTCAAAGGACATTAAAATATGTTAAAACCTTTGTTAATGGAGCATACCTGCTGCAAATTATAGAGGAAGGAATTTATTTGGATGGCAGCCATAACAATCCAGTCTATTTTCAATCTTAATTCCATGTCCACCAACTGCTTAACACCTGCTACGTTTGTCTCTATTGGGTGTAATCGAAACGAATATATGAATACATTGCTTAATAAATTGTGTTACAAAAGGAGACAGATTTAGAAATTACAGAGTTTGAATTTTTGTGAATCAACGAGAATCAACGTTATTTTGTGAAATAACGGGACCGATGGACGGCGCAGAAGACGACGACTAAAACTTCGTTATGAGGACCAGGCTTTTGGAATTTGGTGTGATGAATTTGAGAAGAAGTACAGAAGACCAAAGTGCTTGGAATTATCTTCTGTGTGCGGCTTATAGTAGATAGAGATGTCAATTCTAGTTATCATCCAAGTAGGTAAGAAAGTACTAGAAGCTGCTGGTCGAGTTTCCTATTTGCAACTTCTTATTAGGCTGCACCAATGCTTAAAAACTTTCGTACTTTTGCGACAATTTTCTTGACTACCAGCTGGCCATCCAAGGAGCCACACAAAATGACAAATCTTAAATAAAACACATTTGGCCAACAGAAGCTCAAAAATTTAAAGGCTGCCATCCAGTTTTTAATTTTTTGTTTTTCATATCAAAGGACAAGATAAATCCATAGAAAAATAAAGTAACACATAGCACATGTTGTGCTCGACGTGGGTCCCTTTTTAATATTTACTTGTAGTGATTGCATATGTTGATTACGCCGTTGTCTATACTAACTTAGTTACCGAATTTTTAAATACCGTTTGACAGAGCTTTACCAATTTTTATGTTCATAACTCTCTACGATCTGACTGAGAGTAGCGACTATCATTTGCATGAAGCGAGCCTCGATACAATTACCTTTCATCATTAGTTGACGGGCGGTCAACCCGATGTGCCGATAAGTACTTCGATTTTTTGATCAACTAATAAGTCGAGTAAAAGTTTCTCGATCCTATTCAGTGAGTCCAAAAATGAAATGCATGTGAGCTCCCTGAAAGTTGGAAGCTTTGTCGTATCGGTTCCATGGAACATGTAATGAATCGTGTAATTCAGCGGGTACAACAAGGTATTTAATATATACTTAAATTTTGGAGATGAGAACATATTTCTTAAATATAAGTAAGAGGGTCGTGGAAATAGGTTATAAAGTTTCGGTTCAAAAGTAAAGTTAAATAAAACACTGTGTTAAATAAAACTATGATTTCAATGAAACTTCTATTTGTTATATTTAACGTACACCTAAATTTTGGAGATGAGAATATATTTCTAAAATCTAAGTTAGTGGGTCGTGGTAAAAGGTTATCCACGTCTCAGTTTTAAAAATAAAATTAAGTAAAAAACTGTTGTAAATAAAGCTGTGATTTCAATGAAGCTTTTATTTCATTACAATGCTTGGGACCTTATCATTATTCACGAAATGCAATGACATTTAAATTGCGGCCTCTGGATTGATTGCAGCAGTGGATCCTTTTGGAGTAGTTTTCGACGACTTTTACGCAAACTTTGACCGTTATCTCGGCAATAACTTGAGTAATATTGATTTTCAAATGCTCCAACTTTTGGGGATTATCCATGTAAACGCGGTTTCTGACGTAGCCCCATAAAAAAAGGCTAACGGCGTCAAAACATGAAATTATCACATTATCATTTCCGAAAAAATACAATCTAATGAAAGCCGCAGACTATAATTCGAACCAAACAGCCACTTTTAACGGATCCAATAGCTTTCCCATAATCACTTCTGGGTTCATTTTGCTTGTTGATGTAACCAATGAGTGGGAAATGAAATTCATCTCTGAGGAAAATTTTGTTCAATTGAAAGCCCTCGTTTGAATCACCACACTTTTGTAGTAAGTTTTAACTATTATTACGTCTCCTTCGGTTGTTAAACGATTCATATTCTTAACTGGCAAACCTTTCTCTAAATAAATAACACTTCAGATGATAGGTACTTAACAGCAGACGGCCTTGCCAGGCCGGTGATTTCGAATCCGCTAAATGGATATTACAAATCATACTTTTATTATTCAATTATCGTGTATGATTTTTCATTTTTTATAGCACTTTTGAATAACAACGCCTAAAATTATATTACTCAATTAATTAATTTCTTTTGATTCGTCATTTCCATTACCGTATTGTGTACGATGTTTACGTTTGCTTATAAAAATGTATGTGAATCAATTTTACGTATAGAATTTGATGTTCACAAGCCTAGAAGTACAAAATATGAATGCCTTTATTAGTATTGTAGATGTTCGCCCATAGGAGCATTTTGCTTCGATATGAGAGTAATTGTCTAAACACACACAAGCATACGTGTAAATATCTGCGGTAATTCCTTTGTTAGCTGTTGTTATCTCTTTGCAAAGCAAGAGTCCTTTTTACCGCTATCATCCAGAGTGTTTGTGTATGTAAGAGAATGCCCGATAACAAGAACACTTGTAATTATGTTGTCGTTGCGGTTAAGGTATTGATGAAGTGACTGTTGATTCGTCGATGATGGCGATATTAGTATTTGCTTTAGTGCTGGTTAGTTATGATGGTTATGATGCAATTGTGTTTGATTACTTACATACCTCCGTACAAATATATAAATATCCATATCCTTTTCTATACATTGATTTACATGAAAATCATCATTCATTGTATTGTGATAGTAGTAGTACAAACCTTCGTTTGTTATTGGATCCCTCTCTACGTTAAATGTGGCGTTTGATGCATGACTAACCAGCCCAGTAATCACCAAAGTAGTACGTCATCAATTTATGTTAAATGTAGACACTTGCATATTAATATATGTACAATTGTATCTGGAGATCGATCATTCTGAATTCAGTATCCAAGTACCCGGAGCAGTTGGAGTCACTTCTGTGTACGCACAATTGAAGACAGAGAGCACTTGGCAGGTGTTGAATAATGTGTTACCAAGTAATTAAAGCTCATGCATATAAAACATGCATATGTGATGCACACGTGACTCTATGTCATCTGGCTCGCTCTGTGCACTCCTGTATAGTTTTCTATGCTAAATTGTTGTCAATTGCCTTGTTGTGCACATAGTAGACCGAGTATGGTTGTTTGCGTGTTAAGATACTGTATGTGATAGATTGAAGATATACTCGCAGAGTAGTCTGTATATTTTTGAACAAACCAAGAGAAAACTGTCGTCATGCATAATAAACTTATGGTAAAATATGCAAATGCGAGGGTGTAGATTTAAATGTATTTGAATTTTCGTGTAAGTAAGCTATTGTTGTCGATGTGACGTTACAATGCGCTTGCTATTTGGTTCCAAGCTTATGAAGGGTGGTTTCTTAATCGTAGTTTTTGTTTTTTTTTTAAATCGAATAAATGTTGTCCGCGGCTCTGTCTCAAAATATCCATTCGGAAGGTCCAATTTTTCGTCACCTTTTCGAGCATTTCAGCCTGTATTCCATGAATAACGCGTGCTATGTTATCCTGTAAGGCTTCAATAGTTTTCGGCTTGTTCACATAGACTAACGAATTGACACAACCCTACAAGAATTAAACAAGAGGCGTTAAATCGCAAGATTTTGGGGGCCAACTCATAGGGTCAAGTTCATCCCTCAACATATCCATTATTTCACGAGCAGTGTGAACTGTTACACCGTCCTGATGAGTAACGTGGTTGAGTAACGGCGACGAATTGACATTTCACGATCGTCATTAACACTGGTCGCTACGGCTGCAATATTTTCTTCGGTATGCATTCTACGCATGCGAGTCGATGGTTTTATGTCCAACGAAGTAAATCTGGTGTGAAAATTTGGAATTTCCATGATGAAATGGCAGAGTATACTGTACACTTTTCTCTTTGACAGATGACGTTTGGATGCCATTACCAACCAGTGCTGCCAACATGAAAAACTTGAATCTTGAAAAAATCACCCTATATAATATAATTTTAGATACGTCTCTTCTTTACAATAAAGTATTTTGTTATGATCAACTACTCACTTGTATGTCCGCAGGTTAAAAAAGTAACAACTACAGAACTTTAATGATCTTCATAAAATTTTAAACAATACAGTGCAATACGCAATCATAGGGTGGGCTGCAGCCTTGATCGATTTTAGTTTGTAGGCTTTATCACACTAGGCTTAAATTCGCAATTTTTAAAAGATGTAATGAAACTGACGTGTACTGCTACTAATCCCCTTTACTCAGTCAATACAGCGCAATTAAGTACTGGTCTCTCGAGGGTGGTTCCTGCCACTACAAGTAAAAAATTTTATGGGCATGTGCAACTACGACGGAAGTTATATATTCTGTAAAAAAAAAAACTCCACCGGGAAGTGCCCAATAAAATACAAAATATTTATTAATCATTCAAATTTATTGTATCGTCTTTAAAGCTGGCCCCTTCCGAAAAAATGCATTTATGCCAACGACTAATATAATTATCAAAACAATTTTGTAGCGGGACTTCAGTTCACTCCGCAAATGGTAGTTTAAGTTTTGGAGAGATAAAAAAATAAGCCGGGGCCACACCAGTTTAATACGTTGGTTGTTCGATGATATTTGTTGAGTTTTAGAACATAAATTCGTTCATAAGATAGCTTTTTAAAACGTTGCGTCGCCGTGGTGCAAAATCCATGAGTCTTCTTTCCACAAATCTGACCTTTTTCATAGAATTTACTCTCTATCAAATGATGCTTGATGCCCAGATGATAGTCTTTATTTACCATTTGGTTTTCTGAAAAGAATTCTGATTGCACAAAATTGGATAATTAAACAATTAAACTTCACTTCGACAATTTATCGAAAATAATTTATTTTTCGGTTTGGCATCAGCTGATAGGCGCCATTGAAAAGTTTGTGGACTCGTTTACATAAATAACTCGTAAATCTATGCGACATCTCCAGTTATAAAGCGTTTTATGAATATAGGGATGGATTTACCTCGTCTTAGCGTACCTTCAGAGACCTATATGTGATTGAGATTTTGAAGGAAATTCAGTTATTTTCTCTTAAACTTAAATAATTATGTTCAGTTTCTGTTTATTCATTATATTATTATGCCTTTATCCTCCTGTTTTTGTAGCGCCTAAGATTTAAATAGCGTTCTGACCAATTTTGTTTTGTTAGTTTTTAAGTAGATTAAGCGATGTCCGTTTGTTTGGCTGGTAGACACGATAACTATCGCAAATCTATAACAAACTTCTTAAGACCTGTTATTGCCCAATATTTTTCCACACCAAATTGTAGCCATATTGTAGGTAGGCTACATCGGTTAATTCCTTCTACTAACTCCCATACAAATCAGCAGGTTTCCCGAAATTTAGTTGTGTCCCTGTTGTGGACTGCAGCAACCTGAGTCTTTGTCTATTATTTGGTTCCACATATCTTGGTAAAGTGCGATTGCTGGTAAATGCGACTATTGTTCGCATGACAGCGGGTTTATTACCCGATGTGGCTGACGAATACTTTGAATAGTCGAACAACCTACAAGTCTGGTAAATGCCATTGATGGTGCCTAAAAATAGAATGCGTGCAAGATCACAAAATGTGAACAGCTCTTCTGTATCTCATTGGCGGGAAGCGAGGAATTTTGTTGTAATTCTTGATAAAAATTGAGGTAATCGACCGTGTAACAGCGCCACTTTTTATATGTCTCAGATATTCTTCGTGAAATTTAGTACACTTTAAGGATCCGCAAAGGTATCATCTTAGAAAGAAAATAGATTACATATCAAAGACAGTCATATCTGCTCAGATCTTCACATCCAGGCAATAGCCGATGTCAAGCCAGCCAATGTTTGCTCTTCGGAAGACTGACTGACTGTATATACATATGTCAGAATATATATATCAGTGTATATGATATCCGAAAAGAATTGTGAACTTAATTGTTTTATCTTAAAGCGGTATATAGTGTGCTAAAATACGATGTATTTTTAAACTAAATGTATTTTATGACTTCTTAGTTCGATTGAGCTATGTCAGTCTCTCTGTCGAGCAGGGTTTATTGGTACATGACAACCACTGTATAACTTTATAGAATTTCTTAGATTCTCATTTTGTCAGAGGAAGAGGATTGGAAGTGGCCCGTATCATTACTGTCCAAAGTGTTCTGATAGCGTTTATATAAGAGACCGTATATATAAGAGACCGTTTTAACCCACAAATTCTTAAAAAAATTAAAATGTTCGTTTTAGAGCTTAATGCCGATCTTCAATATAATAATATGATTTTGATTCTTAATTCTTAATAACAACACTTCACAATTGTTTTGGAGAATCGTATACTTTTAAAGTGGCGATGATCTTCGAGAAAGCACAAATTACTAAGGGCACTGAAGATGGTATTTTTGCAAATATCAAAATAGTTGTCCGCCTAGCCATCTGTGCCAAATAATCAGTTTTAGTCAAGTTTATGAATTATATACGGGGTGGCGCACCAAATGCATTACAATAATGGCGACCTATGAAATTTTAGCTTTTTCACCTTTTCATTTACTTTCTTACTCAAGTTCACTAACACGGAGAAGACCGCACATTCGTAAATATTGAGTCATTGCCTATCAATAACGTAGTTTTAAAAGTAACATCATCAGTTACATTGACATTTGGTATTGGCTGTATACTAGTTTGCCAATTGCAAAAAACAAGCAAAAAAAGAAGGAATAAACTCATACTCACAGTTACTCATACGTTCACACTAAACCAACAAGGGTCTCATCAGTCTTGTTTCACTTAGGGCGTGTGTATTTGAGTAATGCAAATACATTCTAACAAATAAATTGCAAGTGGGCTACATCCGTTTGCTGCATTACATTTATTTAGATTCCCATGTGGAAATAACAAAGACTACAGTATCAAATAGAATTGAAATTGAAACTAGAAATAGAAAAATATTCTGGAGCATCGAAAGCAATCAGAGAATGGTTTCCTTAGCACTTTATATTTGCACATACAGAGGCAGACATGGCAGCATGTTCTTCTTATGTCCCTCTTGCTCTCCATCTCTGTTGCCATAACGGAAACGGAAACTTGTGAATCAATCACATGCTAGTTGGGGTGTTGTACAATTGGAATGTGGTAATATCCCAACAGAGGCTATCATCGGCGTATACGCAGAGTTGCAATACTTCTATGTGCATTTGTATTTGCAGGTATATGTGATGCAGTATTACATATAAATACCACCACTACAGCAACAGTGCAGTGCCGATTCACTAACTCATAAGATCACTTCTATTAGGTTTCCTGTTCTCTTTTACATTTAAAAAGGTTGGTTTGTAGATGTATCAATTTGGTCGTATGTTTTATTCAATAAATTTGGAAATGGTTCAATGGAAGAGGACTTATTTGTATTTAGAGTTTTGTTATTTGATCAATTTTATCCATTCAAGATATTCACAATCTATACATCACCTGAATGTAAGAAATATTTGCAAGTGCATCACTTGCATTATAGTCACTTCAAAGAGCGCTCGAAAAATGCAGGATGAGATTGAACAGTAGATCGATTAAAACAATAAAAAAAATTCAATAAAACAAACTATGACGAAATTTCTATTTAATTATAATGCTTAGACCTTGCTTTGCTTAGACTGCCTCTGGATTTGTTGCAGCAGTGGATCTATTTGGGATAGTTTTCGTCCTCTTTTTCGCACATTTCTGGCGGTATTTCAGCAATAACTTGACGAATGTTGATTTTCAAATGCTCCAGCGTTTGTGGATTACCCGCGTAAACACAGTTTTTGACGTAGTCCTACAAAAAAAGTTCAACAGCGTCAAATAGCATGATCTTAATGGTCAATTGATATCCCCAAAACGTGAAATTACGCTTTCTGGAAATTTTTCATACAATAAAATCAAATCGATCGTTTTGTGCGGCGCGTGACACCGTCTTGTTGAAACCACATATCGTCTTAATCTTCAATTACATGCCAACAAAAGTCGGTTATCATACCAGTCGGTTATCATATGGCCATAGAGCATTTTCACTATCAAAATCGATATATTCGGCAATGCGTTCACCACGATGATGCACAGGCCTGACCACATCTGTAACGTTTCCTTCAAATTTCTTTATAATCTTGCCAATTCCTTACACAGTAATCACGCCGTAATTCAAAAAAGGACCCACGTTTGAATCACCACTTTTGTAGTAAGTTATAACTATTTTTACGCGTCCATATTCGCAAAGGGCAAACATTTCATTAAATAAATAACACCATTCAGATGACAGGTGTAGAACAGCTAACAGCCTTGCCAGACCGTCGGTTTTAAAACCACTAAATGGATAACGTTGCGTAATGAAAACAAAATTAATAAAGTACGAAATAAATATTGTATGAAAATTTCTATTACATGTTGAATTTTGGCCAAATACCATAATCTACGTCCCAGAACATACTTCTTCTTTCTATTACGCGTAAAACTTTTAACTGGTTTTATTCAAAAACCAGCTCAGAAATTTCAACCTGGAAAGAATTGAAAGGCGTTGGGAATTAATATGCAAGGAAAGAAGTGTGATTATATTTATTATTATTATATATTCCGCTTGGGGAATGCACGGATTTTTAATAGACCAATTAATTTTTATCTGAGGTACCACAACGACGGTTGCAATGCAGACTATATTTATTCGCAGAACTATGTTTAATAAAAGCCCAATGTCAGCTAATTTATAATCAATTTAGTAACATTGTGTGAAAGCTATGAATCCAAAAATATAAAATTTAAATTAGGCACCAGAGAGGAGCTAAATAAAAAAGTCGATTTCCCCAAATTATGTCAAAGATTATAAAACTATGAATTTGGAAAAATCATTTATTTGTGTAGGATGTGCTAAAAAGGTCACGGTTACTTGGGAGATTTTTCGCAAGTTTTGACGAACATTCAATACAATTGACAAAAATATTTTCCATTATAGCTCATTAATTATAAATTACTGGGGAAATGTTTAATTTGGGGAAGCAACCCAATTTGTAGGCCAGGTACTAGAAGTGTTGTGAAATTGTGCTCCGTTTAATTCTGAGATTTAAGTTTAGAGAACATCCAAATTATACCAAATTTATCTAGTGCAATGAAATAAAGGATTTGAAACTAATAATATATTAGTTTATGGGGAGGTGTCAGAATGGCCATGGTTAGTCGATACATCTTTTAAAAACCAACAAAACGGACAAAATTTAAGTTACTGCACTGTACGTACGAGAAATTTCGGGAAACAAATTGAAAATTGACCATATTGTACCGATACAGCCCATTTACAATCCTCGTTTACGATTTGGTTGAATGTTAAGACGGACGGACCGACGGGCATCGCCCAACCGATTTTAAAATTCATGAAACACATTTAGTCAAAAGATATTTTTTCAGTACTTTATGCTTCTTTCTGGGAGTTACATTTTTGCATTTACAACTTTCTCAACGATATATGGTTTCATTTCTCAGGGTTAAAGGTATAATTACTTTGGCTATAATACATTGAAACTCAAAGAATGTTTGCCATACGTAAACATCTAACGTTGGCTAATATGTTAGAAATGAGCACAATTTTAATATTATTTATAATATGTCTCACAATGTGAGAGGTTGCTTGCTTTCTCATCCTCCCCTCTTTTTAATTTTTAATATACAATTTTGCATTAGAATATCAATCATTTTATGACGCAGAAACCTTTGTTCTTTCGAGTGCAGTGTTGGAAAACAAAATAATAATACTTGGCAGCACTGACTACTTTTCACGGGGAAATAAAGACTCCATGAAATTTTTCCCCGGAAGAAGCATGATACTAATCTTTACATTTTTATTTGCTATTGTATATCCTACACGACAGCCTTTGTCGTTACGTTGTGAACTGAAGTCTATGTGGGATTATAACATTGAAGATGAGAAAGAGACAAAGAGGGAGAGAAAAGGAGACATATAATATAAGCAACATTCATCTTATTACTATATTCATTACTAAACTTTAAGACTTGAAAGAAACTGAAATGAAATAAATTCCGAAATTCGAACTTCGACACCTCTTTCAAATGCACTTCATTATTGGTCAGATTGCCTTTCAGTGACGTATAGCACGCTCTATTATTATGGCTCTGTTAATTCAATTAAGACATGTAACACATTTTTCCGTCTGCCTTTTTAAGCTACTAATGTAGCTTTAACTTATTTATCTAAATCTGAATCCATTCGCTCAACTCTAACTTCTAAGTACAAATTTAACAGAAAAGTAACTTTTGTGTTCACTGATGTTTAATTCCGTTTGAAATTTCGTCCTTCCTCCAATCCTTTAGTTGCACATAACATGCTCAGTTGTGAGATAAGATTAAGAAATGCGGAAATTGAAATTGAAAGAAATGCCGAAATTCCAATTTTGACACCTCCTTCAGACGCGCTTCCTTATTGGTCAGATTGCCTTTCAGTGACATCAGCATAGCATATTCTACTACAATGGCTCTGTTAATTCAATTAAGACATCTAACACATTTTCTCGTCTGCCTTTTTAAGCTACTAATCTAGCTTTACTTTCTTTCTCTAAATCTGAATCCATTCTCTCAACTCTAACTTCTAAGTACATACTTTAACAGAAAAGTAACTTTTGTGTTCACTGATGTATAATTCCATTTGCAATTTCGTCCTTCCTCCCAATCCTTTAGTTACACATAACATGCTCAGATGTGAAATGAGATTACCCCCAGATTAGAGTTCACGATCTTTTCCCTCTAGGCAAAAAGGGATGATGGACTCAAAGTACAGCAACTTTCATATATTGTAACCAGTAAATTGTAAATAGCATTATTTTTCTTATCTAAAACCATTTTCCTACACTCAACCTCTGGCATTGGGTGGTTAGTCGCATTTGCTGGATAACAGAAAACTTGTTACATTATCAAATGTTAAATTGGTTTTATTCTCTGTTCGAATTTATTTTATCTGCTACTTAAGTTAAATACTTCGAGACGAGTACGGAGAATGCGCTGTATATGGCTGTTTAAGTTTTGAGGGTATTGGGTAGGGGGTAGAAGGGATTTCACTGCAATCATATCCATTACAAATCTAAAGTATTTATACAATAAATATTTATTTGCTGATTTTTAGTGTTTGCTTTGGAAGAAAAAAAAAATTGGGGAATTGAAGAATTGTTATAAATGGAAGAGTATTTATTTGTTGAAAATTGAATTTGAGTTGAAAATAAAAGGGATAAAATAAAATATTGAAGGAGTGGTTGCTTAAAATGGACTTAAAGTAATTGAAATTGGAATATGGATTTGTGGATATCTGTAATTTAGTATAATCTACAAAGTGAATTTAGAAATATTCAATATTGATATATTGAAGATATTTACGTTCCAATATGTTGTTTTACTATGACGAGGTATTACATTTCTAACTTGGACACAAAATGAATTTTTTAGTCTTCCGTGGTTCAACAATCCAAATATGGTAGTTTTTAGTTGCTTTTTTCCTCCGCATGTTGTATTTACTACAAAATTTTGAAAGGTGTTTTAAAACATTTGTGCAACATATTCGAAAGGGAACAGATATTTATACAAAGCGATTTATTTTCAGAAAAAAACATCCTATCATGATACAACACTTAAAAAAATTTGCAATAAAAAAAGTTTCCATAAAAAGTCATTAATTTGTTCTAAAAACAAGCCTTCAATATAGAAACTACGTGAATACGAAGGAAATACGTCCATATTTTTAAAAATGTGCACACAATTAATTTAACAGTCTTTGTCCATAAAACGTTCGACATGGTTGACGAACTAATCGTCATGAAAAAAGCACTGTTAGCAGGATTTATATGAAACGTAAGAAAGTTTTCGTCAAACATTACAATTTTCAAAAAACAATGTTATTTGTGTAATGTAAATTTTTTCAAAATTTTTTTAAATTAATTCACACATACAAACTGACGCACTGGCGAATAAGATAAATTATTGCCTCGACTGCACTGCGCAATGGACTGTTCATAATTCATTAGTGATTAATCCGTTTAAGACTAAAGCTATTTCGTTTGGCTGCCCGAGTAATAATGCAGGATATAACATATATTTGGGGCGCAGGAGGATTGAGTTTGTTGATAGTTTTAAATGCTTAGGTATTGTGATCAACAATAGTTTAAATTTTGAAACTAATATTGACTGTACGCTCCAAAGTATATGGAGTATTGCGTAGCCTCTACTCAACGAATATTTATCTGACGATTTGGGTCAAATATAGACTGGCTTGGGCGCTTCTAATGCCTCAAATTATTTATGGGCTAGAAGTGGTATCGAGAACAACATCACTGAATGTTTCAAAATTGAAATTGACAATAAATGCAGTTGCAAGATTCATTTTCAGTGTACGTAGGCATGAACACATCTCCGTACATGTGAAAAGAGTGTTAGGTTGGTCTTTTAATAATTTTGTGAATTATCGTAATTTAATGACTTTTTATTAGGTTGTCAAAAATGGAGTGCGTGTTTCAATAGAGGGATTGTTTCAGTTTTCACGCTCGACAAGAAATACCCAAATCATCGTACCTACAATAAATATTTCAGCATTTGAGAGATCTTTCCTTATTAGGATTGCTCGATATTGGAACCATTTGCCTAATGACTTAAGAGTATTCTCTTATTCTAACAATGTTTTTCGTTCAAGAATTTTTGCACACTTTCTTCAATGGCAATTTAATAGCTGCATGACTTCGTGTACCATTGTTACCAATTAGGATCGATATAACTTTCATTTTAATTTGTTTAATATTACTTTTTTCTTTTTGTAATTTCGGCTGGGGAGTCATCGTTGCTGAAAATATTGATTTATATACCTATGTATATATATATATATATATATGTATATATAGGGTGGGCCATATGAGTGTTGGCGATTTAATCCTTCAATTTCTCGGTAACGCGCGGCGCGGGGTGGCAGGGGGATATGTTGTTCGCTGCGCCGCTTCCTGGAAATTTAGTCGCCATGGAGCCGTACACGGGAGTGCAGCGTGCATTTTGTGTCCGATCGTATTACGAAAACAATAAATCAGTGATTACTGCATGACGTTTGTATCGGCATGAACACGGTTTACACGATTTAAGTTAAGTTCCAAGCGCCAATGTGATACGAAAATGGATCAGAATGTTCGAAACAACCGGCTCAACAGTACCAATTACGGTTCGTGGTCACCCAGTTTCTGCAAGATCAGCCGACATTGTGGAGCGTGTTCGCGTTTCAGTTCAGCGAAATCCGCAACAGTCAACACGCAAGAGAAGTCAATCTTTGGATGTCAAAAGAACAACTTTACGACGAATTTTGAAACGTGATTTGCATTTGAAGGCTTATAAGATTCAGATAGTCCAAGAATTACAACCCGATGATGTCAATAACCGACTTAACTTTGTCAATTTGATGCTAGAGCGGTTCAACAATTTCAACAACGTGATTTTTAGTGATGAGGCCAATTTTCACCTTAATGGCCATGCGAACAAGCAAAATTGTCCTCAAATCGGTAGTCTACGGGAATAATCCGACCAATTTAGAGCAGTTGAAAAGGAACATTATTCAGGAAAGTAACAAAATACCGAGAACAACTTTTCAACGAGTTTTCCAAAATTTGCGACTTCGGTTCCAAGAGTGTCAAGCAGCCAAGGAAAGCCATTTGGACAACATTATTTTTAAGTCTTCAAAATTCCCATGCTTCTACTTTTCAAAAATACAAATATATTTTTTTTTATATTTCGTAGTTTTTTTTTTTTTAATTGAATATTTAAACCGCCAACACCCTTATGGCCCACCCTGTATATGTATTTATACATATATTTAAATAGATTTAAGAGTGTTATAGATACTCAGGAATTTATTGCTGTGTAGTACGCATTTTTGGCCTTAAAGGCTTAGTATTACTGTTTTTTGGAAATAAATAAACAAAAATAAATAAAATAGTTTTATGGTAACCCTATTCAATAAACATTGATAAAAGAAACTCTTCATAAAGAAAATCTGTGCGAATTAAAAAGGCGAACCCAAATAGTTATTCGTTCGTTTTTCGAACGAATTGAGTGATACGTTTTGTGAAATCCTGCTGTAAATGCTCAAAATAAAGTAAAAATAAGCAAACAGAAGTAGGTAAATTTCTGTAGATTTTCAGGGTTTTTAGAAAGTAAATAAAACAACAAGTTTGCACACTAATAGAACGATATTTTCAGAAAAGAACACAAAAAATATTTAAAAAAAAAAAAATATATATATATATATATATATATATATGTTTTTCGCCAAGTGAAAGCCGGTAAAGTATCTTTTCCTATGAATTATAAAAATTCTATAAAAAAATGAGAATTAATCTTTTGAAAAGCCCACTAACGGTTTATCAAAACGTCGCTCTTCATCGCTATGTTTTCAAAACTGCCCTCTATATTGACGTTGAATTTGAGCATGGTCTGCAATTTGTGTTTTATTTTGCCAATACATTTCAAATATGCTTTTAAATTTTTGCAATGGATAGAAATTTCGAACAAAGAATTTGTCTCAAATTTTGTGTTGCAAATGGAATTTACAGAAAGTTTCACCGCACATATGAGTGGAGCAGAGCATTCAAAAACCGAAGTTTCGCCTTGTTCTCCTCGAAATCTTCAACTCAAAATTAACATCGATAAAGTGAATTAAATGATAACTGAAATCGCCATTTAACTTTGAGAGAGATAGTCGCTGAACTTTCCGTGCCTCACGAACGAATTCTTGATATTTTATGCGGTAGTTTGTCTATAAAACGTGCTGTGGCTCGAATATTTTCGAAAGACCAGAATTTCCTTCACCAGCTCAATTGCGTAGTGGTCGTTGAAGATATGCTGGAAAGAGTTAATTTAGATTTTACATTCATAAAATGAATTATAAATGGTAACCTGCACAAGTTTACGAGTTTGATATGCATATCAGTATATATCAGTATATACTCGCCTCAAAAAAAAAAAAAAAAAAAGTTATTGTCGATCAAACGTCAAGGTAGTGTTGTTCGTTGATTATCGCGGCGGTATGCACTCAGAATTCTTGCCAGATCTACAAGTGAAATAAAAGATATTATCCGCTTGTTATGTAGCGTTTAAGAGATCAAATTAGTGAAATAAACCGGGATTTGTAGATAGCAAACTCATAGATTTTACCTGAAAAAACGCACCATAACACCAAGTTCTTATTGTGAATATATTTCAAACTCAAAAAATTATTATACATCATAGAATAAATACCGTATTCACCTAATGTAGCTCCGTCAGACCATTCTTCTCTTTCAAAACTAATATTACCACTTCGAGGCCCCCAACTTCAATTGTTTCGATAGTTACATTATTCATTCATTTCAGAAGGAGACTACTCCAAAAGTGATAAAATAAATTAGAATGAATAACAACAATTTCGTGTTCTATTCAGCAATTTGCGGTATTTTCAAATAAAGTGCAAGGATTTTATTATAATTTTAGTCTATCGTTATGAACTGGGAATTTCTGTTAACCGTTAGACGATGTAATCACTAATCATTAGGATGATGCACAGGCCTGATCACATCTGTAACGCTTTCAGTCTCTTCAAATATGTTTATAAGCTCGCCAATTCCTTGCAGAATAGGTTAATTATAACAACCATAATCACCGGATAATGTTCGAAAAGTGCCCACGTTTGAAACGTCACTTTTGTAATAAGTTTTAACTATTTTTACGCGTTCTTCGGTTGCTAAACGGTCAGTATTCGTAAATGGCAATCCTTTCATTATATAAATAACACTGCAGGCTACAGGTATTTAACAGCTGAAAGCCTCGCCGGACAAGCGGCTTTTTTACCACTTTTATATAATTCTCGCCGACAAACAATCTGGACTACCTCATCCCCGTTCACAGCGACTGTAATGTATGTAAAGATTGCATAATTAAAACAGATGGATGATAATTGCTTGACAAGTTACTTCACTTTTGTATTCGCAGAATATAACATCAAATACAACATATCGACAAAGTGTTTCCTCTCAAAATTGGTTCTGATTTCATTTAGACACAAAACAAACATTTTTCTCGTATTAGTTTTGCTTGATTTCGATTTCTATTCCATAGAATGTGATTTCTCTAACTTCCGCTATTTTTCACATTTGATTGAAATTGGACTTCAACATTTTTAATTAAAAAACGATTCCTATTTTCTTGTGCTGTGACTCCAAGTCACTCTGATTACACATTTAATGTTCAATCTTACGAAGTTGCACAGGCAAATGGACAAGCATTCATATATTGATAGATTGTTACATCATACTAATATCGGAAAATCTCAACGATTCATATAAATTTCTTTTGGTAGCCCATGAGATAGGGAGATATGGATCAAATACATGCAACTCAAATTTGTGGGGATGTGAATAATATGCATGTATTTATGTTATCACAATGTGAGTCTGTATAATTTGTTTGCATGTATTGATGCATACATTGAAAGTCTTTGCAAACATTATAGTTCAATCCCACATTGTCTGCTGGAAAGCACATTTCAATTACTATGCAAATGTAAATTTTCTCTCAAATGAATGCAGAAAATCGAAACAAAAGCGGATGTAGTCCAATGCTATTTTTTCAATCCATATTGATATCGTATCCGAATACGAGAATTACAATGTACGTCCATGTCATAATTCTGGAAAAATGTCAGTGTTGCTATGCTTGCAATATATTGTACAAAACACAAAAGCTAATGGGGATAAATGAAATGAAAAAATTACCAGTTGTTTTTTTTTTTCTTTTTCTTGAAGCAGTGTGAAAAATTATCGTTTTACATATTTCATACAGTATATCTCGTTTCCGCGTACGAACAAGGCAAAAGGAAAACCCAGTACAAAAATTTCAATATCTTCACCTAAAGTCCTTTCGCCTTAGTGCAAAAGCGTGAGGCGTACCGGAAGTGATGTCGTACATCGTACAAAGAAGAAAAATTATAAACTTCTGAATTTCTCCGCTTAATAATTATAGATGTATTGCTGATTTTTGCAAAAATGGGCAATTTGTGTTTACTAAATGTCTGACGCAGAATTTTGTGCCAATAGTGAATGAAATGAGACTGGGAATAAATGAGTTAAAGCAGGTAATTTTCATGGGAGACAGACAATGGACAGAAATGTTAATAATTGCAGACGACGAATTAGGAATTGCAGTAGAAATATTAAGTTTCGACTGTTCGGCTTATTAGTATGGGAGGTAACAGAAGCAGTATGACTGTGACCCCATTTTCGTTTTCAGAACTTAATTCACCAAACTCATTACATGGGCCAAATTCAATTGAATTCAGCACAACCGCTTGAAAGATAGATATGAAGCTGAGAATATATGGATTCAATCGACCATTTGTATGCAAAGTATCGAAAGGAGCGTGGATTATTTTCAAACATTATTCATCAAAGCAATGGATAAAAATCGAAGTAATTTGAGTTCATTAATTAGAAATTACAAAGAAAAGATTCAATTTCGGACAGTTGAATCGCATGTGAACCAAATTCTTTCTCAAACTTTACTTTAGCAAACATTAAGTAAACCAAATCTGATTCAATTTAGTGAAACTGAATAAAGATATGAATCTATGAATTTCTGAGTCAAATCATTCAATTTGCATGGGACATACTAAATAGAAGTGGGTCGATATATGCCATTTACAGTCCCCATCAACGATCTGATTAAATACTAATCTGTGCAAAATGTTAAGAAGTTTCATAAAGATTTACGGCCGACATCGCAGCCACCAGCCAGCCAGACGGGCCGAAATCGCTTAATCGATTTAAATAGTCCTGAAACAAAGATGCTGGGTACTTTAAAAGTTTTCCTCTGCGTATTACATTTATCAGGGTGTCCGCCGAGAAGGTATACTACTTTCTTTGTTTATAATTTTTGATTAAATGAAAGAGAATGGATCTTATATTGATAAATGTTTTATTTAATGTCGGCAATTATGTATGGAATACAACATCAGATAAATGCAAGCCCTCTTGACCACATCTTTCATTACATTCTCACACATTTCACGCGGTATTTCCTTAATTTCATCACGAATATTTTGTTTGAGTTGCTCAAGCGTTTCTGATTTGTTTGCACAAACTTTGCTATATACCCACAAAAAGAAGTCCGGAGCAGTCAAACCAGGCAACCGTGGAGGCCAATCAACATCGCCATTTCTTGAAATAACTTGTTGTGGAAAGAGGTCTCGCAGTAATTCCATTGTAATCCTGGCTGTATGCGAAGTGCCACCGCCTTGTTGATACCACGTGTTAATCAAGTCCAAAGCATGCAGTTGTGGCGTTAAAAGGTTTTCAATCATATCACGATGTCGCTCTTTATTGATGGTTACCGTTACGCCATTTTCAGTTTCAAAGAAGTAACGTCCAATGATTCTTCCTGACCAAATTGCACAAAAGTCTCAATTTTAATGGATGCAAAGGTATCTGATGGATAATTTGAGGGTTTTCCATTACCCAGAACCGACCATTCTGTTTATGCACATATCCGTTCAAATGAACATGTGCTTAGTCACTCATTATGATTTTTTCTTGAAAATCGGGTTTGTCATGAACGACCTATAACATCTCATTGGCATATGTACGGCAGCGTATGTGGTCTTGTGGAAGAAGCTCTTGTGCCAACTGAATCTTAAATGGAAACAAATGCAAATCCTTGTGCAAAATTGTGGCCAAAATTGTTCTTTGAAAACTAAACTCCTGAGCACGGCGTCGAATTGAGGCTGATGGATTGTTTTGAACACTTTCTTGAGCAGCAGTAATGTTTTCAGCCGATCTTGCAGTACGTTGTAATTCATGGCCCTCTTTCTTTGAAATCATGCACTACACGATAAATATTGCGCCTTGTTGGCACGTTGTTTCTCCCAAAAATTTCACGTAACTTTCTCATTGTCACAGTAATCGATGATTGATTTTGATGAAATGTTTTAACGATTAAAACACGTTGGTTTATCGGATATTTTTCCATAATAAATTTGCCACGTCTCTACTTCACGACTGCCAAATATGAACTGTCAAGACTAATGTTTACTAAAATGGCGGCAAAACAAAGTAGTATACTTTCCCGACTGACAACCTGTATATACGGGTGCGAACAGCTTTTTTTCTTCTTCTTCTAAGGGGCGACTGGCATAAACATACTTATCTGTTATACGTAGCCCATAGAAAATAATTTCAAGCATTTCGATCTTCTGTGCTTCTCGTCCAGTTCGTCACACCAAGTCTCGATAGTATTTCAAAAGCCTAGTCCTTCCAACGGAGTTTCGGTCGCCCTCTTCTGCGCCGTCCATCGAGTTCATTGTCGAAAGGGGAGCGGAGAGCGGTTAATTATACATACGAGAGCGGTCTCAAGACTAGCCGACCTAACAAAGAAGACACAAAAAGTTTGGAAAATTTTTCTTCACTTTAATCTCTTTTTAGCTCGACACACTTTTTCCACCGATATACAATAGCTCCCATACCCTGCTTATAGCAAGAACTGCCAAAATCCTTAAGATAAACCGTAGACTCCACCTCTTTATTGTTTGCAATTTTTTTGCCGCGGAGCCATTTTTTAAAGTTTGAAAATGGAAAATAGCCCGATGGACCTAAATCTGGCGATAAAGATGCGTGGTGTAGCAATTGAAAACTTAATTTATTAATTTTTGGCCATTGCAATGGGGGGCGTTTGAACTGGAGCATTGTTTTGATAACACAATTCTTTCTTTTTCGCCAAATAAAGCTTTTTTCATAATTTCACCGCCTAAACGCTGCAATAAATTTACATAATATTCGGCATTAATCGTTTTTCCTTTTTGAAGACAATCAATAAAAATAATTCAATGCGCATCTCAAAAAAGAAGAACAGACGCCATGACTTTGCCTGAGGATGGAACCGTCTTCGTCTTTTTTGGACACGATTCACCCATTCCAGTCCACTGCATTGACTATTCCTTTGTCTCAGGTGTGAAGTAGTGAACCCATGTCTCATCCATGGCTATAATTCGACACAAAAATTCGGCTTTATTGCGGTAAAATATTGTCGAAGACTCTATCGAAATATTTGCACAACGCTGTTTTTGCTTTCTTAAAAGCAAGCGTGGCACCCATTTTGTGCAGAACTTTCTCATCTTCAAATTTCCGTTCAATATATATGATTTTTTTATGACTTTTTGAAACGCGTATCATTTCAGCTAGCTTACGCATCTTCAGCCGACGATCATTCTATGCCACTTTGTAGATTTTATTAACCTCAATTGGTCGACCACTATGGTATTCGTCTTGGCAGCTCGTACGGACTCGTTTAAAATCTGCTCCCCAATATTATACAGTCGTAAAAGGGGGAGCGCACTGTTGCAGAGTAAAATATAGCTCTGTTTTAATGTTAATTGGATTGAGACCTTTCAAATGGAAATATTGAATTACATAACGATGGCTACTTTTGATGGCTCAAATAAAAATACTAACAACATGGCGCCTAGAAATTTAAAGTTTTATAAGGTTGCCGCTTTTCACCAAACTACTGACACCATCTATACCTCAAATCGGCTAGTTTTGGGACCGCCTTCTTGCTTCCTTTGAGCAAAGGTATAAATATTTAACCATTTCAGCCAACTGTAACCTACTACTTTGATTTTCGCCTCACAAAGTTGACTAAGATTCTTAAGTACTAAAAATGCTTACATGATTAACTATTTGTTTAATAATAGATTTAAATTGGATGGACTATTTGGGTCTCGATTGCGTCAGGAATAAAACAGTCGAAAATATGTCAACAGTGCTGCATATTTAAGTGTGTGAAGTTGCAAATCTTTAAATTCAAGAT
Organism: Philornis downsi; assembly: GCA_019455685.1. Classification (NCBI taxonomy): domain Eukaryota; kingdom Metazoa; phylum Arthropoda; class Insecta; order Diptera; family Muscidae; genus Philornis; species Philornis downsi. The sequence goes on along the minus strand of JAHXMU010000115.1, from coordinate 1,321,695 downwards.
ATCTAAAAAAAGCCAATATTTAGTGAATCGATTAATAAAAAAAAATGAAGTCATTCAAAGAAAAAAAAAAATGTTATCAGTTATTAAAGTACACAATTATGGAATTCATTTCTTGAAAGTTATATCATCCAAATGAAAACATCGCGTTCGCGGCACCGATTTAAGGGAACAGTAAAATTTCGGCACGGTAACGATTCGGTAGTTGGACTCGGTGATGGATACTTTCTTCCAAATGTAAGGGAGAAGTCGGTTTATTGGCGTAAACTTTATATTTAAAATAATTCCACAGGAAAAAGTCCATATGGATTAAATTCGGACTGTGTTGAGGCCAATATATGGTCCCTCTACTGAAAATCTATTCGTAAAGAAATTTCACGAACGCGGGGCGGAGATGTATTGAATATGTATGATGTCGCCTCGTTCTGCGGGAACCAACATTCTTCGGTTATAGCTAGGACACTTTAGAATTGACTATAACTGAACATTAGTTTTCATCTTCAAAAAAAGTAAGGGTCGATAACTCCTTCCGAAGACATTATAACCCATATTGCCACTTTAGATGACTGAGTGAGTTTTCGATGCTTACCTTCCAGATTTTTTGCTCTTCCGTAGCGCCAGCTTTGTTAATTTACAAGTCCATTAAAGTTAAAATGGGCTTCAGCCAAAAAGAGGATGTTGAAGAGCTTAAATTTTCTTGGCTAAAAATGTAAGCCTCTAACTTGCATCCTGGGGTCTTAATAATTGTACCATCAATTGAATTTTTGACAACTAAGGTTGATTATCGACAAAGTCATAAAAATCAAATTATGTTGCGAGTTAAAATTTGTATCACTTCTTACTTATTTGTTGTTCAAGTCAGAACTAAGAGATGATTTTTTAATCTTAATTTTTTTTTTTAAAATCGAACAAAACACTCAAATGTGCATCATATTTTTTATTCGAGTCGATAAATTGGTCTTTGCGATTTAATTCTTAACGATAATTTCATGTAAATGTTGTCCACGGCTTCAATTTTTCGTCACTTTTTCGAGCATTTCGCAGGGCCAAATCGAGAGATAATCTGCTCACCAAATTCATCCCTCAACATATCCATTGTTTCACGAGTAGTGTGGCATGTTGCACCGTCCTGATGAAACCACATGCCAACCAAGTTCAACTCAGCCAATTGGGGCAAAAAAAAAAAAATCATGCCTCCATATCGTTCGCCGTTGACAGTAACGTTTCTTCCACGGTCGTCTTTGAAGAAAAATGGACCGATGATGCCACCAGCCCATAAACTGCATTAGACTGTCGTTTTTTCAGGATGCATCGGTAATTCATATATGGCTTGTGGCTGTTCATCACTTCAGATGCGACAGTTTTGCTTGTTTAAGTATCTGTTTAGCAAGAAATGAGCCTCATCGCTGAGCACAATTTTTCAATAAAACAGCGGATTTTCATTGAGCTTTTGTTTAGACTAATTCACCAGAAATTAGTCGTTGTGGTAGGTCATTCGGCATCAATTCTTGCGTGAGTTGCATTTTATAGGCTTTCAAATCCAAATCAAGGTGTAAAATGTTCCTTGTGGTTGAGTAACACATGCCCAATCGCTGAGAACGGTCACGAATTGGCATTTCAGGATCGTAATTAACACTGGTCGCTACGGCTGCAATATTTTCTTCGGTACGCACTCTACGCATGCGAGTCGATGGTTTTATGCCCAACAAAGTAAATTTGGTGAGAAATTTGGAGATAACAGCACGAATTGTTGATTCAGCAGGTCGATTATGACGAATATAAAATGGTCGTATCAAACGATGCACATTTGTCACGGAGCACGAATTTTGATAATAAATTTCAACGATTTGCAATCGTTGCTCATTTGTTAGCCTTTACATGATGAAATGGCAGAGTATACTGTACACTTTTCACTTTGACAGATTACGTTTGCACGCCATTGCCAACCAGTGTTGCCAACCTGAAATACATAAATCTTAAAAAATCGCCCTATATGACAAAGATTGAAGTATTATCACTTATATTCTAAGCAATTTTGTTAAACAGCTATTAGATTGTCGTGGTTGTATGTTTAAAGTTTCTTTACAAAACAGCCATCAAAAGTAAATTGGAATTTTTCAATTCGCATTAAAGTCAACGATATCACCAACAAATTCATAATTAGTGTCGAGTAATTTGTGTTCTGTTGGCTTCAGTGAGATTGTCTAACCGCATTTATTTGTTTTTAAAAAATCTACTAAAATTTAAATGTTAAAAATTAAATATGAAAATTACCTTACATAGGTATTTACTAACTCATTTTTGAGTTCTTTGCGTATAACCACATAAAAAATGTTTAAAATCTGCGCACTTGTACTACGACTGATAGCAGTTTTTGGTCTGAAATAATTGTCTCCAGTCTTCATCAAAATAGCAATTTAAATTGTTAAATATGTATAGTAACACATTTTATATTTTGATGCAAAAGTCTGTGCGTTAACGAATATTTACGATCGTTATATATTCAAATATTAAATGTGTTATTAACATTTCACAAAAGACGATTCCATACGATTTTGTAAGAGCAATACAGTGAAGCACAGGGTTATGCATTTTTCGCTTTCAACTAAAGTTAAATAAAACACACACAAAGCTGTGAATTCGATGAAACTTTGATTTCATTATAATGCTTAGACCTTGTGATTATGTACTAAATACAATGTTACTTAAATGACCGCCTCTGAATTGGTTGCAGCGGTGGAATCTATTCGAAAAATACGGCCCACTGTCAGGCCCAAGCCACAATGCGCACCAAATAGTCACCTTTTCTGTATGCAATGGCTTTTCCACAATCTCTTCTGGGTCCTTCGAGCCCCTTATGCGAAAATTTTACTTGTTGACGTAACCACCGAGTGAGAAACTAGCTTCATCGCTGAAAAAAATTTAGTTCGATTGAATGTCTGCGTTTGAAGGACCTCTTTTGCAGTAAATTTTAACTATTTTTACGCGTTCTTCGGTTGCTAAACGATTCATATTTGTAAATGCAAAACTTTTCACTAAATAAATAACACTGCAAACGACAGGTATTTAACGGCTGACAGGCTTGCCAGACCGGTGGCTTTAAAACTCCTAAATAGGTAACCCTATATAAGGTATTATACTGCGAATGCTGACCCAGGCAAATCAATATTCTTTCCCATAAAGGAGTCACATTGCCTTTTTAAACCAAAGTCAATATTTTATATGTATATCTAAAATTAGTCGCCACATGAAATCTTCTACTCTTCTGCGACCTTAAAAAAAAGAAACATACATACGAGTACATACATAAAACACAAAATACATATTCGTGAATTGTGAAATATTCACCTGAACCTAAATGTAAACTTCAATAGCATGATATGTATCATATAACATTCAGGATTTACACAGAATAAATATGCATATACATGTGTGTAACTGAACATCCACATGCATAAGTAAATATATGTAAATGCAAAAAGAGAAATATGGGAAAGAGTTTTTACATTAGCATTTTGCGCTATCAACAGCTGAGACCAAAATCACAGAAATCTTGCTTGCCACAAGATTGTCACAAGCCCAATGTATGCTGTGCAGGGGAAGAATGGAAACGAAAACCTGAGTTGACTTTTTTCTGATAAGATTTTACTTTTACATTTGGTTTTCTTGCTTCATATTTGTTCTATACCTTAGTAAGCTATAACACTTCCTGTTCTTTTTTTTTTTTTCGGTTCATACTTTGCTAATACGTTCGTATACGTTTTCTTTAGTTTAAGTTTACCTCTTTCTAACTTCAATCTCTTTTTTTATTGCTACAAAATATTGCCAACATTCTACCCATATAGATTAACAATATTTGTGGAACTTATACTTGAATCTGAGTTATGTTTGCCTCTTTTTCTTCGAAAGCAAATAAAAAACGTTCTCCTGAGACTCTGTGCAAGAATGTTACCTTAAGATTAATGTAACATTTTGGCGTGGCACACACTCTTTTGACACTTTTGATATGATTTATAGGTTCTTTGGCTTAATGTAAAATTCAAACGTTTATATTTTATGTCATAATCAAAAGATTAATATAGTTTCGAGAAAAGATATTTTGTGTCAGTAAAGCCTTGTGCGTGTATGTGAAGGCAGACGAAAAATTGAAATAAGTTCATTACCCGTTATTTCTAGGAATAGGGTACAGCGTATTGAACGGAAAAAAGTGACAAGAAACAATGACAATGTTAGGAAATTTGGTTGGCTTAAAAGATTTATGCTTGCTGAAGGCTTGCTGCCTTCAACCAGATGATACGTTTTCATACATATTCACACGAATGTCGTGCGAAAGGATTTTTGTCGGAAGGCTTTCAGAAAGAACGTAACGTAGATTGTATCAACTACTTGACACGGACATATCTTCTCCTTCCCTTCTTGTAGAATGTCTAATGAACGCGATGTGGTAAATGACAGTTAACAAATTGTGGTGTGCTGCTTTAGAAGAATAGGTTTTGGTAGTATGCTATTTTAGCGCGCCATAATTCAAAGTTTTCCTTGTCCAGTTTTCAATCAATAGATCAATCAATAAAGCCAGCATAATGAAAATTTATTAGATCCCCACTATTTTTATTTATTTGTTATTTATTTATTTGTTATTTATTTTGATAACTAACTGCTTTCTCGATTCGCTTTTGAGGTAAGTTGATATGCCATTTATTACAAACTGTAAGTCTTATCGTACGATGAACTGGCATGTCGTAGATCAAAACGTCTGATAAGAGTATACAAGATTAAGCGTCGTTAAACTTTTAGCGTCCGTCCAATTTTACAAAAGCATTTTTTTAACATTTATCAAGATTTTGCGACCATTATACACCCCTTCTAACATTCTATTTCAAGAAAAATAGATAATTACACTTGATAAGCCAATTCCCTGGCATCCCATAAATGAGACATGGGAGAGGTTCTCACATTCAGTAAGTTTACACGCATTGCATTTTTATACTCATTCAATGGGACCTACAACTTAACAGCGATTCCAAACGTCACAGTTTGTGAGAAGCATTTACAAGACTTGTCGATCACTTGACTACTCGAAATGTTTGTCACATCGACCGCCGCTCGAAAAATGATAGGTGGCTGTATGCGGGATTGAACCTATGATCATGCGAACGATAGTCCGTAGTGTACTAATCATCGCGCCATGGTCGGCCGCGTCACGGTTGCACTTGATACGTATTGAAATCTCGATAACGGATCGGTCATATCAATTGATTTTGCCTTAATATACATAGTCTAAATCAATAATCTGAAAAATATTAAAAAAAAATTAAAAATAAATTAGGTGTGTAAAAAACAAAAACTTCATTCAATTACATATATTTACCTTCGGCTAAAGCCCCTTGGCAATAGTACAAAAGTGTGCCAGATCCAACAAATGTCTACATTTTCATTAAACAAACTTTCAAAATTGAAGAGCAATAACAGAAATAAAATTTCAACTTACTTGTAAAACCGGAATATTTGTTTACAAAGTAAAGTACTCTACTTAGCATTGCAGTCAATTTTTATCTGCAAAACTTTGTGTAGTTAATGCCAGATACGTTCTAAATAATAGTGAGTTACGTACATTTCAATGAAAGATAGATATTTTTTATGGGTGTACTAGGAAGAGCGTTTTTAAAATTTTACTCATTATTATAATGAAAATAATTGACAAATGTTACCTACCTGCATTTTACCAATAAGGGATTACAGGGGAAAAATTGAAATTCGGTAAATCGGACAATTCACATGGTTGCTTTCATAAAACATAGAATGTGTCCCAAAGTATTGCCTTCGTGAGATTTCGATACAATTTAATTTTAAAAATAAATTTCCTTGCATCCCTTGAATGGGATATGGGAGAGCTAAGGGGACCTATACCTTAAGCATGGTTTCGAACATCAGTTTTGAAAATCGTTTACTAGATTTTACTTCTGTACCTACCTTCTGTTTATCAGAGTCGCATATATAATACTACCTATCACACCACCATTGTTCACTTAGAGAATTAGCACAATAGTCAATAACAAATCATAAGAAGAAAAAATCAAAATTGTATTTAAATTTCAAAAGAAAATGTACCAAATGAAGGGGTTTAAGCAAAAGCTAATTAGTTAAAGGTTTATTCGAGATAATTTATGGCAGGACTATTGAACGTTTTCGCTGTGAACATTTTATTAGCAAAACTTTAATACATTTTTGCGAATAAGAGTCATTAACTACGACAACGGTGCATAATTTTCAAATATCTGATCTGACTAATAAATTCCAATATCCAGTGTCAATTTACAAGAATTTAATAGCGGTTGTTCTATAAGTTACATAAACTATATAGTATAATTAATTGCGAGGTGTGTTCTAAAAATAAGATGAGTTTTCATTTTTCTTAAAAAAATATCTATTTATTCACCAATTTCAGTTCTATCTCCTTCAAAGTAGTCCCTTCAGATATAATACACTTGTGCCAGCTTTTTTTTCAATCTTCGAAGCACTTCTGATATGCACTTTTTGGTATGTTCTTGAGCTCTCTCAGCGATTCGGTTTTTATCTCCTCAATTGTCGCAAAATGCCGTCTTTTCATGGGTCTCTTCGATCTTGGGAACAGAAAAGAGTCGCAGGGGGTCAAATCTGGTGAAAAAGGGAGTTGAGGCATGATAACGGTATTGTTTTCGGCCAAATAGTCTCTCACAAGCAAAGATGAGTGAGTAGGTGCATCATCATGATGCAAAAGTCACAATTCCGGGAGTTTTTTTGTATTGCTTCACGCAAACGGCGCATAACATTTTCATCGCTTATTGATGTGATGTGGCGTCCAAAGCGAGCCTCGTCATTCACATCTTCTCGATCTTCTGTGAAATGCTTGTACCATTTGTTAACATTTTTTTGACTCAGAGTACTCTCACCGTATGCCACTGTCAACATTTCAAGTGTTTTTGAGCATTTAATTCAATTTTTTACACAAAATTTGAGGCAACTACTTTGATCCGTTTCTTTTTCGATAGCAAAAAATCGTCGAACACTCAAAACAATTGTCATGTTTATGCCTCTCCCAAACTAACTAAACTTAACTATATGGGCAAAACCGTCAACATATCTTCGAGACGAGTATACCAACAAAAAATAAATAATAATAATCGAAAATCGAATTTACGTTGGTCGGCAAATTTGACAGTTAAATTTTTTTTTAACATTCCGCGTACAAGTTATATAAACTATATTTTAAATATTAAGCCAATGATGTGAAATACTCGACACTAGTAAATTTTCATAGCAAAATGATTTTTTAACTTTAATCATTTACTGCGAATATTACATTACATTTTCGTAGACATTCAACCATGGACATCTGTTTAAGATAATACGTCCATGTAGAAAGTTTAATTAGATATATAAAATTATTTAGAAAGCATTGACGAAAATATTATTCAAGTTTTTCCAGAGTCGAGAGTCACATTTTGCTCCGCTGAGTACGAAGCCTGACCTAAATTTAAGAAACTTGACCATACGCCTTTCAAGTTATAGGCGAAAGTGATTTTTGAGAAATCCACATTTTATTGTAGAAGCGAAGGTACAAATGACTCACAGAGTTGCAGTGACTTGGTTTCAGGCAAATAATATCGTGAGCAAAATTTCGGTATATTCACACAAACATACTGAAAATTATCCTAAATACAATTTTCTTGTATGGGAGTTAATAGAAAGAGCAAATTGTTCCAGCATCGTTGCTTTTATTAAGAGAAATAAAAAATTTATTTACTGAGGTAGTGACTACAACAAACATTGTTATCCACCACACGTAGAAAATAATACCAAGCCCTTCTTTCCCAATTCGTCACACCAGGTTTTCTCAGTACTCCAAACGCCTGATAATTTCAATTTCGATCGCAATTCTAAATTATAGGGGGTAATGTAAGAACTTGTTCATATGATTATAGACCTGACAAAAGTATTTTAGTTTTTAATGTAGGATGATGTACAAAAGGACGCCGTAAAAATTACTCAAGACTTACCATAAATATTAAGGAGTACTAAGTTTAATCTAGTGCGGCCAATGAATTCCAAATTATTGGGGGAAAACGATTTCGTTCGAATCCGCCATTTTGTGTGGCAGTCACCAAAACAGGCGATTTTTGGTACGTCTGGTTGTAATTCCGAAATAGAGTAAAACAGTGAAAATAAATGAGCTAATTTTCAAAGAATTCTAATGAACTTTTCGAAAGTTTTTATCTGTTTTCCTTAAGGCCACATAAGTTAAACAGAAACGTGTAACAACTATCCCTCTAAGGTTAGCAAAAAATCTATTTGCAATTATTTTGAAAATAGCGCTATACGATCATGGCTCCCACTTGTCATACATTCAAGACTCGTCGCTTTTCATGACCATTTAAAGAAACGTTTTAATGGGAAACCGCTTAAAAAAAAGAAAAAGAATTAAAACAATGCTTCCAAATGTTGAAATGAATACTCTTCTACTAGTACTCGCGCATATCCATTTACAATTTCGCAAACAATTTTTTAGTGGACGTGTGCAGGAGTGCATATTGAATGTTGAGTAAATCGAGCTGAAAACAACTCGCCCATCACAGTGACACAGTGAGTGTCATTGTCATAGTTTTACATGTAATTGTTGAGCGTTTAACAGTGTCACCCTCGTTACATATCCGTTCCAATGGTACCGCACGGTAACTGTTGTAGGGCAGGGGAGAAAACAATAACAACAACAACTATATGCAGCAATAATTGAATATTGCAATGGATGCGTTTGCAGCACTCATTCAAGCTTTTACTGATCCTTATGATGCCGGTGCTGTATAAACAAATAATCGTTGTACCACTCACCTATGAATTTACATATATGTGTGTGTGTATGTGGACGGATAACGGATACTACGGGCGTTTGTCATTCTGTACGTTTTTACCGGGAAACTATTTGCTATATGGGCGGCTAACTGGCTTGCTGGCAACTCGTGAGCTCGTAAAATGCAAAACATTTTGCAGTAATATGCAAATATATTTTTTGTTCCCTTCAGTTCTATAGTTTGTCGAGCAGTTAACAAATATCAAAAGAGGATTGAGCGTTTGAATATGAATTTGAAATATTGAGATTTTTAAAATGCCATTGAATCTGATTTTATTGCAGTGAATCAATATTTGTCACAGTGAATAACCTGGTTTTAATTTATTGGTCCATTTTTAGGTTTTTTGACTGCATAAATACATAACATATGTATGTTCAAGAAGAAATGTTGGTAAGTTTATAGTTTTATTGACAATTGAATAGCTCTCGATATATGTCGAAAACTACTAATGAATTTTATAATACAATTGATTTCGATGAACTTAAATATGTTTGGGAAAGTGGATTACATTGTGCATAACCTGGAGAACTGTAATTTATATTCTTTAAATTCATATGTTAGATTATGAATAATTATAAATATAAATACTGATGATGTAACAATGTAAAACTATTTTTAGTAAGATGTCTTATACTAACTACCAGTATCGGTTAAAATGTTTAAGAATTTATCGGCAGGTTTTGAAATTTAAAAGAAGATGCACAATGCTTTAACGTGTTTATTGTAGAATGTAAATATCATGTTTATATCATCCATGTCTAAGATGCGAGAATAGATGTCCTAAAATATGAAATAGTATATGCAAACAACGCTCAATCATTTCTTTTTTTTTTCAAAATATATTATAATTTGCGACTTCTCCGGGCATAGGCAAATTGAAATTATTTCTTAGTACATTTAAGAGCCCAAAATACTGAAGGTTATTTTTCATACAAACCAAATATATGCCATTTTTTGATTTTCTTTCGGCACAAATTTATTCTGTGGTTAAATTTTTGCAGGCAACAAATCTGAATTACGCACACAATTTCGTCTAAAATACGTATTATTCAAAAGGACGTATCCTTTGGACATCACATCTGATTTAGTTAGTTACCAACAACTGATATTATATTCGGAATGTTAATTAAATTAATCTGTTGTCCGAAGAATCTATTATTTTGCACTACTGACCTGGGCAAGTAAAGGGTGTCCCAACAAGAACGCAAGATTTAAATGACTGATGCAGTAATTAAATTGTTTCTCTGGCTGTATGACATGTGGCGCCGTCCTGTTGAAACCACATGCCCACCATATTCATTTCTTCAATTCTAGACACGAAAAAACTGGTTATCATTTCACGATACCGAACACCACTGACTGTTTGCGCTTGACATGCCTAATTTTCATAAAAAAAAGGTCCAATGATTCCTCCAGCCCAAAATCCACACCACACAGTGACACGTTGAGGATGCATTTGCTTCTCGTAAATCACTCGAGGATTTTTTCACCCCAAATGCGACAATTCTGCCTATTGACGGAGCCATCAAGATGGAAATGGGCCTCGCCACTGAAGATGATTTTATCGGCAAAATCAGCATTTTCATGTTGTCTCCCGATACCCAATTAACGAACTCCCTTCGCTGTCCATGGTCAGCTGGCTTCAGTTCCTGAGTCAATTGGACTTTGTATGCTTGAAGATGCAAATCTTTCGTCAAAATTCGTTGCATAGTGGATTTGGAGACACCAATTTGCTGAGCTCGGTGTCGAATTGAGGTGGATGGAGTTTGAGCGACATCATCACGTACAGCTGCGACATTTTCGGTCGATCGACCTGTTCGAAGGCGCGTTGTTGTCTTTACATCACTAACAGACCCAGTTTTGGCAAATTTATCTATTAATCTCTTTACAGTTGACTCCAAATTGATCGCAATTTGCGAACTGTAGCCGCAAAACTTTCACCATTTTGGTAAAACAATTTCACAATGAGAATGCGTTGTTCATTCGTGTAGCGCTCCATTTTTACTAAACTCGTACCTTCTACTAGCAAACAATAACAATTGTTCAAATGTCAAACTACTACAAGAAATGAATGTATATATCATTGGGTATGGCCAAAACGTTAATGTCTTTTGACCAAATGCGATTCGAGATTTTATTAATCGATTGAGCGACGTCCGTCTCTCTGGCTGGCTGGTGGATACGGGGGCTGCTGTAAATCTTTATGGAACTTCTTAAAATATGGTACAGTCCAATATTTTATCAGATGGTAGTGGATATTTTAAATGAACCATATCGGCCGAAACTTTCTGATACCGCACATATAATTTTACCGATTTTCCGGAATTCAACTTCCTTCCTGTAAATATCCATGTGTAAACTGAAGTGACGTAAGTTTTTGTCCACTGTATTAACAAAACTTGAAAAAATCGACCGAATAGCCATATCGAGTAGCTCCCACACAAATGAACAATTTGACCTACTTATTTCACATATTCACATATTCTATATATTTAGTTTCACCAAACTTTGTCAAATGTACTACACGTTTGGTTTTTGGTATAGTAATGTCTCAGAATGAAAATGGAGCACATTGCCACACTAATTTTCTTCCATACCAATTGACCGATTTTTCGAAATTCAACCATTCTACAATTCTTAATTGGTTGGCTGCTGTAGCAGTCTAGATATTGTTTGCATTTCTATATAAAACTGCAGAAAAATCGATCAACTAATCGCCTCTTCTGACACCACCATGAGCGAAACCAAATATACCACCTCAATCCACCTCCAAAGCGAGATGTCAAAGGAGTAGTCTTTTTTGAGCTTCTCCCAACAAATTAAACGATTAATGTGGACCACTATATCACACAAATAAATAGATAAACTGAAGGCGGCATTGGAAGAAAAATGGACGAGGGTCATTAATCGGGGAGAAGTCATCTTCCATTATGACAACGCCCGCTATCACAATGCCTTGAGGAAACGTTTACTTCACCCATCGTAATCCCCAGACCTCGCTCCATCCAACTATCACCTATTTCGCAGTCTAAGCAACCACTTGAATGATTTGAATTTCCATAACGAGTTTTATGAGAGAGGAATTAAAAAGCTCCCAGAGAGGTGGAAAGAGGTTATTAAAAAAGCAGTAGATTATATAATAGATTGGGTTGGACGAAGGTACGATATATGTAAGTCAGTCCACCTGGTTGAAATTTCTGTAATATTTGGGTTAGGCTAGGTCAGTGTGGCAGTCTGAATAGACAGACTCACTTAGACTGTATAGTCCATTGTGATACCACGGAAACTAGAGATATGAGTGTCCCCTATTTCCCCTTTAAACCATCCTGAGCGCCTCAAGAGTCGGTTAATATTTATATCATCCAGATCTCCTGTGTCTTTAAAGAAATAAGAGCCCCGACTATTCGTCAGGGCGGGGCAATTGCAGAGAAGATGTTCTATGGAGTCCTCCTCCTCTTCATCCCCACAGCTCCTGCAGAAGTCACTAGACGCAACCCTCAATCTCACTGCATGTCTTCCAATCAGACAGTGTCCCGTCATGAAGGATACAAGCAATGAGACGTCGGGTATTGATAGCGACAGAAATGTGTGTGAACGTTTCAGATCTAGGCAGACTCCCACCTACCTTTGCTGCTAAGTATGCAACTTCTCGCAGTAGCAGCTTGCAAGTGGCCAACTCGGCTGGAATCTGTAAGGTTGTCCCTAGTCTTGCTATTTCGTCTGCTCTGCATTTCTGTGCTATGCCCCTGTGATCCGGCACCCACATGAGGTGAATGTTGAAATGCTAAGCCATCTCGTTAAGAGATCTGCGGCAATTCAGGGTTGATGTTGATTTCAGGAAGATAAAATCCAGGGATTTAATGGCAGCTTGACCGTCAGAGAATATGTTAATCTTCACCGTAGTGAGGACGTTATATCTCAGCCATTCTGCCACTTCCCTAATGGCCAAAATTTCGACCTGATAAACACTACAGTGAACTGTAATAGTCTTTATGTTTTTTCCAAAGGATTTAGGGGCAGATTGCATTCGATACGATAAATTATGACATCTAGAAAGAAGCCTTTAAATTAGCAAACATCATCCAACATGTTTCATGGCTTTTCAAGTCAACTGGCTTAAGACTGTCTAGGTGGTAGACACGATGACTATCGTAAGTCTGTATGAAAGTTAGAACAGGTTAATATTTTGCCGCATCATGGCCGGAATTCACAAATTGATCAATTCGATTTACAAATTGATTATACTAATTTACCCTTCTTTTTGAATTGTTAGACTGAAATAAACTGAATTTTCGTATTGTATTATTTGGCAAAATTGAAAAAAGAAAAACGGCGATTAAGTAAGGTCCTTCTTGTCTCAAATGACTGATTTGATTAATATATTTTTAGCTTAATACCTTTAATTCAATTACAATTTGGCTGAATTAGACTCTAGGAATGAGAATGGGCTTTATTGCCACTCCCCGTGGGGAGAAAAGTCAATTGTTCCCCTATAATTTCTAAGCATGAGGCTTCATTCAGTATGTACTAATTTAATTCAGAATTGTATCTGATAAGAACCAAATAAATCTCCCCGCCCATTTTAGCATCAGGTACACTTTTACAGCATTGGATGTAGGTATGTGTGTGTAAGACGTCCGCCTAACTTCAACTTCTGTACTGATTTTCGTTCAAATTCCTAACAGATTTTCAGCTTTGTTAAACTATTTACAAAGCTAAAGTGAATAACAAACCACAGGACTTTTTTGATTTATTGCAAACTTGATCATAAATCTGCCAGAGAGGGGGAAAGAGAGAGAGAAATAATCGATAAAACTAATTGTCTTGGATAAAACTAAACCACATAATGAGTTTATCGTCGTCATCATTATTTTTATTGTTATTTTTATTTTTGTTACTCGTTATGGGATGGTTATTGTCGGACATGGCAACATTTGCCCAGCAACACAAAAGTCAACTGCAAACCATCAATTCGATGCAGCAGCTCACATTCATCATAATAATGATGCAACCAATAAGGCAATGCCGCAATGACAACGACTGCAGAGAACGTTATATTAAATGAAATAGTGCGGTGTTCGTTAGCAGTGAGGCTGCTAGTATCTGCTGGAACTTGCAGTTTCTTCATAGTTGGTTAGCAAACAATCAGGACAAGAATTAAGAAAAGCTATCAAGAATCGTACACACACACAAACACATCCACCAGACGTGCAACAAATTGCAAGTGTGTATGGCAAAAAAAAAAATCGTTGAAAAATTGGAGCAACGACGAAGCGTCGTACTCGACATCGTTATTATCGTTGTTGTCGCCGTTTTCTCCGTCAGTTGCCAGGGTATCCTGCTTTCTTTAATTGTGTGCGTTGCATTGAAAAATGTCTTTTGTTTTTTTTTTCTATAGTTATACAGAGTGAGCGCGCATGTGTGTGTGAATGAGATATTCTTGTTGCAGTGATTGCAAACTGCACTGTTGCTTCCGGTACACATTCTCTCTCTAACACATATACACATACACATATAGAGCAATCTACAATGCTGTTGTTAATGCCGTCGATGATATTGCGGGCGTTGCTGACGTCGTCTGTAGTAAATGAAAACGGATACTGACATTGAAGGATGTTGCCTACATGGATCTCTACTATCTAAGGTTATTGTCTTAAATGCATGTGAGCTAAGTGTATTTTGAAATGACAACTTTTAGTGAAATGTATAAAATTGCAAGAAATTTTGCGTAAAATAACGGAGACGTCTCAGAAGCGCATGATATGGATAACAACATACATCCACTCTGAAATAAGTATGAATGATTTTGCATCTATATTTTATTCTTGCGTTTTTTTTTAAACTCGCATTCCTTTGAAACTTTGCTTAAAATAGCTTACGATTTGAATTATATAGCTTTTAAAAATTGGTCAACTAAAGATCCAAATAACGAGTTCAAAATCGGTGAGATTTTTCAAAAATATTGTTTAACTGCAAACTGATTATTTGCGATTGTCTGTATAAATCAAAACCAAACCATTATAGAAACTTTAGTTAGGTGGACTGACTTACAATTGAAATTAGATAAATCGGAATATTTGTAGGCAAGTATCCGAAGATGCGTGACATATTTATTCGCTCATATAACTAAGTTTATCACACGCATAACGTATGCCAAATTGGGCAGTTACATCGGGTCATTTGCATATCATAAAAGGCGCGGTTGCCTTGCTGCGTTTTACAAGGCATTATAAAACGATGCAGTGAAGATTTTGCTTCTTTAAGGAACTCAAATAATTTTTTTTTGAAGTCATTACAAAAGTCGTTATTTATTCATTTTATAAATGTATTTTATCTTTACGCTTTTGAATAATACGCATTTTTAACGATGTTCCTTAGTAATTGAATTTAAATGACGTCCTCGCTCGATGATATCTGTTGATTACTGTTTGAAGCATTTCAGTGGGATTTGCTTCAACTATTGTTCGTATGTAATGCTTTAAAACTACTAAATTTACTTGTTTTACTTTGTAAACTATCTGCTCACAATAACTCTACAAGAAAAAATCGGATGAGGTAAAGCCAGGAGACAATGAAAGCAAACAGAATGTGCAGTTTCCTCTCAGATTATTGGGCATGGCTAAGTGAGAAGTTGAACCGTTCTGTTGAAATGACATAGAATAAAATGGGATTCCTTTGCGGCACTTTGGGAGCAATGTCCTTCAGCTGCCCTGTACTAACCTACATGGGTCAAACATTCAATGATTAAGGAGCTTAAGGACTATGGAGAAACTGGCTCATACTTTTAGCATGTCTAGTATTCTATATTGTTTAGAGCTATATAGTGGCACTAGTACACAAAATATGAGGAAAATTCAGAAGGTGTTTAATATTTCTGTTCGCTGAGGTGTCGTGTTCATATAACACCGTATATTAAAAGTTTCTTGGGTTGCAGTTTTACAAATTATATAGATTTGAGGTCTTTGTTGTTATTTTATAAAGTTGTTCGACTCTGTAGTTCTTAATTTCTAACATAACAGCATGGATTTACAATTTACTACCAAGCCATTTAAAATGTTTTATACCTATATTATGTTCTGATTCTTACAAATGACACATTCCTTTAGACTAGTTTCTTATTAAACTGTAAACAGCCTTTATTACATACCGATTATTTTGTATTTCCAGATTATATACCGATTAACTTCTAAATTAGTCTTTTTTCATATTTTTGTTTTTTGTCTTTAACAATCATACCTTCTTTAAAATCATATTATGTAATTATAAATTTTATATATAATTTTTACTAGGTGTTTTTTTTTTTTAATTTGTATTATTGAGTAGATTAAATCTGAAAGATGAATTGTTGCATATTGTAGTTTACTTACAAGTGGCCAGAAGGCTTTAAATTACAAACCAAATAAACAAATAAATAAAGTGATATAGGAATTGTCGCTTCTTTTATCCATCCTTATAGTACGAGTATAGGGGTATTATATACGAGTATAGTTTTATTGACATTAACCCTCTTATTTTGCTCATTGTTCGAAGCGTCGTCGTAAAATATATGCAAATGACGGCACCGCTTCAGCTAGGACGCAAAAGTTTTGCAGAGAAATTAAGATTAGAATTAGAAACTGTAAAAATTCGGCAAGGAAGAGAAACATTTTCATACAAGCATTCTACAAAATTATATCTTACCATTTACTCGTTAACTAAATGCAGTTTGTGGTACTACTGAACAAAAACTGGAAGGAAACATTCCAATTTACAAAATTTGTAAAACCATTTTGTAATTGTGGAGTGATAATTGGAATAATTTTAAAGTATTGAGGAGCCTGTGTTCGAGAACTTAGCATCCCATATATAGAAAGAGATGCACAATGGTGGTTCAATGTACGGTTGCCACGATTTCACAAATTTATATTGTGCTGCCAAAATCATACTTCTAATCCATTTAAAACAATATAACTCCTGAAAGACATGCCTACATCACCCAGTTATCTCTAGTTACTTTGGATATATGCGACATATTTTTTGCCAATTGTAAAACAAATAGAACTCCAGACGGACTTGCATAAATCGATTTAGGTTCTTATTCAAAAATGGTGGAGCGCTTTACGATTTTACGTGTCATCGTAGTGCAGAGGCCATACTAATATTCCCCAAACCTTTCCAATTTTAGTTTATGGTCAAGAATATTTACATTACTTTGGTCAGTGGTAAGTATTTCGGGCAGTCAGTGGGTTTAGTGACTTTAACTCTCTATATTGCCCATTGTTCGAAGCGTTCATTGCGACAAAAAGAAAAGTATTAGCGGCTGATTGCATTCCAATTTTATACCGCGAAGAATTGTCAATCAATATATACACCCCCGACTTGCCGTGTATGTTAATAAGATATGATAAAAAAAAAGATTTAAATCATCCAACATTTTTCCACACAAATAACAAATTTGACCCTGATGAGTTGTGAGCAAAATTATGAAACATATTAGCTTAAATGTGAACTCTTTTTGTCTTATGTTGGTTTTGTCGATTGTACAAAAATTGGTCCAAATATAAATGTTATCAGTATGATTTAAATTCTGTATCATTTTATTTAAAAATAATTTTTCTTTTTATTTTTGCTTCCCAAAATATAAAGAGATCGTATGTCAAAAATAAAATTCGATCATCTGTGCTTTTAGAAATGTGGTCCTCCTTGCTTGTTGCATACAGAGCTTGCCTACATAAAGTGTTTTCTACTAAAATAATCCAAAATATTTTAGAAATTTGGGGATGAATAATTTGGCCGTGGTCCAGATATTGGTCGCCGTAATGGTTTATGTCGAGCTAGATAAGACTGTTTGAGGTTATAGTTTAATACTACAGCGGTAGCAACCATTTGCGCATGATTGAAGATATGATGCTATGAGAAATGATAGAAGGAAGAGAAGAAAGCAAAACGAACTTTCAAAAATTCGTTCGAAATTGGCCTCAACGTTTTCCCAATATTCGTCGTTTTCCTTTCGTTTATTCTTTTTTCTCTATCCCATTTTGTTGCCACTTACAAGTTAATCTATGCTAATACAAGTAATGAATTTCAACAAATCTTTAAGATCTTCTTAAAAATATATTAGTGTTTCCCTTGTTGAGGCAGACGATGATGGCAAAATTATGAAATTAAGTTAACACAATCACGGATTTAGAAATTTCTTATGAATTTTTATGTTATTTTGATTAGTTCAATTAAAGAAGATATTTAAAATATCTTTTTCAGAATCGCTATTGTCGGCATTTTGGACAACCCTTAAAATTGTAAATTTCTTATAATTTCCGTATAGTTTTGCCGAGTTATCATTGCGACATATTTGAGAAATTAAAAGAAACGTAACACAACTTTTAACCCTTTCAAATGAATTATTAATAAATTGTTCTTAATTCATAAAAGGACTTCAAGATACTACCTGACAAAAACAGAGGCTTTACGGAATTTTGCAATATTCCAAATTGCAAATTAGCGAATTGTTCCATTTGACAATTTCTTGACAATTCAGAACAAACTGATATACACATTTTGGCTTTAAATCTCCCCAACTTTAAAAATGACATGGGTTTCCATTGTATTTTCTATTCAGTATAAGAAACTGACATATTTTGTTTTATTTGAGTTTAAAAAAAAACCCTACCTCTTTTCCAAAATAATTTTGGAATCAAAATTCCAAAATGGCTCAGCCACAAGCATATGCAATTTTTTACATTATGATTTGAAACACAGGAACATTTCGTACTTTTGCTTTAATTACCTCCAGTAACATAATTAAAAAGTAAAAGTAAGATAAATTAAATTAAAAAACTGTCTCCCATTTGGGTTTCCATGATTTTGAGAATGCGTAATACTATATTTCGAAGGCATTATTGTGGGTTGCCTCTTCTAGCCATTCTTTTGGAGATCCATGTAATCCTGCCAGCGTTTTCTGTTTGGTTTCTTTCCATGAGTTTAAGAATATTACATTTTTGAAATCATTCTTGTGTAATACCTCTTCGAATCATACTTTTTTTAAGATCTCACATAAGACTTAACAGGACCGACCTGTCTATTCCAACCACTGTTTCTAATAGCTTTTTTTAATAAATTAAATTCCATCATTAGGTAACGCTGCGTCCAGTCGTTCTTTAGAGTTCTGCTGCAGGACGATCGAGCCATCTGTTCCACTTATTGGTGGCTCAGAAACTCACTGGTAAGAGCAGATAGTTGTAGTTCGCTCTGTTACGACTGAGAGTTTTTACCGCTTAGATGATATCGAGTCATTAGAGTCTTCCGGCAAACCGCTTTTCCTGCTTCACTCAAATTCTTTTTTTTAAGATCTCACATAAGACTTAATAGGACCGACCTGTCTATTCCAACCACTGTTTCTAATAGCTTTTTTTTTTTTTTTGATAAATTAAATTCTGAAAGCATTATTCTGCTGCAGGACGATCGAGCCAGCTGTTCCCCTTATTGGTGGCTCAGAAATTCACTGGTAAGAGCAGATAGTTGTAGTTCGCTCTGTCATGACTGAGAGTTTTTGCCGCTTAGATGATGTCGATTCATTGGAGTCTTTCATTTCATTCCATTCATTTTTCATATATGGCTTGTCATGGAAGTACCAAATACAATGTGGACGTTGGCTCGCTCATGAACAGAGGCTGAATTTGTAGCTCATTAGATTTACTATGCGCAGTGCACAAGGCTTATCCCGTAGGGAAGAGGGCAATAAAAGAGGTTTCGCCTTTTTTTAAATGTGAGATGTTCTGCTCACTTGAGGCAAGAGCTGATCTTCCGCTGTCGGTTCTTGTATTCCGGGAGTCAATTCATGAGTTGTGAGCACGGATAACTTCAGTAGTAACTTTACACGTTTTTTTCATCGATGTGCTGCTATTGGAATAATGTCGAATTCTGACAATCGAGCAAAAATTGAAGAGCTTTAGTTCAATTTTATGCCTGATTGCTTACGTTACTGTAAGTAACTGAATTGTGTCGAAACGGTCTGAGTTAAAAATGTTGAAATATTACGATGCAAATGTGATAATACATAAGTTAGTAATAAGTTAGTATCCAAATAACCCTGCCTTCCGAAGTCAGGTTTTTAAATTCATAAATAAAAGCTCGGTATCGAAAGGTTACAGATAACTATCACTCTTCTCTTTTATAAGTTAGTATTCAAATAGCCCTGTCCCCGATGTCGCGTTACTAAATTCATAAATAAAGGCTCCGTATCGAAAGTATATATTTCTTGTTTATCCCTATTGCATCTATATAAATTTCGAAAATCCTGTTTTGCTTGCCGATTCTGTCACACTAATCGAACACACCCCTTACAAATGCAACGCGTGTATACTTATTATGTACATCAATGAGGGCATTCATTTAGTTTAAACTAAAGATGTGATACAGGAAGTCATGCAGAGTGCGACGATGCCGCATAGCAATGGAATATGCTGTTAACGCGTTGTAGAGCATTATAACGACCATAATGAAGATAATAATTATAATGATGCTGAAAATGTACTTCCTGTGTAGTTGTTGGTGTTATTGTTTCTCGTGATGATGGTTCCTCTGCTTCTGCGTTTGATGATGATGTTGATGGTGGGTAACACAAAATCTCAATGGTTTTGCATTGGGTATTACCCCGCTGATGGGCGGGCGACCATCGTTGTGCGCTTTTATTGTGGCTGGAAGACGTTGACTTGATGCTTGATGGTCTAAACAAAGAGCAAGAAAAGAATAAGCGAAATATTGTTAATGATTTTTCTGTACGCAATACGTGTGGCTAAAAAAAAAAACAACGGGGAAGAGAGACAGGCCGATCTTATGGTTGCTGGTGACAAGTCTTTAAGTATTACAATTTAAATTAAGAATTGGAGTGTGAATTGAGGTTAGACGTGTGTGCTGGGATGTAGCACAAACCACGCTGATTGCTTTTCTCTTTAATCGTAAGAAATGGGTCTTGGTTTTGTATTATTTTTGTGTTATTTCCGTTATGTTCTTAACGGAATTAAGTGTGTGCACTCATTTGTTATTTTACTTTTTTTCATTTTTGACGCTTCATTTTTATTTTTGAAAGAACTTTTATGCTGCCTTTCTTTTGTTATAAAGGTCATACGAATGTGTCCCCTTTTATTTTCTTCATCCTTCATCAATTCCAGTATTCAAAGATTCTGAAACCATTCGAGTTTTAGCATCGGCTGTGGCAACAGCTATTCGGAAGTTCTATCAAGTTTTCACTTGAAATTTAGAGGTTATAGACGAGAAATGTCGTTTCAGAGAAACATTCGTTTAATTGTTTTGTGTCATTGAGTGTCGTAATATGTGTGTGGCCTCACTCCGGAGTCGATTTGTGTGTTGATAACGGGATGTTTTACCGTATTATAACGTGAATTTTTGGATCCATGTGATCTTACTTTGTGGACATTTTTAATGTAAAAGTTATTTAGAAATACATACAATAATTGGCAATGGCGGTTTCTAGGCCAAGTTATCCTTTTATAGGATATTAACCCTAAACCCGAGGAAAAAAAAAGATTCTGAAAGACTTCCTAATTATTGTTTTACCAACTTGAATGAGAGCTGTTTTTTTTAGAAAAAAAAATATATATATCGTATATACGTATACACATATGGTCAAAATAATAAGTACACCTTGTATATTTTTTTACAAGGCTCGTAGACGAAAATTTATTTAAATTAAAAGAAAAAACGTATACTAATTTTTGTTGTTATAATATTAGAAATAAAATAAATACTAAAACAATAACAAAAAACAAAAATTAAATTCAGTATTTTTCAAAAACTAAGAAACTAATTAAGAAACATTGGACAAAATAATAGGTACATTTCGTTCAAATAAGCAAAAAAGTAAAAAATCAAATTTTTCCTGCTAAATTGGCTGAATTTCGTTAAAAGCCGGTATATCCACCTTTACTTTCAATTATTTTGAAAGTAAAGGTGGAACTCTTCCCAAAGACTTTTGATTGGATTTATGTCCGGAGATAGGCTTAGCCAGCCAAGAGGGGCAACATTTTTATGGTGGAACCAATCCTTTACCAACTTAGAAGTATGCTTCGGATCGTTATCCTGTTGGAATGTCCATCTAAGAGGCATACTTTCCACAGCATAATTCAACATCGTATTTTCCAATATATCTTTGCAATTGAAACTAACCACAGTGTCGGTAATTCGATATATCGGACCGACACCGCACCACTAGAAACAACTCCAGACCATAAAATTGCCGGCTCCGTGCTTGAGCGTCTTCTTTGTAAAGCGAACATGGAATTCCTTATCCTTAGGGCGTCGAACATTCCGGGCACAGTCGTTTTCAAATACATTAATTTTTGTTTCATTGCTCCACAAAATGTTTCGCCATTTTTTTTCACCATCTCCTCCGGACCAATTGGAATGACTTCTTGTATACGCCGATTTAGACTTTACATTTTTTTGTCTAAGCAAAGGAACTCTTCTGGCTATCCGTCCTGGTAAATGTGCTTCTTGTAGTCCACGATGAACCTTTCGTACCATACTAATAAGAACCACGTTCCCAATAGAGAAATTTTAGAGAACTGAATCAGTTTAAAGAACTGAGGCATTTGTTATATACATATAGAAGCATTTTTGTACATTTAGTACAATTTTGTTAATATTACACCACTTTTCTAAAGCGGTTAGATCCCTCTGAATCAAATAAATAAATTTGCGACATCTTCATACAATTTTAAATTATCAGCGAAGAGAAGTGGTTTGTAAAAAATCAAGTTGACGTTTCATATAGTTGAGAAAAATAAAGAAGAAAAGTCGTCTATTTGTCTCCAATACAGATCCCCAGTATCGAACATGCGTGGAGATGCAGGGCTCACACCGCTGCTGGAGCAATTTGTTTACCCCGGAATAACAGTTTTATCACATAATCCTTTTACTATTAGGTGCGCAACTAAGTTCTCGCTGTTATTTTTTTTATAAAAATGCAATTTTATTGTGAAAACATGTTTGAAAAAGATTCATTGAAAGTATTGCCCATCGCTAGCTACTACCTTTTCTCATCTCTCTGGCAAAGCTCGAATTCCGTCACTGTCGATATTTAATTTAAACTGTCGAATATAGCCATTTCTTGACGTCGTCATATGAGTGGAACTGCTGGTCAGTCAAACCGTGTGCCATCGAATGGAACAAGTGATAATCGGACAGCGCAATACAAGGAGAATATTAATCATGGGGTTAGACTTCTTATTTCAGCGTTTTCAGGTAGCCTTTAACGTGCTTGGCCACGTGAGGCCGAGCGTTGTCATGCTAAAGGGTCACTTTTTCGTGCCTCTCTGCATATTGTGGGCGTTTCTCGCGTAAAGCTCGGCTCAATCGCATTAATTGAAGTCGATGCCGATCACCAGTGATGGTTCCGCTATATTTTAATAGCTCGTAATAAATAACAGCCACCTGGTCCCACCAAATATAGAGCATAACTTTCGCAGCGTGAATATTCGGCCGAGGCGACGACGTAGAAGCATGACCGGGCCTCCATGATTTTTTTTTCTGGGTTGCTGTAATGAATCCACTTTCCATCACCCGTCACAACACGATGAAGAAAACCCCTCCTTTTTTTGTCGCTGAAGCAGTTGTTCACAGGCGAAAAAACGACACTCAACGTCTCTTGGCTTCTGTTCATAAGAAACCCAAGTTCCTTACCTTGGAACCGTTCCCAACGCATGCAGTCACTTGAAAATGGCTTGACGGATGACTCCTAATACTGAAGCAAGCTATAACTGCGTTTGACATGGATCCCGATTAAGCAATGCTGTTAATTCAGTGTCTTCGAAGGTGTTTCGTGTTTAAATCGACGGAACCAGTCTCGACACATTGTTTCACTTAAAGCAGCATCTCCGTAAACGTTTTGAAGCTCTCTATGAATTTCAGCAACTTCTTCGATTGAAAGAAGAAAATCAATACTTCCGGCATATGACGATTATTTGGTACAAAATCATACATATTCACACAACCAAATGAATATGACGTCAAAAGAAAATCACTATTGTTTAGAGGCGGTATGTTTATCATATGCCTAAGCTCGGTTCATGACATTTAGTTCATGTCAGAATCGACTAGCACTTTCAGTTGGCGACATCTATTGAGAAACAGCCAGAACTTAGTTGCGCACATAATATATGCTTCCTTTTCTACATGTACTTATAATGAGGAATTACGTTTTTTTTTTGTAAGAAATAATGTAAATTAAACCTAATAATAAATTCGTTTAAAATGTGTTGAAGTGATTAAAACTGGTGAAAATTAGTGGCCGACCGTGGCTACTATCGTTCGCATGATCGCGTGTTCAATTCCCCGATACAGCCACATTTTATTATTTGAGCTTCAGTCACCTCGATGTGGTTAACGAACACTTCGAGTAGTCGTTTAATCGACACATAAAGTAAATCCTTCTCAAACTAGTGCTTGCAACCTTTCTTAAATTGTAGGTCCCTTTAAGGAACTCTAAAAATGAAATGCGTGTAAACTCGCGAATGTGAGTAACTCTCTTATATATCATTTATTGGATGCAATTGAATTGGTTTTTGATCATAAACTGAACCAAATCAAATTAATATCTTACTAAACGTATTTTATAAAACGAAAAATGATAAAAGTAGCAGATTTTACCTCTCAATTTTATTTCTCTCTTAGGAATACGTTGTTATGAAGAAATAATTCAAGTAATCAGGCGTTAAGTTGGCCACATATTAAATTGCTACCGTTCAAAGATAACCACAATAAAGTCCACATAATTGGTTCCTGTTTGAGTCGTTAGTAGGTGATGCAGCTGTATTCTCATATAAGCGCATAATACGAAGAAACAGTGGCTTACAGGATCTATAAAAGCAAAACTTGGCAGTTTCTTTTGTATGGGGAGTGGTATCAAAACATGGGACGATATTGCGCATTTTGTGTATATGAATGTTGCATTTGAAAGCGACAAAATATTCTTATTGGGTTCATTTGTATAGGGAAGAATGTATCCAAATATGAACCGAGAAGACCCATCTTAATTACGGTTCGTCCCTAATTAAACTAAATTTTATATAGTGAATAAAACTAATTCCAATGAAAACTGTTTAGAATTGGCAAAACCAAGATTTTGTGGTTAATTTGTCTATTTGTTTGGTTCATTTTTAAAACTATTGGCACAATATTAAATCGAAATATATGCACAAAATCTTAATACATTAAGATTTTGGTTTCGAAGAAATATTATATTGCTGGCTTTGACAACAAAATATTATGGGGCCTATATTAAAACGTGGGCCGCCCATAATGTTGATTTTATTGATTTCACCCAGTGAAGAAAAGTAGAATAGAATATGTTTAAGGAAATATGCTTTTCTAACAATTTTAAAGCTGGCTCTGCAACAAGCAGAATATGTGTTTGGTTTGGTTTTGTGCTGCAAAAAGGCTCTTACTATAACTGTCATAGTGGATTTTGAATATAAAACAAATATTTCAACATAAACCATATACATTTTCTTTCTATATAATGGCACTAAAAAGCTAGCAATATTTAAAACAATTCCAATTAAGAACTTCTTAACAATTTTTCAACAAATCCGGAATGTAGCACAGAAATCATACAATTCAACAGTTGTTGGTTTTGCTTAAGACGAATATTAAAGAAAAAAGGAAGACAACTTTCAATTAAAAGCTTTTCAATTTTCGTCCTACTACATGCCAAAGCGCGTTTGCCATTGTTGCACAAAATTCCAAACATGTAAACAATTGCAGCAAATTTAATTACCCGCATAGCAATGGATGGTGCCAATTTTTGATGGCACGTAAATAAAATGAATTGGCATTTTATTGCTACCAGCCGATGGGGAGAGCTTACGGACCAACACTGACTGAATACACTGAGAAACAGACAACCAGACATGCAGAAGGACGAGTAAAGTCACAAGATGTAGTGATGTAGTGAATACCAAAAGAACATAACTTATAGAGCAAAGGATTTAAAATACACGGGTACACGCTTGTGTGAGTGCTCTTGCTCTGGTGGGTGCTTTTTGTATTTCTCTCTATGTTTACTAAAGCAACAGCAGGCATTATAATTCTAAACTCTAAATGTTATTTGTGAAAGTTCGAATCGAATCAACAAAAACTCTTCATTTTGTCTACCCATAAAGTTTCAGGACACTCCATAGGGTGAGTGATTGTGGTACTGCTGGTTTCACCAGTCTCATTTAGCTCTTCGCCTGACAGAATATAGGAAACTCAATCAACTTCGAATAAGGAGAAGAATAGAACGAAACGAACTAAAAATACGCCGTAAATAATCTTAAAGAAAAATGTTTTCCTTTAATAAAAATTCAATTTCCGTCAAATAACATGTGTCGACATCGTTAGTAACAACCGTCGACATGTGTGAATGTGCACATACAAGCATACTTTTTATTGAACAGGGTTATGGCACCAAACCAACGCTTCCTTCTTTCCAATTCTATACATTCGGATGTCATCAATGCATCATTAGGCCAACGATTCATGGCCTAAAGTTAGAAAAAAATTGCTGTGTTACCCGTAATAGTAATAGTACTTTATCGTCTGCCATATTTCTATACTCTATTTTTTCTGTTTTTTGATATATTTTGGCAATTTTTCTCGATTTTCATTGGTATCACATGATTTGTGTGATTTTTGGGTGTGGCCCAACAACAGCAAAACACGGCTTCTCGGAAACGTGATCAGCACAGCTAAAATGAAAGAGGTTGTGTGAATAAATCACATTTCGTTTTGAGAAGAAAGAAACGACAAATAGTACGTGCAAATACACGAACAGCAATGAAAGCAATTTAACAATCTCGCCATCTAAGGGAGTTATATAATTATATTATTTAGAAATAATTTAGAAAACATTCATGTTGTGATTTTGGTGTTTTCTTCTCTGACCAGTGGTAAACCGGAGTGGGGATATATGGGAATTACATCGAAAACCCATAACTTAATTAAGAATCTATATTCGAAATACAAATGAGGAGATTTCTAACAGTTGAACTAACTCTTCTTCACAATTTTGAACTGCTTGTATGGTTATTATTATTTCAAATATAAGCTAGGGAGTCTATATTGAGAGACTACTGAGATACAGGTGTCCCATCACGAAATTCAATACACTGCACAAGCTGGATTTCTAACACAAAAAAATCATTTCAAATAACTTCAAAGGCAGCCACTAGTTCAGTTTTAACCGTGGACAACCATTGGGACGCATATTTGATTTGATTTGTATTTAGTACAATTTATTGGGTTGCTCGGAAAGTTCCTTTGGTTAATTCGTTAGTTCACCAAACGTCACTACTCATGATGTAGAGTCCCTTCAAACACTACCCTAATTTCCTTCCACCCCGTCTCTAAACTGCTTACTATTGTTTAAATGTGTTCTCGTTCTAGTCGTTAAAAAAAGTTTTAAAAAGTGGAAAAAATGAGCGAAAAAGAGCATTTTAGGCATATTGTGCTGTATTATTTCTGAAAACGGCTGCTGAAGCCAGCCGAAAAATAAAGTCTGTTTATGATGAAAACGGACCAAATTAAAGAAAATGCCAGAAATGGTTTAAAAGATATTCTACGTGAGACTTCTCCGTAACAGGCGCTCCAAGATCAAGACG
The DNA here is from genome assembly GCA_019455685.1 of Philornis downsi. Classification (NCBI taxonomy): domain Eukaryota; kingdom Metazoa; phylum Arthropoda; class Insecta; order Diptera; family Muscidae; genus Philornis; species Philornis downsi. Next base: position 1,294,175 of record JAHXMU010000115.1, on the reverse strand, counting down.
ACTAAAAGGAATTGTTTCCGAGGGTGTGAGAGATATAACTATAGTTAACCGCCGTGCAACTGTTATGAAAATAGGTGAAATAATCAAAAAATCAGTCTCAACCGTTCACGGGGTCATAAAAGAACTCGGATTTGTGACCAACCTCGATGTGTGGGTGCCTCACTCTCTCACCGAGGGCTCACACTGCCTTGCGAACCCATGAGTGACTGTCATAGCTTGGGTGAGAAGTTTTACTTCACCCCCAGACTTCGGTCCGTCCGACTGTCACCTATTACGCAGTCTGAGCAACCACTTGAAGGATTTGCAATTCCATAACGACGAGGAAGTGAAAGATCGAATTGAAAGTTTTTTTTTTTAGAAAAACCACGTGATGTTTATGAAAGAAGTATTAAGAAGCTACCAGAGAAATGGGAAGAAGTCATTAAAAAAAGGATAAATTATATAATAGATTAAAATAATTGCTTTGTTGTTTTTACTTGTACATTAAGGTGGACCTCATTTTTTAACTTTCCAAAAGTTTAGCTCCCAACAACCTGTCTTGTTCCAATCAACAAAACAGCCATATGTGCAAAATTTAAGCTCAATTGGGTAATTGCAAGGCGACCCACATTGGCAATGAACTTTTAAAATTTTCAAAATTTCATGTTTTTAAAGACCCACAACTTCTGTTTGCCATAATTCGAGAACGCCTCGCCGGATTTTATATAAAAAAAATTTAGAAAAATTAGGAACTGCAATACCTTTAATCTATTCCTATACCATTTCTTACCATAGTTAACAGTTTCACAGGTAAAAATACATTTATGAAGAAAAAAATTACTTTTTACTTAAATATTTTATTATTTCACAGGGTGACATGACAAAGATTTTTGGGGATGGTATCTCATTTTGATAAAAATTTTAAATTAATATTAATAACACAAATATTCCATAATTATAAAAACAGTACTTATAATACCGTAGGGACGTTTCTTCGATGTTTTTAAGGAAATAGTATAATGAAAATGCAGAACATGGAAACACAGTTGCATTTTACGACACGAATTTTAGCAAAACCCCCTTTATATGTAAAAATTTGTTTGGAAAAAACGTTTATATGTATAACATTTTTTTCATTTATGTTCATTTATGATAGCTTCGCCGTTCAGTAAAAAAAAAATACACCTCCCTGCCGTCATCACATTTTTGAGCTAGTTTTAAGAAGCTGTTTCAACTCGCTGATGGATGCAACTTCTGGTCCAGACATGGTGCTTTTCAAAAGATTTAGAGACGACTGGGCGAAAATCAACAAGAATGTTTATACAACTGATAGCAGTGAAGTGCCTGATGATGTACGCTCTACCATTCCTCAATTTATTGAACATCGCCTTTCTACACAAAAACAACAACGAGATGATTGCCGACAACAGTTGGAGTTAACGATGATCTTTCTTGGAGGCATTCCGAATAGGGGGGTACCGTTTTCTATACCAGGAGCTGTAAGTCATGCTAAGTGGATGGCAAAAGCAATTTATGCATTTAAGATATATCTGTTTCAAGATCAATTTCAGTTATCTCATAGGGAGAAGAGCTTTTTAAGGAGAATATGTAATGTTCTTACTCGAATATACGTACGAACCTAGTTTCTGTCCTCAGAAACAATTAAAGCATCTTATCATGATTTACTCTTCATACAACAGGATATTGATCCAGAAATTAGTAAGGTTACTGCGAAAACATATTCCAAATATGTCTGGTATTAAGTTCCAGAAACTGTGGTTCTATCCTTATTTGATGACAATGTTCCAACAGTGGTTAAGACACGTATGGCTCAAATTATGCTGGAAGCAGATGAAAGCAAAGAAGAGGAGGAAGATAACAATCAACTAAAGTGGTATTTTCTGCACCAGAAAGAGTTTTCTTCCTTTACAAGCATTGCGTTGTCGTTGTTAGTAACTCCCAGTTCGAAAAATTTCTTAACGAAATTTTCTCTCAGCGCCGATTTCCTCGACAAAGACCCTTTAACACGGAAGGATGATTTTGGTTATAAAAGTACAATTGAACAACTTGAAACGACAGTTGTTGTGATTGACGTTGCAGAAAGAGGTGTCAAACTCATTCAGGATTATAATAACATTCTCACAAAAGACGAAGCTGAAAAACAATTTGTTTTACAAATCGTTGCAAGAGATCGTAAAAATTAACCAACTACCAAATCTTCTCTTACAAAAAAATAACGTTCATTGTTCTTTTATTCATATAATGTTTTCATTTATGGAAATTATTGTTGTAAATAAAAATGCATTATTATTATACATAGAAGTAATATATGTTATTATATAAAGGGTCTCCCAACAAGAACCCAAAATTTATATTTTAAATAAAATATAGACATTTAAAAAAAATCGTGAAACTTTATTATATCGTAAAGTAGACAGAATGAGGTTATGTATGGAACAACACATAGGGCATATGGCCGCCGCGGCTTTGCTGGCACACACGCGATCTTTTAATGAAATTTTCAATAACGTTTAGCATAAATGCTGCGGTATTCAATTAATACAGCGTCCAATTTCCTCTTTTAAGACTTGAGTCGTCGTCGGCTTATTCGGCTAAGCCATCAACTTCAAAAAACCCCAAAGAAAAAAGTCTAATGGCGTTAAATCGCACGATCTAGGCGACCAATTCTGGTCTCCAAAACGCGAAATAACACGACCGATAAATGACATGTGACGCCGTAGACATGTGGCGCCGTCTTGTTGAAACCACATGCCCTCCACATTCATTTCTTCAATGCTAGGCACGACAAAACTGGTTATCATTTCACGATACCGAACACCATTGACTGTTTGCGCTTGACATGCCTCATTTTCATAAAAAAAGGTCCAATAATTGCTCCAGCCCAAAATCCACACCACACAGTGACACGTTGAGGATGCATTTGCTTCTCGTGAATCACTCGAGGATTTTCCACACCTCAAATGCGACAATTCTGCCAATTGAGGAAGCGATCAAGATTGAAATGGGCCTCGTCACTGAAGATGATTTTATCGGCAAAATCAGTATTTTCATGTTGTCTCTCGATACCCAATTAACGAACTCCCTTCGCTGTCCATGGTCAGCTGGCTTCAGTTCCTGCGTCAACTGAACTTTGTATGCATGAAGATGCAAATCTTTAGTCAAAATTCGCTGCATAGTGGATTTGGAGACACCAATTTGCTGGGCTCGGTGTCGAATTGAGGTGGACGGAATTTGAGCGACATCATCCCGTACAGCTGTGACATTTTCGGTCGATCGACCTGGTCGAAGGCGCGTTGTTCTCTTTACATCACTAACAGACACAGTTTTGGCAAATTTATTCATTAATCTCTCTACAGTTGAACCTTTTAGAGCATTATTGTGACCCCAAATTGATCGCAATTTGAATTTTTTAAATTAATTTTTTTAGAAATTTGATTCAGAATGTTTTTAACAATTGCCGAAATAGCCTGGATGTGTCCACATAAAATTTTCTAAGAAAAAAATTTAAGTTGGGCGATATAGGGAAGATTACACGGCATTTTTATAGGAATTATTCATAGTGTTACTATGTTGCAACTTTAAGCCATTTGGGGGTCGCCTTAAAGTCGCCGATTAAGCTAAAATTTTGTACAGAACTTTTTTTGTTCATTGAAACAGGATCAGAGCAGCAAAAATTCAACATCCGAAAATTTACTTATAGCTAAGGGCCGCCTTAATATACATTTGTAAAGACATTTTTTTTTTTAACCGAAACAACTTTCCGAACCATCCGATATATTGTGGTGTTATATTGTTATTCCACCCAACTTTCTGGGTTTGTTTAACAATGTTGATGCATATCTTTTGGAAATTTTAATTGTAAAAAATATAAATGTGAATAATTCTTGTGAAGTATTTTTACCATTGGGAATTCGACTTCAGACAAACTACATCAGGTTTTAGATTTAATGCTGATTACTACAACAAGGCTACATAAAACAGCAATTTCGTGTTTGGTCTTCAAATCAAAATATTTTTTTCAAGTTAAAACAAACAGATTCAACTGCATCTCATTAATGAGACATGGGAAAGCTTCTCATGTTCAGTGAGCTTACACGCATTCTATTTTTGGACCCTCCCAATGGGACCTACAGTTACAAGACTTGTCGATTACTCGACTACTCGAACCTTTTGTCAGACACCTCGAGATAACTGCCGCTCAGATTGGTTTCACAAAGTAGGAATCGAAATCAAGCTTTTGTTGCATAAAAAAAGAAAAAAACTCAAACGTGACACTTAATTGAACTTTCGAAAATATCTCCGGTTCTAAAATTCAAATTACTGAATCAATTTATATTAATGTGATAATAATGTGTGCTCATTCGATACGGAACTGGTCTAAATAGTTCAAACAACTTAAAATGTTTGCAAATAAATCTTAATATTTTCCTGCAACAAAAAATGTGTTGTTAATTCAAGTCCTTACTGTAATGAAAAGGAAATAGTTGAGTTTCGGTTAATAACATCTTCTTTATAGAACTCAAATTTCACGTGATACAAATAAGGTGGTCTGTATAGAATATAATTCCAAAAAATGTTTAAGGTTGATTCTTTACATTCCCTATATTATTGCAAGGGCACATTAGTGAAAATTCCGTGAAATACCTGGGATTAATACTTGACAAACACATGAACTTTAAAGAACATGTCTTAAGTGCGGCAGACAAAGCTATAAAATGTGGACGAGCGTTATTCCCTTTACTTAACCGTACATCTCATTTAAACTCCAAAAATAAACTGCTCATTTACAAAATGTGCATTCATCCAATCATGATGTATGGCTGTCAGGTCTGGCCTAAAAGATGTTGCGAAAAGTCATTTGAAGAAAGTCCAAGTCATCCAAAACAAGAACTTAAAACAGACATATACATGATCGTTTTAAGGAGGATATGTTACTTACTTATATTGGCGAAATAAATGAAAAATTCGAGAATCAAAACAGGCATCATAGATTGTTGAAGAATCTAGAAGAATAGCTGTGATATCTCTTCCTAAAGGTTTTATCCTATCATTTTCCTTTAATTGTTCCTCTTTCATACACAAAGATTATTGTTTAAAAAAAATATATCTTCCTTTGCTGCAATACTTTTAGTTATATCTCAACCTATGTTATTATTAAAATCTGTTAAACATTTTTTTAATTTTATGTATGATAGAAGTAAAATATAAAAAAAAACATTAGTTGTGAGTTCGTTTTACTGTTTCTAAGTCAATTTTTTGAAAATATAGTTTGTACAAAACACGAGGAGTGGCTCGTTTTGCCGTTGTGTGAACACACATTGAATGACAAATCCATAAAAAAATATCTCAATATTATAGTTTAACAAGGGCTGCATTCATTCGAGTACTTTTTCAAAACTACTCCATAGTCGCCGACTATCCTGGATTTTTTCTAACGTTTTTCTACCAGACTGAATACATCTTGTGGCTGAAGTATTTTTTCTTTTGTTCATCCACAAATAAAAACATAAATGGGAAACCATTTTAAGAATTAATAATTGATTCCTATATATAAAAGAATAACTTGAGCCCTCATTCAGGGCATAAGTTAAATAATCCCCAGTTGATAATAATTCTCACTAAAAGTATTTTCACATTCCATTATGATTTATCTGTTTATTTGACATTTGATGGATATTTTGTGTCGCTTGTAAATCCTGTATGCTTCGCTCCAGCATACCCTCGTCACCGTGTTTGCCATTTATAACGTTTTATATTCTCCGATTTCTCACAAGTGTTCTGCGTTTCTTTTCTATCAACGTATTCTTGCTTTTTTCTGTATAGAATCGCTACGAAGTACTTAAATAAACACTCATCCAATTTATCTCATGATTCACAACATATGTTTTAATCCTCATCAATAAAATAAAGTCTTGTCTGTGTATTTTTCAATTTGCGCTGGCGTGTAAAAATAACGTAGATCCTTGTATAGCTGTAGCACACATCGTTTACTGTATATACATTGTATATAAGCGACTATCCAGTTACTTTTTCTATCTCAAGTGAAACCTTTATTCCATCTCAATTTGTGTCTGTCCATTCCATTTATCTTTTGTGTCCCTGCTCTTTTTTCCTCCATGGATTCAGTTTCTTTTCTGGCTTTGTTGAGTTCTATATCTTTCATCTTTTATTAACCAAGGACTTATTTGGCTTATTTGTCAGCAACATATTTTATTGCAATATTGGTTCATTTATTGTTTATTTTGCAGTCGTTTTCTCAATAATCGATAATCATATATGGTCTGCCAGTAAATGTATATATTTTTATTTGAACCATTTAAGGATATCACATTTTAGAGATTTGTGAATAGACAATTGAGATGACAATGGTTTGTAGGCGAAAAGCGAAATTTTTACAATTTTATATATTGAATTTGGACAATACATCAATGTCACAGATTTGGTTTGGTTCATCCTAACTAAATTTTGAAACTTTTTATTACCTTAAACAAGATTCGGTTCCTTCACAACACACCAGCACTAGCAGAAACTGTGGATTTCTTTAGCTGCAATCGCGCAGAAGAATTCCAAGAAAAGTGTGACTGATGATAATACCATAGGTAGCAGGCATCGCCTCAAACGACGCGCCTCTGCTGCAGATATTTTCCTATTAAAAGAAGGTTCTAAACTACACATTTAAGCATAACAAAATTTTGTGGTGCTTTTAAAAAATTGCAAATGTTTCCCGGTTATGGTATTTTACACCTGATGAAAATGACTACTATTTTTATCACATTTATCGTTAAATCGGTTGACAATTCCCAAGCAGCCGTAATACTATTTTACAAATCATGCGGTTTTATTCCCTACAATCCAAAGTATATTCCTCTTAAGTATTTACATGCTAATATTAGTTATTTCCTCCTTTCGCTGAGTTAATTTATTATTCACATTTATTTACCAACTATTTATAAAAGAAGCAATTAATTTTCTACCAAAAGATACATGAATGAAGAAATTCAGGTGATTTGGTCTTCTTCCCCCCAATTTCTCATATCAGAATTTGATATCTCAAAAATATAATCTTTAAATCGAAATTTTGATCATTTCCAACGGTCTCGCTCATTGAATTCATTGTCCAAAGTTGTTTGTTGGCACTTACATGACCCTGGCAATGCAATCGATACATTTGAATATGCTCGATATCAGTACAGAGCTTACGCAACAAAATATTTGTACAATGCCGATACTATCTGCTGACTAAAACGGTTTCATATATTCCGCGGAATATTCTCGTTTTAGCAAATCTATGATCCGATTCGTCTGCTTAATATACATATAGCAGAACCGGTTGAAGAGTTGAAATTATGATAGCTGATAGAATGTGCTGCCATTACATCGTCTACTATTACACCTAATTTCCGTATTCACAGGAATTATGGAAAAAAAATTTGCGGCTTTGGCGTCATGATAATGCACCTGCTCATTCATCTTTGCTTGTGAGACATTATTTGGCCAAAAACTACACTATTATCATGCATCAAAAAAAAAAAAAAAAAAAGTAAGTAATAAAAATTCGTCTTTTTTTTTGAACACACATCGTATAGTTACGTAGCGTCCGAAATGATAAAAACATTTTGTTAGTTTGGCCCACGTTATCGCCAGTCGGATCTCTGAGAAGGCTGTAGTAACATCTTGCAGTTTTTGCCCATTACGATATAAATCAAATGCGCACACCATATAGATGCAGGCTTCCTTGTTATTATCTGCTTAAATATGTTGAACAGATTGCATGGTAGACCGTCGTCCTGTTCAAGGAATCTGTTGGTGTAAAAAAGTACAGTAAGATTTATGACTTTCTTCACTGAAAACTCGGCCAGAGTTATTCCGCATAACCGTATTAAATTTACAAGCATTCAGTACATACCATATATACAATTATGACTTCAAATAATTTTTGCAAAATAATTCTATCTAAGATACATTTTTAAATGTCGAAATGAACATATGTCACAAACTTTGTTTTTTGTCCAAAATTTATCGTAATGCGAATGTTCAGTTAGTGATTGATTTGCCATATCTGAATTCATACTGATAGGTTCGACTCAGGTCTGATAGAAAAGACTTTAGTCTTTCACATAACCCAATCTGTTGTGCCTTATAGTGACGGGCAAAAGACTGAACCCGCGACAGTTTATATACACATTTCGGTAATCTATTCAAATTATAGGCATATGATCTTACAGCCCGATCATCGGGTATCTTAAATAGCTTTGTCGTTAGGCTATAAGTAGCGGGCGAAAATTTGTTTTTTTTTTTTATTTTAATGTTGCTGTTCTCACTTCGCTTTAGCTTGATAGCACTCTACATTTTGCTACAGACAGACAGCGTGCTTCTTTCATTTATGCTGTCTTCTTAAACTTGACATCTTTAAAATTATTCTCTCCATATCTTCAGGGCACAATTGGTTTACTATTGATTAGTTTTTCCTCAATGTCGTTAAAAAGGAAAATTCATTACTTTTTAGAAGAATTTCCGGATTTACCTCTACACCTGTGTTGAACGTAGTTAATTAATCCTTATTTCCCATGAATTTGAAAAGTGAATTTTGTAAAGTAAATTATATTATGAATTATCAATTATAAATTGAATTGAAAAATTAATTTGACAAAATAAAGTAAATTGCGAATTCTAAATTATGAACTAAATTGCATTTTTAAATTGAATTGCATTTAATTAAATTTTTTGTTTTGAATTAAAGTTGCTTTATATCTAGTTATACTGAATTAAGTTGAATTACATTGAATTGCTTGTATCAAACAATTTGTAAATATTGTAAATTGTAAAAATTTACTATTTAATTGCTTGTGCAAAGGCCCCTTCGAACAACCATGTAACTATAAAAACCCCTATTTTGTTACAACCATATGACAACCCAGCGGGACACTGAGAGCTCCTAGTTCAAATCAACGAGATACTAGTACTCTTCTTCCGCTAACCGGACAACTTTGCCGCCCACCTTCCACATACGAATAAAACCCGATAATAATGTAAGTTAACCGATATCTGTTTCCCCTCCTCCATTACGAAACCCTCTCGTAAGTATACACATCCCTCTAAGAACCTTTGTTCTTCTTTATTCCTTTTCTATCATGTTCTCATGACAAGCATATTACTGAAAGCAGATGACAACTGCTTCCAATAGGGAATTTCTCCGGTCGAATTTTTCTCTACCCACGAAATGAATTGACGAGCAAGGAAATTGTAAATTATCTTGAGATGCTGAATCCAAGGAACATCATTATGACACATTTGTAAAACTCGAATAAGACACTCAAATTTAAACCATATATTAACATTTTTATTGGAATTGACAAATTGGTCTTTGCCATTTAATTTTTGAAGATAATTTCATGTAAATGTTGTCAGCGGTTTCGTCTCAAAATGTCCGCTCTGAAGGTCTAATTTTTCGTCACTTTTTCGAGCACTTTGGCCTGTATTCCACGAATAACGCTTGTTATGTTATCCTGTAAGGCTTCAATAGTGTTCGGCTTGTCCACATAAATTAACGTCTTGGCATAACCCGTCTTGGGGCCAAATTGCGAGATAAGCTGCTCACCAAATTCATCCATCATCATATCTATTGTTTCACGAGCAGTGTGGCATGTTGCACCATTCTTATGAAACCACATGTCAACCAAGTTCAACTCAGCCAATTGGGGCAAAAGCAAATCGCGGATCATGGCTCGACATCGTTCACCGTTGACGATATTGTGCCTTCTACGGTCGTCTTTGAAGAAAAATTAACCGATGATGCCACCAGTTCATAAACCAGATCAGAATGTCGTTTTTCGGGATGCATCGTGGCATGTGGCGGTTCATCACTCCAGATGCGACAGTTTTGCTTATGTACGTATCCGTTCAGCAAGAAATGAGCTTCATCGCTAAACAAAATTTTCGATAAAACAGCGGATTTGTGATAGGTCATTCGGCTTCTATTCTTGCGTTAGTTGAATTTTACATGTCAATGAAACCCAAATCGACGTGTAAAATTTTCCTTGTGGTTGTTTAACACATGTCCAATCGCTAAGAACGGTGACGAATTGACATTTCACGATCGTCATTAACACTGGTCGCTACGGCTGCAATATTTTCTTAGGTACGCACTCTACGCATGCGAGTCGATGGTTTTATGTCCAACAAAGTAAATTTAGTGCGAAATTTGGAGACAACAGCACGAATTGTTGATTCAGCAAATCGATTATGACGACAATAAAATGGTTGTATCAAACGATGCACATTTGTCACAGAGCACGAATTTTGATAATAATTTCAACGATTTGCAATCGTTGCTCGTTTGTTAGTCTTTCCATGATGAAATGGCAGAGTATACTGTACACTTTTCACTTTGACAGATGACGTTTGGACGCCATTAGCAACCAGTGCTGCCAATCTGAAAAACTTAAATCTTAAAAAATCACCTTATGCATTGAAACAGGATATTAACAAGTTAGGGTAGTTGAATAAAATACATGTTTTTGAAGAACATGTTTAAAAAAATGAAATAATTTTTTTCAAAATTAAAATATAAGTACATTACAGTAAGAATGTTTTTCTAAGAAAATAAATTGTATCTCTTTATGCCAAGTAGCTATAACTCTGCTTGCGTCTTGATGTGAATTTATCTCTTGAACAAACTTCTATCGATCTAATCCCATCATAATCAGCTTAAGTATTCAGTACCAATTATTAAGCTTAATGACCAACGAGCTCTGGCCACCAAATATAAAACCAATCTGCAATTATTAACAAAGTAATAAACTTTCTGTATACTTTTAAGAGGTAGCAGACAATTTTTGTTCATAAAGTCATCAAATATATAACGACTGAAAGATAATATTTTTTCCACAAATACCTCAGTAATACTCGTATATTAGCAACGGTTGCCTTATGCCAGTGTCAAAGTTTTGTTATTATTTTTAATCAATTAGGGCTGTCAGAGAAAAACTATGCGAACACGTTCACTATCAGGCTCATGCCCACATAACTCATATTCCTTCGCACATCCCATGCAACCTCTCAACGCAACGACAGCTTTTAATGATGAACTAGGCAACATATACGTGTTCAATCAAAGAACAACAATAAAAATGGGAACAGAAAATCCTTATCTTATTTATTATCCAATATTGAGTGACATTTATGAGCTTTGCGTTTTCTGTTTTTCTACTTTCTATACTTAATAGCATTTTGTGTCATGTGGGGGGATTAAAGCTGATGATGCTGCATTTGCTACATTTAAAAGGGGATACTTAGGGATTTATTAACAAATTTTGTATTCGTGGAATGTCCTTTGGATTTGAAATTATGATTATGTGTGTAGCTTTAGTAGACATGCTCACTTTTATAAGTCAAACAATTTTGTGAAATTCCATATATTTTGCCCTTTTAACCCTCAACAATTAAGAAGAAAACCTTTGTCAAATTTCTGAGAAATGTGTCAATTTTTCTTTAATTTGATTTACATGTTTCTTTATTTTTACCACAAAGAAAGAAAAAAAAAAACAATGCAAATCAATGTGTCCTACTTTCGATGGAAATTCAAAACGGCATTCGTGTGAAATAACGTTAACATAGTTAATTCGACTATAAAAATAAATTTAGCTATAATTAATATTCAGGAATTGTATTGTTGCATTATGACAACTGTTAGAAAATGTCGTAAGGAAAGGTAAAACGATTATCTGTGTTATGACACTATGCGATTTACAATAAAATTTTATTCATTGAGTTCATTTCAAATTGTATGCCATATATATACGGACGAATGATTTATACCGGGTGGCGCAATAGAACGTGCATATTTAAAGAATAGATTAAAAAATAAATACAAAAGGCATGGTTAAAATAAATCTAAGGCATTGTAGAGTAATAAATGGAGTTTATTTATTTTTTTTATATTTATTATATAACATCATCTAAATGGTAATCCTCTCTACGACGGCAGTTCTCTAACCGCAAACGAAAATTATTGAAAACTTTATTCAGTAATACTGGTGTAATGGCTGCCATTTCACCACGGATATTCTCCTTGAGCTGAACGATGTTTCTTGGATTATTACTGTAGACTTTGTGCTTGAGGTACCCCCACAAAAAAAAAAGTCAAGAGGCGTCAAGTCTGGACTACGTGGGGGCCATGGGATATCAACTCTTTTCGAAATCAGTCTGCCAGGGAACATCTGCTTCACCACCGCCATGGAGTCATTTGATGTGTGACAGATAGCTCCATCTTGTTGGAACCAAGTTCTGGAATTCACTATTCTTGAACTTTCAATTTCTGGAGCCAAAAATCCGTCCAACATCTCAACATAGCGTTCCGTATTAACCGTGACGTTTTGGCCCCGCGCATTTTCGAAGAAAAAAGGACCAATTATTCCTCTGCCAGAGATTGCTGCCCATACTGTCACTTTAGGACTATGCAATGGTTTCTGGTGTTTGATTTTGGGATTTTCACTGTTCCAGTAACGACAATTTTGACGGTTTACGAACCCATTCATAAGGAAATGAGCCTCGTCAGAGAAAAGGATATTGTCAAAATTGGAAAATCGATTAGGCATTTCATTAGCAAATGCGAGCCTTGCTATGAAGTCGGACTCTTCCAATTCTTGTGTTAATTGCAGCTTATATGGATGCAGTTTAAGATCCAATGTTAAGATTCGTTGCAAACTTCGTCGCGATAATTGTAAGACAGACGATCTCTTGCGAGTCGACATTTGTGGATTTCCTCGTACTGACTCCATAACTCTCTCAACATTGTCTTCGGTCCTAGATGTTCTTGGGCGACCATTTGCTTGTGGTTTAAATGTTGAACCGGTCTCTTCAAAACGCTTTACCCATATTTTAATTAAATTAGCACTCGGAGCTTCACTAATTCGCCGTAGTCCATATTCAGCACAATATAGTCGCCTAGTAGCAATGTATGAACGAGAGTTCTCGTAAAATGCGGGCGCGCAAAATGCGCGACGCTTCCCGTCGAAGTGATTCATAGCGACTAAAACTCCATGAACCCGCCAACCCAATGATGTAGGCGACCCCCCCGCCCGCGCCTTTTCTACCCTGCAAAAAAAGATGATGCAATATGCACGTTCTATTGCGCCACCCTGTATGTTTATAAATACGCTACATAATATTGCACGAAGTGAACGAAAGTCTAGAGTAAGTGGCTTCACATTTAATTTATTATATCTACGATATATGATGACAAAGGAGCATCTATCAATAAGGAAAATGCTTGCCACAAAGGCGAATCTATTTCAATATGCGGTAGTCAGAATTTAGCTCTGAGCAATATTATCAAAATAGGAGCAACGTACAAAATTTGTTCCAACACAAGCAAAAAAGACAGTTTTGAAGGAATGCTTTCACTTTCTTCAATTGTAAGAAGAAATATGATCTCAATACACCATTTAAAAAATATCAATATATCGTTGATGGCCACATAATCGTTGTTGCACAAAAATAGATTTTTAAATGATGCCCTAAGTCCACATCATTTTTGTATCCACCACCATTGGATAGCGAATGTCATCCCCTGTTGATCTAAATATGTCTTCCACTTCGCTTGTCTATTAGAAGCGCGATAGAGGCCGCGCCACTTGTGCTAGGAGGCTAAAGTTTGATACACTGTCTTAGACTAGATAAGCTCAAAATCACTAAAAAAAAAATAAGAAAATTGGTCCCCCTACAAGGACAAAACATACAAATCCCACCAAAAAATCAACATTTTCGGGATATGTTTGAAAATTCGGTTATTTCTTCATTAATTAAAGGCAATGTACGATATTTTTGTATATGCGAGTATCTGTAAAAAAAACATCCCAACTTTTATAATTCTTAAGGAACTGTTGAAATTGTGAACTTTGATTTCTTTGCTGATAGATAATCCATAAGAAGATGGCGTTCTCGATACGTTTTTTGTGCGATGTTGCGACTGCTCACTTTTTTTTACTTAGTTCTTAAAATAATAACAAAATTTTAACTGAACTTAATTTTTGTAATTTTGGCATTCTTTTGGTGGCATTCAAATAATTTCAAACTTAATCTCGCTCAATCGAATTAAAAGTCCTAAAACACTTTTACTCAAAAAAAATACTTGGTACTTCAAACATATTCTTCTGGATGGTAAATTGTTGGCTGAATAAAATTTAAATTGTAACGTATATTTTCAAATGTTTAGGTAATATTCTATTTCCTTTCAATTTCCATGAATTTTAAAAAAATGTTGTGGTGTCCCATAAGCTATTGATGACGAAGAACATCCCAAATCAAACCCAGTGCACACAAGGATGATACACCGAAAAACTATATACGAGAGCGACCTGACGTATAGATTGAGCCAGTAATTTGAAAAAAGTAATTTGGTGATGAAAATTGGTGGTGAAATAGCAACCTTTAAGTTTCAAGGCGCCACAAAGTTTAGTATTTTTATTTTTATCTAACAAAAGTGTACGATCTCAGTGAATTTGAAAACATGAACAAAATTGGTCACCGTTATGGAACTCAATATTTCCACTTGAAAGGTCTCAGTCCAACCAATATTAAAGCCGAGCTAGATTCTACTCTGGTGTAGTCTGCTTCTTTGTTTACGACATGTTTACGACAAACGAGGCCGTACGTGCTGCAAACATGTGGTCAGGCGTTAAGAGGTGCTTAAGGAAATCCACAAAATGGCATTGAATGATATGAAATGAAAGGCATTTTAAAAAGTGATATATACGTAAATTGACGGAAGATGGGAGATCTGATTAGAGCGGCGCTTGCTTTCAAAAGATCAAAAACAGCGTTGTGAAGAATGAATAAATGAAGCCGAATTTCTGCGTCGATTTATAACCATGGATGAGACATGAGTCCACCACTTCACATCTGAAACAAAGAAACAGTCAAAACAGTGGACTGGAATGGAAGAATGGTGCCAAAGAAGACGAAAACCGTTCCATCCACAGACAAGGTCATGGAGTCTGTCTTCCGGGATGCGCAAGGAATTATTTTTATTGACTATCTTCAGAAAAATGACACCACAACGGCGAATACTATACTAATTTGTTGCAGCGTTCAGGTGAAGAAATTTTGGAAAAAAGATCTGCATACTGTTTTATCAAGACAATACTCCAGTTTAAACATCCACTATTGCGATGGCCAAAACCAATGAATTAAATTTCGAGTTGCTCTACGATGCGTCTTATTTGCCAGATTTAACTCCCTCGTACTATTTCCAACCTTTTTATTTCCAAACTTGAAAAAATTGCTCTCTGGTAAAAGATTTGCTAACAGTGAAAGAATGGAGTCCGCGGTTGTTGGCTATTTGAAGAAGTTTGATATTTCTTACTATAGGAACTATTGAGTATCGAGAATAAAGGAGATTATATTGAAAAACAAAGACAATTTTTTCCTAAATATTATGCGTTTTCTTTGTTAGGTTCAAAAAAGAATTTTCTCGATATTTATTTCTGCGATATTTCGAAAACTGACAACTCACGAAAAGTCTCATTTTGAAAACTTCGAAACGTAAATGCCAGGGGTTTTCCCTGTATTTTCAGATTCACTGAAAGAGGCTTATTATCTAATAAAAATTCTTTTGTTAATTGTTTGATTTGAAATAGTCGTCTGCACATCCAGGAAACCACCGTCCACAAAAAAAATGAATGAATGTAGTTGTAAACATCTTAACAACGTTAATTGCATCGCATCGCAGTCGACCAACTGAACCAATGATTTAGTACTTAAATAATTTAAAATTTCTAAAATGTAAAAATTCCACAGATGCAGCAAAACTTCCATTTATACAGACACCAATAATGTTTGTCCTCTCCTATTCAACTGATACAATTTCTGTAAAAAGTAGAGAGTAATTTAATATCGAAGGGTGGTCATAAAAACGTGAGTGTAATAAATATCCGCTAACTCCTCCATTAATTTTATGTTTATCACATACGAGTAGACAACAAAAATATGGAAAAGGAAATACGAGCAAATATTGTATATCAATGTGTTAACTCACATGCTGCATTCTCGTAAACGAGAAATTTTTATGATTTTTCATATATTATATAAAAAGCTATTTAAACGTTATGTAGAGTTGAACGGCAGCATTGGTGAGTGAAGTGTTTCATTTTTATTCTTCGACGTTGTACAATGTTTTACTCTCCTTTTGGATGGGGTCATCATGAATATGTGTAAATTTATTATTTTACGTAGCATAAATTCACATACATATCCAAGGGATACACTTTAACAATATGTAATTCACATAACATGCAACCTGATCCCATATTGTGAAAGTGGAGGGGTATGTATAGAGTGTGCTGCTATTGATATACGCTTAAGTTTATGTGCTCATAGTTGGTATGGTAGCATTTTGTTATAAATGCTTTTTTTTCTTTTAAAAAATGTGGTATTTATTGCAACAAATAATGCAACAAGCTAAAAACGTGCTCACACATTTATATTGTCAGTTCCCCAGAACGTTTACGCACTTTTATATTGCAGATAGTTATTATTCGAGGAAGGTTTCATAATGTTGGAAAAGGAAAATTTAAAAGATTTATTAACTAAGCAGAAAATATTAATAATAAATAATAACATAAATATTAATAATAATATGGATTGATCCAGATACACTACAAATGCACTCGAAATGTACATCACGCCACCGATGTGACCGCTGCTCTAGGAAAGGTGGGCGGCTGCACCTATATGCGATAAAATGACCATAAAACTATAGTCGCATCCACCAAATATCACGTCACTGACGGCTACACAAATACTCAGTATTATTCAAACCAGAGACGGTCACAGCAATCGAATGAAAAGGAACAATTACAACAATTTTAGTCAATTGAAGTACTCGTAACTTACATATACATTTCTTCACACTAAGTCCTTTGCTTTCGTGCAAAAGTGTGCTGAATGCAAAAAAAGGGTGTGGCAAATCGCTACATTGTTATAAACATGCAAAAAATTGGCTAATTTGTCTGTAAAGTACCCTAAGAGGTGTGGCAGCACAGACAATAACTTTACTAAACAACAGATGCGTGTAATGCAACTGACAAAAGTTTAAATTGCCTCCATCAAGAAATTAGGGTTTACAAGGGAATGTCGGCCTGAAAGGGCAATGAAGCAATGTCGTCCTATTTCACTCTCAGAATTGAGTATGATATGAACTAAATTTTATAAAATTCAGTGCAAATGCTTAAAAGATTTGAAAATAGGAATATACATGAATGAAATTGTACGGGAGGTCAAATTGCTTGGCCAATTTGTTCCAAATGTTGCCAAATCAATACAATGGACAAAATAATGGAATAGTACATCTAATCTGTTACGAATTACAGTTGAAGGAAATGGACCAATTTTTATGCGGACTACCAGAAAGAGAATGGCATTGCCCAGACCCGACTTTTAGAGACTTTTGCAGTACACAAAATTTGGCTGCCTTCAGCGGAATTGGATGAAAGATATGAACTTAACAATATACTATATATAAATCGGTCATTTGTACCAGAAAGGCGAGTTTCTTAAATTGTATGAAGTATTGTGGAGCAATACAATAAACAAAAATATTGGCTGCTGCAGTCAACCAATTAGAGGTCGCAGCTAAAAAATTGAATTTCTGAAAATCGGTTAGTTTCATGGGAGGTACCAGAAGGGGTGATACGATATTGCTTAGACTATGTCAAATTTTCAGAAATTTCATAAATATTTACGGCAGTTATCGTGTCTACAAGCCAGCCTGCCAATCAGACAAATTGACATCGCTCGAGTGACAATCATGAAACACATTTGGTCAAAAGTTACTTCGTACAAGTGTGTTTATCTGTCTATCTATCTGACAACCGAACTAAATTTATGTCTTTATTTATTTTTATTCTGAAAGAAAAGAAATATAAAAAATAATATTTGTGTCTTTTAAAGTTTGTTATAGATTCTAGCATTTCGGGCGGAATTCGTTTAATGCAGTGAGTAATGTCAGCTTTCCACTCCTCAGTTGCAGCCAGCATATCCATCCAAACTTCGGCATTTCCACAAGAGGAAAGATTCAGACGTGCGATTACCAATCCGAAGCGTGAAATTAACTGTTCATCGAATTGTTCTTACAATAATATTCAGTTTTTGCCAATTTCAGGCCGGAATTAATCTGTTCTCATAGTGCAACAAAGGCGGACATCAATCGAAGATGATCTGGTTTAAATTCGTGTCCGAGTTGAGTTTGTATGCATTTGATCTAAGATCCTAATGCAAAATAAGCTGTTGACAATGGCACCGAATTGATACACATTACTGCCACATCATACACTGATCTCCTTGATCGCGTGTTGTCCAATAATAAAATTTTTTCCAGCTAAATAAATAAGTCAACCATTACATTACAAATAAGCAATATCTGACGTTTTTAAAGAATTTGTGGCAAGATAAAAACTAAGCAAAATGTTGATTACGATTATGCCACCTCAATCGAAGTTGTATTCAATTTTGATTCCGATTCACAGATCTGAAACAAAATTAATCATAATTTTAATTCTAAACTGAACATACATAGCTACAAACAAATTCAAATATATATGCAATAAGTAAACGGAATTTTGATTCTGATCGCGCCAACCGAATCGACTTTGTATTGTTTTGTTTCGGATGCATGAACCGGTAACTAAGATTCATACATTCAAAACAAAACTAAAAACAAGTTTAATTCCAAACCACACATCTAAAACTATAAAAAATTTCAAATATGACCAATGAAGGGCAGGTGAAGTCGTCCTGTCAATTCTTAAGTTTCTGATTTGAACCTCCAAATTTCAAACATCCGGCTAGTTTTATTTTTACTGTAAATTCTCAAGATTTTGATTTCAATCTTCAAATTTCGGACAATTGGGCTGACATCACTTTGGTTTAGGCTATGACATCTTTATTGTCCTCACTAATGTGTGGTTTTTTTGCTGAATAAATACAAGAAAAATAAGAAACTTCTTTTATAAAGTGCGCATACGGCACAAGGAATTCATATTGTTAAATAACATAAATAACACACTTTCTCTTTTATTTGGTAAAATTTCGAATTTTCAAAAATCCTTTCCGGTCACGTATGTTTGATGGTAGAATGCACAATCTTGAAAATTGTAGCTTTTGCCGTTTGTTTTTCGTACCCTTTTATTTGCCTTCGTATATGTATATTCTAAAAATAAGAATTTGGCAATAAATGTGCGAATTTTTGAAAATGATTTGCGCAGATACCTTTGCAATTTAATATGCGTCAAATTGATGGCATGACAGTGTCATTGCTTTAACTTCGGATACTTGTTCTCCTACATGACTGTTTTAAACCCGATGGCAAATTTTTTCCCTTTATTCCCTGTTTACTGCTCAAAATACTAACCACCAAAAATGCCTTTTAATCCTGTGTCTAACCTCCAAATTGTTTTTGAACGAGTTTACCAGCTGTACTCCCTAAAACCACCAATTTCAGAAAATCTCTTCTTACCTAGTTTTAATTATTTACCCTTTGGGATATTTTATTTCTCATTTTATATTTTTAAGAACAAATTACCAAAAATTCTATTTCATCTCTCACGCAAGTCTCAATTTTGCCGAATTTATCAGCAGGTTTTTATCATCAGAGGTGCTACCAGTTTTGTATAGTTTTCCTCTTTTCTACTGCTAAAAGAACAGATTTCTAAAAACCCCATCGCGCCGGACGCTAACGGGAATATTAACTGTAGTGAATATTAATATTCTAATGAATATTCTAGTGAATGTTAACTCTCATTTATTTAGGATCAGCTTTAGACATTTGTGACATCTTTTCCGGTTCCTTCCCCTTTGCCTTTTTAAGGTACAAAATACTTTTTCGAACATGTGGCTGATTTGGCTTTTACAATTTCAGTTCTTAATTGTGGGCAATAGTGACAGTTGTGTCTCCTTGTTTTACCACATAAGGTTAGGAATTTTTCAAAATCCATTTCCGTACTTAATTTGGAGAGTTGCTGTGGGCCACGATGCCAGTTGTATCCAATTTCATCTCTATTGTACCATGTAAAATTACGAATTTTCTAAAATCCCTTCCAGCCTAATTCCTCCAAATTCATAACTTAATTTTTAACGATTGGTTCCAGATGATAGTACAATTTTTGACACCTTTATTCTCTGTTCTATCTCTTAATGCACGAATTAAAAAAAAGATATCTGTCCACTCTTTAGCAAAGCTATGTTTCAGTTGTAGCTCTCTGCTGTAGGCTATGAAAAAGATGTTACAATTTCTTCTCTGTTTTATAACTAAAAGTACGAATTTCCAAAAATTCCACACCAATGATTAAATGCTTCTCGCTTCATCTCTTTATACCAGGCAGTGTTTCAGGGTATTTTCAGGAATTTTTTTAAAATAAAAAAATGAAATAGACATTTAAATTTTTTAGGTTTTTTATTTTATATCTTTTACATATAAAAATGAAAAAAATGTTTTTTTTTTCAATTTTAATAATTTTAAAACTGACGCTGAAGTTGATCCTACCGAAAAATTGGACCGGAACGGTGTTGTTCATTTTGGCTCTTCTATTTATCTGAAACACAAAATCCAAAAAAAAAAAAATATTAACCATTATAACTGTAGCTATGGAGCGGTATTGAATTTGACACTCCAAAAATCGGGGGTTTTCAGTGTTGTAATCAAAAAAAAAAAAAAAAAAAAAATAAAAAATACGAAATAATTGAAATAATAATATGATTCTAGTACGGAAGATAGCCATTGATGTTGTGAACAACATATTAAAATTCCAGACGATTCTGTTAAATAGTTTTTTTTTTTTTGACTACACCAGGCCGAAAAAAATAGTTTTGAGAGAATTGAGTTTAAAACTTTGAGAGTGGATACTTTCAAAACTTTCAGGAATTTTTAATACTTACAGTTAATCAGCGATTCCAGCACCATACATAACTCCTTCTGTTTCTTCGTACTCTTATGATTCTTCATGCCTCTGATTTGTCCGCGCTGTTCGAGATTCTTTTGAGTCATCAGTACTTCGGTTTCGTGCGAGTTGCTCCGCTTGTGGGCCGATGGTGATACCCATGACCTCAATAGTTTTCAAAACAGCGGCGAATCCTTCATTAAATGTGCAGGCAGAAATATAAGTGGCAATATCAATTATTTTTTTGCCAACAAACTGATGTTTTGGCGCTGGCTGCCTGACACAAGAATTGGAACCCTCGTTATTGTTCTGTTTATTTCTAACAATATACCTTTTCAATAAATCATCTGCTGTTAATTCTTCGTAGATGGGTTTTAATATATCTTGTGCGTCATCGTTTAGAGCAGGTGGATGCTCATAGGTATCTAAAGTACCTGCAGCTTTACTCTGGCGCCATTTGAACCACGATTCTGGGCCTGCAGGACAGTGCGAGCGTTGAGGATTGCCATCTGAGTCTACCTGCTAAAACGGCTGTAGAATCGAAATTACTGGGAATATCCTACCAAAAATTTGACAGTACATTCTTAGAAGCCTGTACTTTCGACATATCAAAAATCGGTGTTTTGAAAATTATAGACCACCACAAAACGTCTGAAGGGGTCTTAGTCGTTTTTGTTCCAATATAGAACACCGTAGGTGGACTCACAAAGTCTATTTCTCGAAAAGCAATTCGCTTTACGTTCCTGAGCCATAAGAGGATAGGTGTACTATTTTTGTCGCATAGTTTGATGCGTGAATTTTTTTTAACTCTTCTAACTCTTTGCCTACTCCAATTTCATTATACTAGATTCACACGTTTAGTGTGGTAATGATACGATATTTTCTACTTTTCCGTATTTCTCTAGTCTCTAGTTATACTTCAGATGAGGAATGTACTCGATGTACTCAAATAGATGTTTGTTTCAAACACGGTTCATGAACAAAAAGTTTTAATTCATTTCAAATAATCGATATACCAAATAAATGTTTGTTTTAAACACGACTCAAGAACATAGTTGTGATGTATTGTAAACAAATTTGCAAAATTAAAATCAAAATGGCACTGAGCATTAGCCAAGTCTAATAGTTTACCTGAATCTATTTTATATGTTTTTGATAATTATTTTGTTTTGAATACCTCGAGCACTGTTAAAAGCTATGCAGCAAATTCGAAAGATCCTTTTCTAAAATGTTCAAACCGCCTGCAGCACAAAAATGTACTTTCACACCTCAATAGACGCATGTAAAAATATTGGATATTTGCTATTATTCTCTGTGCAACACATGATACCAAGCCAAAGATGAACGGAACCAATGCAGAAGGGTAGTAAAAGCACTCCAATTTACAACACATCCCCACTTCCTGTATATGCATATACTCCCGTACACAATGATGACAATACCCCTAGGAAGACTTTTAGCAATATTTTATGGCAATAAGGATGACATTGATGATACCGAGTTGTTGTTTAGGGTAATTTTCGACAATTTTTATGAGTTTCAATAAATGAAAATTGAAAACGGGAACAAAAAGTTTATTGAAATTGTAAACTAGGAAACAAAATGTTGAAAACATTATATTTCTTTATGATGGCAGAGAACTGGCAAGAGACGTATTGACAATCTGTATTGTTGTCATACACAATATAGAGAGATTAATTTAGGTAAATCAATCATAGCATTAAGTTAGGAATGCTTGTTGCACGAAAATCACACTTCTATAGCCTGTTTTTAAGTTATTTTCCTTAAACAACTTGACAACAACTTTACAATATTGTAGCAGTTACGTCTACCATATCTGTTGCGCAGGTGATTTTGCTATTTCGAGTTTTGTGAGTTAAAGTGCTATAGTGATGCAATAACTTAAATTTGGATATTTATTTAGGAGTCAAAATTAATCTCCACCATCAAATGTTATATTAAGAATTAATTTTTATTCGCAGACAAAATCAAAAGTAGTCTTCTCACGTTGCCAACATCTTGTCCTGTCATAGATTAATTGCATACTGAGGCAAAAATTATAGCTTCAATACTAGCTAGGCGTCGGGTATTCAAACAAATTTGAACAACTTAAACAAAGTGGATGTGTCTTCACATTTTCTCTAATCTATTTAAGTTAACAAAGACTGAGGTAAAATTTTTCCGCATAATATGTGCGATTTCATTTGATATTTTCCCATTAACTTGTTTTTAAACAGACGTGGACGAAAATATATTTGATGATTTTGAATTCTTGAATTAGGTAGCATAATTTTTCAGTGCACAAAATTAAAATACAATTTTATATAAAACTTTATTGAAATACGTATGTTTTAATAGCTTCGGAATCAACCGCAAGTGAAAAAGGTTTGTGTTTTCATATTCAGCACCGAATTTTCTATGCATTGATTCTGAATTTCCTTTCATTAGCAAATGCATATATCACCGCTCACGGAAGCTCTTTTCCGCGATGTGCTAAATGACGGTGCCCAAATGGAAAAAATTAAATCAACAATTCAACTCTTAAAGCACGCACAGCAGAAGAATATGCTATTCGGAAAATTGCAGTAGAGAAGTTGTACTTTCAGAAAGTTGTAATTTTATAGACTTCCCTAGTTATTGTAGTCTTCCGCTTATAAAATGCAGATGAAACACTGATTTTTTAAAAAATTTACAGCTTGTAAAAAGTGCTTTTAGGGGTATGTCGAAAAGAAATCCTGATCGACTTATTTTGCTACAAAAAATAAAAATTAAAGTCACAGATTGACGTCGAAATATATTAGCTGTGGAAGCAATGAAAAATAAACCCGACCTACCAATACCAATAAGAGAACGAAAGAAAAAAATATCATGAATTTTAAGAGAACATATCAGAAATTAAAGACAACTTGCTATTAGTTTCCCCTAAGAATTTAAAATATATTTGAATTGCATTTAAACAGATCGGATTATTTTCCCACGAAGTAAATGCTCTGGCTCTTAAACTAAATTTTTGTGTGTAATGAGAAACAAACATAAAGCTCTTAAGGAAGTTAAAAAATCAAAGGAATATAAAATTTTTCTAAAATGTCATCACATCAAGCAAACGGAAGGCGAGATTTTGCTATCAAGGATATAAACTTTCCCAAAATCAGCAAGATTTCGAATATCTTAATTGTTGGGTTATGCAGCATCGAGAATTTTGTCTACATTTTGTTATGAACAATTGAAAACATTTCATGAATGTAAGTTATTAAAAACTGGTTCGATCGATTGACTCTAAATTTCATAAATTAAAAGCACGCAATTTAAGTTGTCGTCATACTAAAACTTCGCTACTTATACAAGTTGCGCTACTATCAATTTCGCTTTCTCGTCTATGTTTTTGTTTTTTTTTTAGCATCTTGAATTACATAAACTTGTTGATTTCGCTCATGCTTAACATCATTTTGTCTACTCGAGTAAGCTGATTAAATCAACCTCCTTTCTTTTTCTATATCCAACGAGAATTGTCTGATAATTACCTAACCTCAAGCAGGTATAAAAAATTTTACACAATTCATTTTAATTCTAATCATAGTTTTCTTTTTGTTCTTTGTAAATACTTACAAATAGTTGGAGTAAAATGTCGAATTCATGGAATTCCCATTGTTTAGAAGTGAATGTGCCTCTGTGAGTCCATTTGGTGAGAGAGCTTCGTTTTGTTCATTTTTCTGAGAGTACTACCTTGTTCCAATGCAAAGAATGCATTGTTTCAGTTTTCAGAACTTTTAATGGGTATCATACATTGTAGTTGATTCCAAAGTCGCAATTTGAACATATAACTTTTATGAGACAAAGAGACGTCTCTACTTATCACTGACTAATAAGCCACGTTCAGAGTTTCGAACATAAAAATAGAAATATGTACAAGCTATCGCATAACCTATTGATGGAATAGAAGGTAATTCTTAATTATGTTACAGACTATTTCTTTATATTATCTGAATGGGATAGTCGATTGCAACATGGATAATCAGACTGTTCTTTACCGAGAGATTATAACATTGTTGGAAAAATTGCAGTTTCTTCACGTCTCCAACCGAATTTAGATGATATTTTTGCATTTCATATATCTTTACGTCACCCATAGCAAGAAACGCTGGGCCATTTGTCTGATTGGCTGGCATTATTCGTAAATACAAATCAAAATGTCCTGTGAAATTTTGTTCAAATTGAGAAGCACAGTATATACTTCCTTCTGTATTTACCAGAGTTTCAAGTTAAGTATTTGTACATATTGTGCACACTAAGTTCATATTTGTCCATTTTTATAGGACATTAAATGCTCTCTGCAAAATTACAAAAAATGATACGTTATTGATTTCAAGGCATCTTTCTTCTTAATTCACAAAATGGCTAAGTTACGCCACCGTCTTCTGAGCGGACTTTAATACAATTCTTGAACTGTAGATAACCGGAACCGGAATAAGTAGATAGCGTGAGAAGATATGACAATTTGTTTACTGAACAAAAATCTAAAAACCGATTCATACAAGAATATTTAATTACAGCTTTATATTCTAACATTTGCATCACTCAAGTACGGATTTTTCGTGTGGCAAATCATAATTTACAAGTTTGGTCATCGCACCTTAAACGTAGGGGATACCACTCTATTAGTTGAAGAGTTCCCTGGAGCATACATATGTGAGACATTATAGCGCTCCAGAGCCAAAAATTTAAAAAAAGGAATTAATTTTGAATCAGTAACACCTTTACCATGCGTTCTCCAAAAGAGCCTCAAGCAAGACTTTCTTTTTGCCTTGTAAATACCGGACACATCTTTTCTCTCGGAAGAGAGAAACGAATCTTTGCTAGATAAGTGGGCGTGGCAAAGGCACTCTATTCTCATGCATAATGTAGCAAATCTACCCACGTCTCAGTGATAAATCATATGTTTTTCTGTATTTTTTCAATAATAGAGCACACAAATAGGGATATCCCCCAAAAGGTCATTGTGGTGATTCGTCCTACCTCAATCAAACGCCTAAACACATTGTTTTAAGTAAAAAAATAAATAGTAAGATTGTTGAAAAATTTCTTTTTTCCGTATTTTCTAGAGGTTGGTTTTATACATGTGTAGAAACATAACCTAGTCTTATAACCTAATGTCTTATATTAGGTGCGCAACTAAGTTCTCCCTGTTTGTTTTTTATGAAAATGCAACTTTATTATGAAAACAGGTATACAAATGATTCACAAACAATATTGTCAATCGCTAGCTACTACTTTTATTTATTTATTTATTTATTTATTTCTGGCTTGTAATTTAAAGCCTTCCGGCCAATTATAAGTAAATTACAATATGCAACAATTCATCATAATAAAAATTAAATATAAAATTTATAAAAATATAATATGACATATAATAATATAATATGACATTATGGAAAAAAAGTATGTAAAAAAAGACTAATTCAAAAGTTAGAAGTTAATCGGAATATAATGTTGAAACATAAGAGAATCGGTATGTAACAAAGCTGCTCACAGTTTAATTGAAAACAAAATTTTACAGTAAAGTCTGAAAGTGTTGCAGAATATTCCTTTTGTAAGAATTAGGACATAATTTAAAACTTTTTAAATTGCTTGGTAGTAAATTGTAAATTCGAGCCACTCTTACTGCAAAAGCACGACCCATGAGTGTGGTTATTTTAGGAATTAAAAACTGCTTATTACGAGTGGAATGTGAAAAATTAAATGAATTAAAATGAAATTGAGGACTACACAATCGAACAACTTTATAAAATAACAGCAAAGACCTAAAATCTACATAATTTGTAAAACTACAACCCAAGAAACGCTTAACATACGGTGTTATATGAACACGACGCCTCAGTGAATATAAATATCTCATAACTCTATTAAACGCCATCTGAACTTTCCTCATATTTTGTTTATTAGTGCCACTATATAACTCCAAACAATATAGAATACTAGGCATGATATAAGCATGAACCAATTTCTCCTTAATCGATCTGGGCAACACTAAGTCGGTATTATAAAAACTTCGCAGTGAATAATTTAAACGTCGGACAACATTATCCACATGATAGTTAAAACTTAGTTTGTTGTCTAAAACTACTCCCAAACAATATACACTGTGGACCACTTCAATACGTGTGCCACGATAAGATAAATTCATCCCCATCTTTCTGCCGAAACTCGAATTCCGTCATGGTAAATCCTTTCATCTTTTGAGATTATCGACGAATCTAGCCATACCTTGATGTCGTCGTGTGAGTCAAACTGCTGGTCAGCTAGACCGTATGCAAGTGAACAAGTGATAGTCGGGCAGCGCAATATCTGGACAATATGGAATATTGGGTATGACTTCCCATTTCAGCGTTTCCAGGTAGGTTTTAACGGGCTTGGCCACGTGAATCCGAACGTTGTCATGCTGAAGAATCACTTTTTGGTGCGTCTCCGCATATTGTAGGCGTTTCTCCCACAGTGCTCGGCTCAATCGTATTAACTGAAATCGATACCAATCCTCAGTGATGGTTTTTCTTGGCTTCAACAGCTCGTAGTAAATAACACCGACCTGATAACACCAAATACAGAGCATAACCTTCCCAGCGTGAATATTCGGTCGAGGCGACGACGTGGAAGCATGACCAAGCAGCCCCCATGACTTCATTTCCTATGTAATGCTGAAATTAATCCATTTTTCATCACACTTTACAATAGGATGAAGGAAACCTTTCCTTTTTTGCCGCTGAAGCAGTTGTTCACAGGCGGAAAAACGACGCTCAACATTCCCTGGGCTCAACTCATGAGGAACCCGCGTTCCTTGTTTTTGAATAATTCCCAACACATGAAATCGCTTGGAAGTGGCTTGGCGTGTGACTCCTAATGCTGAGGCAAGCTCTACCTGCGTTTGACACGGATCGCCATCAAGTAATACCGTCAATTCAATGTCTTCGAAGGTTTTTCCCTCCTTCACGCGAACGGTCGTCAACATCAAAATCATCGTTTTTAAAGCGACGGATTGGCTCCGGCACGTTCGTTCATTTACAGCATCTCTGTAAACGTTTTGAAGCTCTCGATGAGCTTCAGCCGCCATTTTCTTCGATTGAAAGAAGAAAATCAGTATTTCTTGCATATGACGAATATTTGGCACAAAATCATACATATTCACACAACCAAAAGAACGCGACGTTAAAAGCAAATCATTGTTTTGTCGACACGGTTTAGTTTATGGCAGAATCTACTAGAATTTACAGCTGGCGCCATCTATTGGCAAACAGTGGGAACTTAATTGCGCACCTAATATTTTTCCGCAAAGCTGTAGACTTCTTGCTCAAGCCGTTTGGACGGATTCTATCGTACTTTTTGCAAATGTGCTGGCGGACGATCATACATGCTTGGATTGATATAGGTGTCAATTGTGACGAAAGAATAACATGTAACATGTGAATATCTTCAGTTCTGTAATGACTATGATATTCCTTTGTGAATAATCTCCCATTGTGGACAATTTTTGACGTTTTGCTGTTTTTGGTGCTGCAACTAATAAGTTCAACATTGCGATACCTCAGCTATAAAGTAGATTAAATTACATATAACAAACTTGGACGATATTCAACAGATTAGGAAAAAAAGACTATTATTTCTCAGGATGGAAAGACCTTCAAGACCTTCTATAGGAAAACAAAGATGAGATAACTTTAGAAATAAATTTCAATTTATTAAGACTTTATAGGACATACATTTGGAAAGCGCAACCACTTTTCTACCGAATTCCGTTTAAATTGAACACGTTCGATGCTGGAACTAGTTAAGTGCACACAACAACCCAAACCAACCCAAACTTGGTTCTGTTCAAACCTTAGTTTTTATACTTATACCCGAACGTTTGATAATATGTAGGTAATTCTGAGTTTATATTGAAAATCCTAGAAATGACTCTATATTTCTTAGAATTGGCCTATAACGTGCAATAGGTCACATCGCAGGTAAACTCAGTTTTCTTATATTATAACACATTGTTATACATAAATGAGGGTAACGAAGCGCAAGTATAATGGCTGTAATATAAGAATTAAATTTTTATCTACAATGTCTGTAGACATACCATTAGGTTTCAAGCCACTCTATAAATTTTATTGTCGATTACCAGAATTGAAGTATAATCGTTAACGTATATTTTTTACTATCGGTTATCAACGCTCCACAAATTAAATAATATGTTTCAGCGAAAGTAAAGAATTTGTGTAAATTTTTGACAACATTGCAAATTCAAATACAGAAGAATTTGCCAGCAACTGTTAATGATGGAAATGGATCTGTAGAACTTATGGCTATTTATTGTGTGAATAGTGTGACAGTTGATAATTTGTACAATACAAAAAAACTAAATAAATTCTCTTGCGTCCCATCGATGAGATATGGGAGAGCTCACACAAAGTTAGTGTACGGGACCTGAAGTTTAAGGATGACAAGGATTTACTTGGCTTTTTGATTATTGGACTAAATGAAGTATCTGTCAGACACATCGTTGTAACCGCCGCTCAAATCGCGGTGGATAGTTTTGTCGTGGGGTGAATCGATGATCACATGTAAAAGGTGCGTGTTCTAAAATAAAAATTTGTTTTCCTCTTAGCGGATGCATAAAGTAGTCAACTTTTGTGAAACATATTTGTTAAATACTCGTATAATATTTATTGGATTACTTTAAGATTACATATTTTGTAATATTTTGCGGTATTGACATTTTAAAGGTGTTTGAAACAACACTTAGAGCTTACCAATCAGGCTTACATTGAGGACAATAAATTTGCAATTACTGCTAGATGTAAATATTTGCAACTGATACTAAATTATTATCTTGAATTAGGCTTTTTGAATACAAACCTCGTAATGCTTATATATTTTGTCTGATAACATTTGCCTCTTTTCGTTCCTTTTTGTTTTTGCTGTTTGTTTATGCAATTTATCTCCACTTTTTTGGCCAGTCTTTATTGCCTCTTCACTACCTATTTCATCATATCTACCATTATAAGCGACAACGCCCTTTTCATCCTGTGGTATAAAAGGAAAAATAGAAAAAACACCTTAACATTCATCAACAAAAACGTATCCACTGCACAGTGTGCGATTTTTCACATCTTATATGAAACAATTTTGTGTCCTAAACGGATTTCACCTGCGGCAGCGTCTGTTCTGACTGAAATTTTTATTCTGATAAGTATATATATTTTCGAGTGTCATAAAAATCTTTGACGATTTTTTTTTGTACGCATGTCTTTGAAAGCACACCTCTTCAACAAAGAGGATGTCATTTGGCGCAACGATATCTCGTATTCCGAAATTTGGCAAAACCGGGCATAATACATACAAGCTCTTTAGTTGTTAAACGATCCATATTCGTAGTCTTTTATTAAATAAACAACACTTCAAATGGCAGGTATTTAACAACTGGCAGCCTCGTCAGACCGGCGGTTTTGAAAGCACTGAATGGATAACCCTGCATTATTAAATTGTGTTGATAACTAGCATGTGGAAGCGACAGAAGCCAGCCTGAATTGTATATCTGTACAAAGCTGTAGGATTATTTTTCGAAAATGTTCTTCTCTTTCCAAAATAAGTCATACGAATTAAAGAATATTAAAGTTTAATGAAAATTGTGATGCGTGAAAGCGAAAGAATCATGATGCATGGACACAAATATTTCGAATTTACTGAAATTACTGGCTTCAAATTTTATTCCCGATTCAGTTATTTTTCCTCTATATAAAGTTTTCTTTAAAAAAAGACAAAAACATTTTTGAGGTTAAAACGGCCAATGATAAGAGATATTAAAAAGAAAAAAATACAATATACAATATTATAACGAAGACCTAGTCATGCCACTGTTATTATCATTTTTCTGTTTTATTAGTTGTGCTAAAAGAAAACCTGAAGAATATTAGACAAATTATAACTAAATTTAGTAATGTTTACGAATTATGGTGCCCCATATTTGTGATTTGTATGTCATTTTAAACGGAGACATTACGAGCATCCTCCGTTATCTTCTTTCCTAAGGATTCTTTTCCTCATTTTCTGAAAGAAAAAAAATCAAGGTACCGCAATAAAATTGGGATTTTCTTCCTCCATCTATTCCATATCATATTTGTTAAATACATTTATCCAGTAAATGTAAATTTCAGCGCAATTTTCATGGGCTTCAAAATATTCAATTTGTCTGATCATGTGCTAAATTTATTGTTCTACCAAAGGTTTGTATTGCGTTCTCTATGGCGGTAATATAAATTATGTTATGTAATGGTCATCTGCTCTCAAGCTATAAAGACCCTATATTGCAATTTGGAAATGTTATTGACAGCAAATGGAGCTGTTTATGAGCAAAAGGTAAAGGTAAAGGTAAAGTAAAGTAAATATAAGGCATGGTTTTTGAGATATTATGCTTTAAATGATATTTTTCAATTAACGATACTAGTATTCTTTAAGGCATTATTGTCTCATCCATTTTGAGAAACCAGACATCTTGATCTTTAAAATGGTACCAATTACTTAACAATACATTAATATCTCATCATCAACCTTAGCGTTCTGTGCACAAAACGACATACAAACCAAAACTTTAATTCATCAAGATTCGTAAACAATGTCGCTTTTGTATCTAATTATTACAGTCTTCTTGTAATGGGATTTATTTCATTTCATTACATTTATTCATATGTCGTGACGCAGGAAAGCCAAAAATGCCAATTATATAACTACACAAAAAAAATACAAAATTCTTTAATAGAATATTAAATATTCAAAAAACAAAAAAAAAAAAAAAAAAATAAAAATAATAATGAAATAAATTTAAAAACGATTAAATTCAAATACTAATAGCAAAGTTTATATTAAGGTTCCCCAACCAAATGCAGTTATAAAGCCAATAAAATAGAAAAACCAAGAGTCGATAATGAGTTAATAATGTAAAATAGGCCACTGAAGTTCACTTAATACAAATCTACTATATTTGTGTTCGAAAACTTGATTTGAATAAGCAAAATTTCGTAGATGCAGAGGAAGCCGATTCCAAGCTCTGCAAACGCACACCGTAGATGATTTTGAGAATACAGAAGAGCTTGACTTAAGAGGAATTACAAGTTGTGGATTCCTAGTTTATTTAGTGAACCTGAATCTACTTCGCAGTAAAGGTGGTGAACCAGATATTACCAATTTATAAAATAATTTAATGATTCGAAATTCAACATAACTCTTAGAGGGAACACGTAAAAAACGTATAGCATATTTTGATATATGATCATAGCGTCCCAAACTATACACATACTTTACTACCATATTGAAAATCTTCTCATATCTTCCTAAGGCAGCCAAGATTTGTTCCCGAAAAAACTTCAATGCTATAAATAATTTGAGACATCAGCAAGGCATGAGCTAACCTCTTTTCAATATGAATTGGAATGAATATATTAATATTGTGCAACTTCCACAGAGTAAAAATTATCTTTGCAAATATGGAACCAATATGAGTACGAAAATCAAGTCGTTTATCAAGTGTTATGCCGAGGCACTTCATTTCATCTACAAACTCAATACTGTTACCATTAATGTTGATGTCAAAATACTAAAAAGATTGAAACGAGGAGATAAAAATCATAGCTTTCGTTTCGCTACAATTTTTATAAAAGTTATTTTCATTTAACCAGCTATTTACAACACTCAATGTGTTATTGATACTACATAGTAAGTTAGTAATTGAACTACATACTCCTGAAACGTAAAGAACGTAAAGCATTAATCGTCAAAATAGTAGAAAGACAGGTTAGCGAATTTTTTTGATTTTTACCGAACGAATTAATTTTTAAAACTAATTTCATATTAAAGTCCTTGCTGTCAGCTATTTACACTACAATTGCCTTTCAAATTATCACTTTACTTCATCTGTGCTATAAAATAGTTTGTACATATACTCGCATGTGTACTTTTATTCAGGATATTTTTGTTCACCACGTTCCAATTTATTTCATATATAATATTTCATCTCATAGTGTTGAAAAATCCTACACCGTGCACCTACAACAATATTGACTAACGACAACACAAGCAGCAGCTTTAGGAGCTGCTTGTTGCTGCCAATATAGCATGCCAATTGGCGATGTTGTTGCCCTTGATGCTACGGCTGCTACTGATGTTTCCGCTGACATTTTATCACGTTAGTGTTATATGACCTTTGTATCATCTGTTAAAAAATAAAACAACAATAGAGGAGTGGAAAATTACAATATTATCATGGAAAATATATAGTATATAAGTGGCTTAACAGCAAAAAAATGGAACTATACACAAGCATACGGGCACACGTACACACATGCTTATAAATATGTATATCCTGGCATACAGTTTACATAGTAACAACCCAATTCGGCCTTCTAGTTATGTTGTTGCCTTTGCTGTTTTATCTAAAATAATGAAGTTCCTCCCTTCAGGTAACCAAGCACAAACTAAGAGTGAAGCCTTGGGACAAAGATGAAAACTCTTACCTGGAAGGCAGGAAATCTTGATTGATTAATGTGATATGCCAGTTAAATTGTGTACCCACCCTTGCTTGTATTTACCCTGGAGTGTGTGAAAGAATAATGCTCTTTTTTATCTTTTTTTCTCAGCTTTCCTTTCGCAAATGGTCGGGGGAATATGTCAGCATTCTGAAATGTAATAACGAAAATATTTATTCATGCCTTTGTCCCTTTGTCACAATGAGAATGAAATATGTTGCGAACATTCGTGAAGTGATTAATTAGACTTGCCTACCAGCTATGATTGTATTTACAGCAATCTGATGTTATCATCAACTGTTGACAGTTTAATAATGGCTGCTGGAAACATTTCACCGGTATTACAAAATTCCTCTCTTACAAAATTATTTATTTGTTTTCATTTGGTACGGAAAGGAGTTCATGTGATGACGGATTTAATTGTTTTTCAAATTCATATTCATAGTTTATTGCAATACAATATCAGAGGATCTTCGTTGAAAGCTCTAATAAAAGTTAATGTGGATAGAAAACAGATATCGATGAAACAATGGCCGGAGGACTTAAAGAGTCACCACATAGCATGCTGGCACAATCTTAAAATTTGATTGAGGAAAATGTTATCCAATTATTTTGTTAAAATTGATTGTCCTTTGAAGCTTTCAAATCTAATAACCTATACAGTCCTCTCTCATTCGTGGAATTACAACCTCAGTCATACGAACACCTTTTACAGTTATTTACAACCATTTAACAAGTAAAAGTGGGGTGGGTCTTTACTGTCAATCTATTGATAATTCTCAAATTGTCAGTGCAAAAAAGTATTTGTATGATTATATGACAGGAAGGAATAAAGGAACAAACAACTTCCTCTTCCGTAACAAAGCCGGTACAAACCAATACAAAAACTTCGGTCAGGTAAACTGACTTACATATACTTTGTGTTATTGGAAAAATGTGTATGGGGTGCCTGAAGCGAAGTTGTAAATAGCAGGACTTTTGTCAGTAAAAGGTGCAAAATCATATCGGAATCATTTGCAAAATCAGCCAATCCAGTGACGTGGAAATTTAGTCTGTTTTTCCTTGCATATCGGAATCATTTGCAAAATCAGCCAATACAGTGACGTGGAAATTCAGTCTATTTTTCCTTGCAAAACTAGGTTTGGTAAGATATCAACACGGGAATATGTGAGCTAAACTGATATAAATTTACGTTGCTAAAAACAAAGAATACAAATTTTGGTAAATCGGTCAATTTGTAAAGACACTATACATGACAATGCCGTCCGTATCCATTCTCAAAACTAAGTTAACCAAGTGCATGCTGTGACCGAAATTTGGCTGAATTAAGGACAATTTCTAGAGAGATATGAAGCAAAAACTTAATGGTCTAAATCGGTATGGGAGATTCGAAAAAGAGTGTGCTTATATGGTCAGTTTTCTCAAGTAATATAAATCATTCTAAATTAGAAGACTATGGAAGAAATATTTAATTTCGTGAAATCGACACATTTGTATGAAAGGTATTAGAAAAGGTGAGGCAACGCTGCTTATCTTTATTCTCGTTCTATTTTTTTGCAATAGAATAAAAGTTGATCTTCACAAAGGTAATTGATTTTCACATATATTCATCATGTTTGTTTTCTTTTTTCAAAATATTAGATAATATTCTCAGAAAATGAAATGTGGGTCACAAGATTAATTAAGACATGTCTTCGCTTAAATATTAATATTAAATTGTATATTTCTTTTATTTGAAATGCATGTCTCTAAGGAATATACAGGATAATAAAAAAATACGAAAATAACTTATAATGTATTATTCCTGAATGCAAATATCAATAACTTAATGTATGCATGTAAATGTTATTTACAATATTTTATTTTATAATAAATTATTTCTTTTTTTTCAATTTTTTTTTTGCTTTTTATTTAGCAGCAAAATTTCTTTTTAAAAAGCGGAAATTATGAGATGGCAGTGCAAAAACTAGCCGACCTAACAAAGAGGGCACAAAAAAGTTGGGGAAAATTGTCATTATATTTTTATTTCAATATAATCTCTGTTTAGCCCGATACACTTTTCCTAATAGCTTCTATACCCAATAGCCGACTCCACCTTTTGATTTTTGGCAAATCTCTTACCACCGAGCCATTTTTTCAAGTTTGGAAATAGAAAATAAACCGATGGAGCTAAATCTTGCGAATGATGTGCGTGATGAAGCAACTCGAACTTTAATTCATTAATTTTTGCCTTCGCAATAGTGGATGTGTGAACTGGAGCATTGCCGTGATAAAACAACACTTTCTTTTTCGCCAAATGCTACCCTTTTTTCATAACTTCGTCACCTAAACTCTGCAATAAATTAGTATAATATTCGCCGTTGATAGTTTTTCCTTTCTGAAGATAATCAAGAAAAATAATTCCATTCGCATCCCAAAAACCAGACGCCATGAACTCATCCGGGGATGGAACCGCCTTCGCCACTTTTGAACACGATTCCCCATTCCAGTTCACTGCTTTGACTGTTCCTTTGTCTCACAGGTAAAGCGGTAGACCCACGTCTCATCCATGCTTACAAATCGACGCAAAAAATCGCTTATATTGCAGTGAAACATCATCGAACACTCTGCCGAATCATCTTCACGACACTGTTTTTGTTCTATTGAAAGCAAGGGCGGCTCCCAAAAGCTGTGGGTAAGCTTTCTCATCTTCAAATTTTTGGTTAATATACAATGTGTAGCATTTTTTGAAATGCCAGTAATTTCAGCTAGCTCACTTACCTTCAGCCGAAGACCATCTTATGCCATTTTGTGCATTTTCTTAACCGCATCTGGTGTGGACATCTCAATTGGTCCCCACTACGGTCTTGGCAGCTCGTACGGCCTTGTTTAAATTCTGCTGTCCAATATTTTACAGTGAACGAAAAAGCAGACTCCCCCAGTATGGAATCTAGCTCGGCTGTAATGTTGGTTGGACTGAGAGCTTTCAAATGGAAATATTGGGGTACATGAAGGTGATCATGTTTCTTCATATTCCCAAAGTCACTGAGATTGTTCAATTTTGATGGCTAAAATAAAGCTACTGAACAATATGGTACCTTGAAACTTAAATATATGTTTTATAAGGTTGCCACTTTTCCCCAAAATAGATTATTTCAAATTAATGCCAAATTAATGCCGCCCTCGTCCATCTACCTCGTTTCATATTAAGCATAATTTTTCCGAGAAACTCATGAAGCCTTAAAATGTTTCGAGAGCTTTTTTTTAGTTTAGAATTGAAAAAGAAGTGTAGAAAATCGACCCTACATTGTTTTGCTACATAGATACAACATTTTACGATGTGTTTAACTTAACGTTAAAGACTTCTTTAAAATGGCTCTTTTCATTTTATATTGAACCGCGTCCTACTTTCAACTTCAGCAAAGGGTAACAAATGTCAGTGTCAAACTATGCCAAAGTAGCGACAATAAGCCCCTCCACTTAAATAGATTTTAATTTTAATTAATACCCAAAAACAATTACTGCAATGAAACAGTGACTGGCATGGCAATTGGTTGAGTTGTTAATGGCAACAGCCACATCGACGAAAACTATATAACAACGTTGTGCGTACCGCTGTGGTTATGACATTTTTGATCAGTTATATTTGTTACGGATATTAACAGATGTTACCATCTGGTAAAACACAGTAACATTGAAGAGCGAACACTTTTGGTCCATTGTATGTTAGGAATTAAATTAAATTAAATTTCTAATACTACGTAATTAAATAATTTTCATTTTGAAGTGACACGGCAGATACCGTAAAAAATGTGCTCCCGAAATGACTGAAATTAGTGGGGGTATTGAAAATTATGCATATGCGTATATTTTCTCCATAACAGCCACAAATGTACACATATTTCGGTCTAAAGATATCATTCAATCCATCCGCGAGTCTGTTGCAGGCACAAAATTTAACATAACAGACAACTTAAGTTAGAAACAGGTCAAAATCGACCAACAATTTTAGAAAAATTTAATCTTTTTTCTTAATTAAAAACTGTGTGTTATGGTGTCATTGAAAAATAATGCAAGAATTGTAATTTTCGCTTGAAAATTGTGTAAATTTGATGAGTATTATATGACAGAATTATTCTGAATTACCCAGTGACTTAAAGATGGGTCAGTATAACGTTCTCCACAAATGGAGTCCAACGTTTTGATAAAAGACATTTTCTTATGCGCACACGGTGGTACCGTACAGACACTGGAATGAGCCTCGTGGTTATTGTGTAGTGCTATATATGAACAAATTTTCAATGTAAAAAATAGCAATCTTGATGTATTACGTATGAGAAGACGTTATTTCTGGCTTACTTATCCACCAATATGTCGGTGCATCACAAATATTACGAATGTGCCCAACAGCAAAAAAAAAAAAAAATACTTTTACAAGGACGAAATACAACATTAAAAAACAACCACATATTAGTTAATTGAAACTAAAATAGAGTAACAATTGTCAGATTCGAAACAGCGCGAGGTTTCCACTGAAAGATAAGTTAAGTCCATATACGAGTGTATTCAAAACATTAAGTGCATTTTCAAATTTCGCGGGCTACGTACATTCGACAATTTTTTTTTTTTTTTTATGTTGAAACACTCGTCTCGAAGATATGTTGTTTTTTTATGTTGGAACACTCGTCTCGAAGATATGCTGACGGTTTTATCCGTATAGCATGTTTAGTTTGTTTGTGAGAGGTATAAATAAAACAAGTGTTTTGCGTGTTGGGCGATTCGGTTTTTATCTCCTCAATCGTCGCAAAACGACGTCCTTTCTTTTCAATCTTGGGAACAGGAAAAAGTCTCAGGGGGATAAATCTGGTGTATACGGTGGCTAAAAAATGCAACGGTGTTGTTTTTGGCCAAATAATCTCTCACACGAAAGGATGAGTGGCCAGATGCATTACCATGATGCAAAAGTCATGAATTTTTTCCCACAATTTCGGGCGCTTTTTTCGTATTGCTTCATGCAAACGGCGCATAACTTCAAGGTGGTATTCCTTATTTACCGTACGACCTTATTATAAGAACACTTGATGCACTACGCCATGGTAGTCGAAGAAAAAGTGAGAAAAACCTTGACATTTGATCGAACTTGATGTGCTTTTTTTGGTCTTGGCTCTCCTGGACTCTTCCATTGGGACGATTGGGCTTCAGTTTCGATGTCATAACCATATACCCACGATTCGTCACCAGTTATGATTCTTTTAAGCAAATCTGAATCATGGCTGACGTCATGCAACACTTCCTCAGCGATATTAATGAGACGTTATTTTTGATCAAAATTCAGCAATTTTGAAACGAACTTCGCTGCCACACGATTCTTGCATAAAACTTCCGAAAAGATTGCATGGCATGAGCCAACCGATATTCCAACATCCTCAGCAACTTCTCCAATTGTGATTTGACGATTTTCCATAACAATTTTATTCACTTTCTCAACATTTTCATCGGTTGTTGATGAGCTAGGGCATCCAGAGTGAGCGTCGTCATTTACATTTCTCGACCTTCTGTGAAAAGTTTGTACCACTTGAAAACAATTTTTTGACTCAGAGTACTCTCACCGTATGCCATTGTCGAAGTGTTTTTGAGCACTTAATTCCATTTTTTACACAAAATTTGGTGCCACTTCTGTGATCAATTTTTTTCGATAACAGAAAATCGCTGAATACGGAAAACACTTGTCTTATTTATGCTTCTCATAAACAAACTAAACGTGGTATATGGATAAAACCGTCAACATATCTTCGAGACGAGTGTACCACCATAAAAAAAGTCGAAAGTCGAATGTACGTAGCCCACGAAATTTGAAAATTTACCTTATTTTTTTAAAACACTTCGTACATGACGGTATCGTACACACACTGAAATGAGCCTCATAGTTATCGTGTAGTACTATATATATATACAAATTTTCTATGTAAGAAATAGCAATATCGATATATTATGTATGAGAAAATGTTATATTACGATTGTGCCCAACAGCGCAAAAAAAAATTAGTTTTACAAGGACCAAATCCAACTTTAGAAAAATAACCACTTATTAGTTATTTTATTAGATATTAGTTAAACCAAAATACAATTACTTTTGTCAGATTCGAGAGCGCGATTGAAATTGCCATGCATCTGTAAAGGATCGCAATAGTTATGGACGTGAATATAAAAAAAAAACAAAAAACACAAAAAGAAAGAATATGGGTTTCTCTGAAAAATAAGATAAGTCGATATATTACTTATAAGAGAAACCAATTTTCTGTCGCGCTTTTAGGTATTAGATTTAGATTCACTACAATTATTATAGCTTACTCCACATGTAGTACAGAGTTTCTTAGTTCAGTCCTGCTGAATGTTATACTCAAAGATGTAATGTTAGATCGGACAGAATTTTTACAAATCTTCTCTGAATCACTTTCCGTTCCGATTTAGTGATATCCGTCCATCTCTCTTTCAATCAATTACTGTCTGCCTGTGAATGTGTACCTACAAGTAAACCTTCCCAACGTTGGGGCAATCGCTTTGATTGACACAGGAGCCAATATCGGTTCATATTCATATATAAGCTAATCGTCTAATCAAAGTATCGCTTAGGCATATTACGTTAAATTTAACTAATTTTCCACACATACATTTTTTAATTGCCCATTATCTTTGTAGGAAATGGGCCACAACATAACATAACTCTTAGGATTAGGCTTTATTGCTTTCAAAAATTCGCAATTTTTTATTGCAATTTTGTTATATTAAATTTAAATTATTTAGCAGGATTATGAATTGAATTATTGAAAATGGGACATATCAATTCAGAAATGGCAATCCCAGCTTTGTGACATCGATTGTACCTAAAAAGCCATAATTTTCATTCGAAATTGACAGTACGTACTAAACACAATTCATCTGGGTCAGTAATGAAAGTTACTGGAAACCTATAGTATTTTTATACAAATTGACAGAAATCAAAAGCCAAGCTTGATGTATTTGCATTACATAATAGTGCTTACAATACTATAGTTTGTGATCCGGTGATGTGGAGTGTTCTATAATAGCAATAATCAACCATAACCTAACTCGCGGTCAATAATGGGCCTATCTGAATTAATTCATACCTGAGTTAATCAAAAACCGTAGACCACTAAGCAGCCAAAATTTGTGTTGTCTTAGAAATAGTTTTTTTTTTTATTTTTCCAACGTCAGCATCAATATGCAGTTCTGAGTTATAGTGATGAGGTACATTTTAATTTCCAAACTGAAAACCATAAATCCATGAGAGAAACTAATACTATTTTAATCTTAAAATAAATTATATTATTCTTGTTGCCGTAACTCTATTACATAAAAAATAGCATATGGATTTAATAAAAACTAATCTTCTCTTTTCAGAAAACAATTGTATACAACCAGAAACGGTAAGTAAACGTATGAACATATTTTATTACTTCACAATATTTGTAGTTTGTAAACTGAAAAAAAGATACTCACAGCTTTTCTCTTTGTAATTAGTACAGAACCAATAAAAACAATCGGAAATAAATTAAGCATATTAATTTAAATATTTATATACACAACTACTTATCCAATCAAGTTAGCTAAAAAAAAAATAAGATAATTGTGCTGCACTGTAATTATGGTGCCTTAAGATAAGGAATATCGTTTTGCTAATTCTAATATCAGGGCATTAATTTATCTTTCTTGTGCCATCCATCGGCCTAGAAGTTGGTGCCTGAAAACATATATCATATATTGACTAATAAGGACACAAAGTTTGCAAGATTTCGATGTAA
The DNA here is from genome assembly GCA_019455685.1 of Philornis downsi. Taxonomy (NCBI): domain Eukaryota; kingdom Metazoa; phylum Arthropoda; class Insecta; order Diptera; family Muscidae; genus Philornis; species Philornis downsi. The sequence goes on along the minus strand of JAHXMU010000115.1, from coordinate 1,252,886 downwards.
AAGCTTTAGTATAAAAATATAGTATTCAAAATCGAAACCAATATCAGGCCAATTCGCTTCTTTAGTTCAAAAACGTATTGCGGATTGCAATTTTTGAATACTCATTTGAAAAGTGTTTTCGCTTCGACTAATTGGTCGGCGAAAAATTAGTTTACAAATGTATTTAGAAACTAAACTAGACATCATACAAAAGTAATCGAAGAGTGATTTTAACCCCATCGATATTACAAATTTGGTGGCTTTGAATTGGCGTAATGACATACTGAAGTCATTAGGAGATATCATAACTTTTATTTACGTGCAGATATTAGTATTGAAGAACCAATTCGTGCCTTGAAAATATTCAAAGTTTACTTCCTTTTTTGGCCAATCGTCTTCCTTCACTCGAACGGTCATCAACATCAAAGTCGACGTTTTCAAAGCGACGTAACCAATCTCTATACGTTGTTTCACTTAAATCAGCATCGCCGTAAACGTCTTGAAGCTCTTAATGAGCTTGAGACGCGGTTTTCTTTGATTGAAAGAAGAAAATCAATGCTTCCGGCATATGACGATTATTTGCTACAAAGTCATACATATTCACACAGCCAAAAGAATATGACGTCAAAAAAATTACTATTGTGTCGAAACGGTATGTTCACGATATGACTAAGCTTGGCTCATGATGTTTAGGTTATGGCAGAATCGACTAGCACTTACAGCTGGCGCCATCTATTGGCAAACAGAGGGAAATTAGTTGCGCACTTAATAAATTCGGAAAATCGGTCAATTTGTATGGATTTTATCAAAAGGCGTGTGACAGTGAGGTTCATTTCCATTAGAGGGTGTTATCTTATCAAACCGTTTACATGTACCAAATTGGATCATGATCGCATCATGATTGAGACATGGGAAAGCTTCTCACATTCAATCAGCTTATACGTATTCTATTCACTCAAGAAGATATGAGCGTAAGAATATACTCGTATGAGTCATATAGTGAATTTTAAACATTCACCAACCATTATACCTATTTGAAGGGGCGAACGCTTTTCCTTGATTTTACCAAAAATTATATGTTGAAGTAATAAAGTAAAAAAATAAGTCTACGAACTGGGTGACTCAAAGGAAAGTTGAATTTCGAAAAATCGGTAAATAAACGAGTGGTCCAATATAGCTCATTTAAAATTCCTGGTTACCAGCTGGTAAAATATTAGGCTGCACCAATTTTCAAGAAGATCGATAAATATTTGCGGCAGTTATCGCGTCTACCAATCAACCAGTCTATGTCGGGGAAGGAAATAGGCATCATTGACAACATTTTTAGCGAACATGGAATAGAAAGCAAATAACAGTTCATAAGAAGTTAACCTAAGTAATTAATTCAATTTCGAGCGGTTTTGCCTTCTTTAAGAGTCATAAAATTTCACATATTTAAGTATGTATTTAAGTATTTTAACTACGGGCAGCTATTCAATAATAACAATATGGTGATGAGATGAAAGGAGCAAATTTGAACAATTTAAGATGAAGTAGATAGTAATGACATATGTGATTAACTTTACATCTTTGATATCTTATTTTTTGTGTAAAATTAAGACCTCTGATGGCAGGTTCAACTTAAATTGAAAAAAAGAAAATGAAAAATCGATGACGTGTACCTAACACTAATAATACACGCAATAAATGGATAAAAAAATGATGGTAGAAAAATTTTTTTTACGTATCAAATAGTAGGTCAGCAACTAAGTTCCAGCTGTTTGCCAATAGATAGCGCCAGCTGTAAGTGCTAGTCGATTCTGCCATAACCTAAACGTCACGCACCAAGTTTAGACATATGGTAAACATACTTTGGTTGTGTGAATATGTATGATTTTGAACCAAATAATCGTTATGTGCGGGAAGTATTTTTCTACAATCGAAGATTGTGGATAGTCTTAAAAGATGAACAGTTTTACCGTGGCGGAATTCAAGCTTTGCCAGGGAGATGGGAAAATTAGTAGCTAGCAGTGGGAAATACTTTCAATGAATCATTTATAAATCATGTTCATAGTACAGTCGCATTTTATGAAAAAATAACAGCGATAACTTGGTATATTAAATATAAAATCAATTAGTGAAAATTGCCCACAACTCCAACTGCTAATTAAGTGTTTATTTATTTTTCTTTCTTTTCTTATTTGCAAGTAAAAATTTAGATAATTTTTTAAAATTACAGTGTTCGCAAATACCACAATCGACTTTAAACAAAGTATAAGTAAACACTAGCATAGACTTACTCCGTATTTCTTTTTTTTTTTTTTTATTTAATGTGTTTTAAATTTAAATATGGGTAAGTAATTCGTGGTTATTTCAATTTAGGACTTGTATGATTTAGACCAACAAAACAGTTCATCCTTATGCAAAAAACGCCACTATAACTTTTTATACGACTTAATTTAAAAAGCTGCAAGAATGTTTCATTTGCATAAAATTGTTAAATTATGTCATATTCACAAATTGCAAATTGCGTAAAAGCAAATATTATATATTTCGTAAAATACACTTTTTTCTACTTCAAATTCCAATAAGTTTCCAAACTTTAGCATAATAGTTGGCAATATTGAATGCAATTCATATCACTCTTTTTCCCAAAAGGTTTAATAAATAAAATACGAGCAGGATAGAAAAATATTTTTAATAATATGATATTCTACATCTTACGGGTGAATTTTGTAGAAAATTGTCGGTAAATATTTTATGCAAAAAATAAAGCAATTGCACGCTTCATTGACTTATGCATTGTGCAACAAACCACACGCATACACCTAACCCCGCAACACAGTCATGCATATATATGTATATAGATATAGTAGGAAGATACACACGCACATATGACGGCATACAACGGTGTGTTTTGTTATTACTGCCAGTGGGGGTGCTATTTTGCGACATGAAAAATTCAATAGTTTTGCATTAAATTGCAGCTGATGCCGTTGAAGGAAAGGACAACGGCAACAAGAGCAACATAGCGCACATTCACATGTGCTATGTATGGATGTGAATCTATGTTGTTGTAGTGGGTCTACACTATCTTGTAGTGGTAACAAAATTCCATTCCAATACAAAAATTCTACTTGTATGGGGATTGTGAAATAATTTGCTATTTGAATATAAATATAAATTACAGAGTACTCTGTTATTTTAAATTCCTCATTAGTTTAATTATTCCTTATAATGCGAAATAATCGACAGTTTGCTTATGGTGATGCACGAGACAAATGGATATTTTTGATATTGAATAATTTTGTCTGTTTGGAAAAAAATAAATAGTCGACTCACTTAACCTCCATATTCCTTTTTTTTAAGTGTTCTAAGGAGATTGGTTGACTCTTAATTAATTTTCGAATGACTCCTTAGGGCTTAATATGTGGAAATCAGGTGTAAATCTAACATGAGAGAGTTTCCATTGATTACAGTTTCCGGTTGCATTTTGGTTTAAATCTGTGTGAGTTCATTTCAGATATCTTCATAAATTAAGCAGGAGTAATTATGCTAAAAAAATTTCAATTGAAATTTGAATGAATTGTAAATATGTAATGCCGACGATTGTAAATATGTAGATCGACGCCATAGCCTCCGAATCATATTAGGGGCTAAGACAAAATAAAGAAAAAAAAAAAACAAATTAAATTGTATCCCTAAGTGAAACATGAGAAATCCACCCACATTCAGTACACTTAAACCGCTTGTATTTACAGACTCACTCAACGGGACCTACAGCTTAACGACGGTTCCGAAAGTAAGCTTGAGGCGCATTTACTAGACTCTGTGTGAGAACAAATTCAGTAATTTCATATAAATTCGCTAACGATGTTTTATATTAGTGATTAGTTTTGTCTTCATTCTTCGAGAATGAAACTTAAATTGAATTGAAATTGTAATCCTAATCCAGATTAATTCCAGTTGGCTTTACACAAATTAACGTTACCTAAATTACGTAAAGTTAAACCCCAACTAACGTAAGCTAACCGGACATAACTAAACAAAAATTTCACCTATTTTAACCTAACGCAGACCAAAAAGTGAAAGTCATTCTATAAGAATAGTATTTTTATAGCTTCCACAAATGTCTTGTGAGCATATTTTCCGCTTCTTGGGAAGTTGCTTTTAATTACAACAAAAGGACTACTGAAATTAGGGCGTTATAACCAGCAGTCATTGTAAGAAAAGGGAACATTTTTAGTATTTTTTTTTTGTTTGTTTCTGATAAAAAAATTTAAAAATTCTTTAACATATAGTAAGAATTGTTAAATTAAACTAATTATTTATGTGAATTGTGATTGAAAGGAGTGAATTTTATGAAAAATAATCCAGAGGGGTTTCCTTGCTTTAGAAGAACTGGTGACAAGGCCGTGAAAGTATGCCAAAAACGACAGCATCCCTCCTCTTAAAATCCCATGTTAATACAATTTTTCGCCACTTCTAGACAGCGATAAGTGGATCTTTTTCACTTCCCTGGATGCTCTTTTTTTACTGGGAACCCATCCAAACATAATCTAATCTAACCAGATATATCACTACTCAAACGATAAATTATAATGCGCCAAACTTACAAGATTACTCATAAATAATTGGTTTTCAAGTAAAACAAAGACGAATAGAACTTTTAGGTTCATACAAGCATAATCTTGAATCGGATTCTTCTTATTAATATAAAAAATGCGAACTTTATCGTACACAGGTTAAAAAACAACAATATTTACTCTGCAACTTTTTTTTCTGTTAAAATTTATTACATTTTCTTTGTTTAGGTATCGGGGATGTTTTTATTATTAATGCCAAATACCGTTTGGAACTGTCTTTAAAAGGGCAAATCTGATTTCGATGCCTGGGAGTAAGCGCGATAATTCATATTGCGGTTAGCTAAATCATTCATAAACATATTTTTTTTAAATATTGTGGCAATATTTAATGTCATCAAATATATTAGGTCATTTTTTAAATCACGCCGACTCTCACGTCCAGTGACTTCACTTCAATATCTTAGCATTTTTATACTAAAAATTTGGATACGATCGGATTTGAATTCCTTTGTATAGTATTTTGATGTTGCAATATTAGTACCAATTCAGACAAATTTTAATTAATTTCATATAATGTTTGAGTAATAATTAATATGATTGCATTTTTAATAATCTGTCACTTGTACGACTTAACAGTTTTACACTAAAAATTGAGATGCGGTCGGTTTCAATTACATGGCCCAACATTTTGTTATTATCAATGATGTTCAAATTGACGTCAATATTTTTTTTTCTATTTTATTGTAAGACGAATATTTGTTTTGATTGCCTGTTAATTTTTGTTTTGTCTATTTTTTGAAAGAAACCTTTTTCAAACTGTGGATCTCCTACGATTGCAAAATTATTCAATAATAATATTGCAATGACCAAAATGCTATACATTTGATTCCAAAAGAGACTTCACGAAACAATACAATCATCCTACAACCCTCGTGTGCATATATAAATACATAAGATCAGGTTATTTATCAAAGGATACAAATTCACATACACGAGCAGGTGAGTCCTTAAAATGAAATATTATACCAAATAAACGCGCAATGATGCATGTGCGTTCCCAGGTTTTTGTGTGTTGGTCTAAATGCAGATAACAAACAACGGTACATTGTGTGCTTGTGTGCTGTTTATACACATATACCACAATATTTATTTATTTATTCAGCTTCAATTTTTCTTTTACACAATAACTAACATGTACGACATCAACAACATATCAACGAGTGGGAGGTTTTGCTCCACTTGTGTTGACATTGCCACTGGCTGGGGGCACTTTAGCAATTGTGGTGAAGATGTTTTACATTTTTACATATTTTCCAACGTCAAACTACTGAATATTTTGTTGAAAGTGTATGCTTAACTTTTTTAATGGGTGATTCTCTCTCTCAATTGACTAAGAATTAATATAAACTGATATGTTCCTTAATTATGGATTATACGAGACTCATTTTTCTACTTAGAACTAGAGTCAATGACGCCTTTTTAATATTACCATTCAATGCAAAATAAGGTCAAAGCCCTTTAACTCTAGGCAAAAGTAACTAACACCGTGATTAGATATTCAAAAATATGACATAAGGAGAAATACGCGCTTGGAATCTCATTTAGAAAATCGGTATAAAATATGAATTTAGTGGAAAATAGTGAAAAATATAAATCTAGGAAAATTTGAGTAAATTTATATAGGGTGATTTTTTAACCGTAGTTTTTTTTAAAAATCGAATAAAACACTCAAATTTTTATCATATATTAAAATTGTTTATTGAAATCGATAAATTAGTCTTCGCCATTTAATTTCTAAAGATAATTTCATATAAATGTTGTCCGCTGCTCCGTCCCAAAGTGTCCATTCGGAAGGTCAAATTTGTCGACACTTTTTCGAGCATTTCGGCCTGTATTTCACGAATAACGCGTGTTATGTTATCCTGTAAGGCTTCAATAATGTTTGGCTTGTCCACATAGACTAACGACTTGACATAACCACACAAGGAATAATCAAGAGGCGTTAAATCGCAAGATTTTGAGGGCCAACTCACAGAGCGAAATCGATTGTGAGTATATTTCTCATATTCTAATTGTGAAATACTATTGTGTTTAAAAGTTAAAACCAATTTTAATTTCTTTCATTTTTTTTTTTTTTTTATTGTCCAAATCTATTTTATTGCCTTCAAAGTGTTACCCCGGAGAGAATACGTATGCCAAAGAGTTAGCCTTCGGTATGGCATTCAGGGCGTTATGCGATTGTTGTTGAATCGTTGCAATTGATCCAAAAGGGTGTCTGATCAGAAATCTTTTGAATTTATGAAATAGAAATCATGCAGTTCTAAAGTAACATAAAATGTTATCGTGGGGGATGCCAGTTGAATTTTTGGCGAAAGTCTCAAGAAAAGCGAGATGACGAGTTACTGTTGTGCAAGAATTAATAGTTGTCTTTCTATAAATCTGACCACTTTTTGCAAACATCGCATAACACTCAAACACACTTTAAATTGTCGGACGAAACTCATAATGCGTCGAAGTAGAAAACGAAGTTGAAGAAAACTGTCAACATAGTTATAGTTTTTTAGCTGTAATTTCTTTCATTTTTTGGGGGTGGTGGATCCATCTTTGAATCAATATTCATTCAATTGTTTATTTGCTTCTACATAACGAGTATATATCCAAATTTTAATTCAAAATTCTATACATTTTCGACAGTCTTTCAACTGTCCCTGTTACTTGTACATAGAATGTTATTTAACTACAAATTAACCAACAAATTCACACATTGTAACAATCATCAAAATTGATTTTTGCGTCATGCAATCCATTCGTAGCCGCAACACTAATGACATCTACAGTATGAAATTTGGCAAATATATTTGCCAATACAATTTTTGTTGCCCTGCTATAAAAAAAGAAAAATCCTTTTCAAATGTGTTGCAAAACTTGAACATCAAATACTGAAAAGCATTCCGTAGAATTGTAATTTGTAATTCTTAGCGGAACAACACGTTTTATTCAAAATTTTAAATTAATATGGAGCTAAATACTCTTATTTTCTACATATTTAACAATCTTCAAAATTATTTGCTACATGTGTTTGGCTTTCGTGACAAATGTATATTGCAAATCCTTCTGTTCAAAATATGAAAAATCTTGAAAATGGAGGGATAGCTAAATATTTATATATAAAATGATTATTCTTCAAATTTCAGCCGTAATTGTGTCGTTCTGAAGTTTCATTTTTTGATAACGCGTTAGCACATTTCGAGCGATAATTGGCGAAAAAGCCACCTGTTACTTCTGTGACTGTGAACTTATAAAAAGGATATCTAATAATAGTGTTAATTTTTGTTAACGGACAAAATATGTGTTCATTGCTAAATGCTTTCGATCTGCTTAGTTCAAATAGAACTCTTTAAAGTTTGCGTATTAGCACGTATATTAGAGTAACAAAACAACTGATACGAAGAATCCCCTCTTTCATTATTTTGCTTACCCAGATAACAGCTTTTGCTTGCCAGAAGAACATTGGCAATATGAAGTATGACTCCTTTTCATAGAAACATAAAAGTGATCTACTGGTTTAGTGGCCGAGTGAGAAATAATGTTTATAAGGATATTCTCTCTCTGCCATAGTCATAGCGACTCTTTTCTTAATGGGCTAGAATGAGAATCATCCCGTTTAGTTTCAATATCACCTCATAATCTTCTATATTGTGAACTTGTAGTACAAGCAATTTCATGAAAAGTAGCCGATATGCTTTCAACAAGCGAGCAGTATGCAAATTGTGAAAGAAACAGCTTAATCTGATGAGAATTGTTGGAGAATCTTTTAATACGGTCACTTCCACCTTTTCACATTTTCACTACAGAATATTAAAACTGACAGCTAGGATTTGAAAATGAAGCAAATATGGATTGTTGTACAGACTCCTTCTTCAAAAATATTCTTTATATTTGGCATATTTTTAACAGAATATGCTAACGGACTCCTCTGCTCTAAGGATGTCATCGGAGAAGTATTATATTTTAGCAAAATTGTTCTGACTATTAGGATTAGAAGAGTTAGAATTTCTCAGATTTAAAGCAAAATTAAATTTCTGGAAAAATGTAATTTTAAAAGCCGTTAGTTATCAAATGTGACAAATATTGTAAATTCATTTTCATTCTATATGATGGTATTCCAAATGTTGATATTTGATACTCTGTGTAAACCGTATGCCTTTGATTATAATATTCAGTTGCTATTTAAAAGGAATTACAAGTTTCTAGACGTTCTTCAGTGAAAAATTGATTATGTGATAGGTAGGTTACATAATTGGATGTCGGATAACGGACTTTGTGTTCATTCTTCTAAGTCCAAAACTACGCTTTATTCGAACCTAACTGAAGGGGATCTGCGAATAGTTTATGATGGTTTTAATTTAAAGTTTGTGCATGACATGAAATGTTAGGGGGTCTTATTTGATGATAAGCTGCACTTTGAGAAGCACATTAATTACGTTGTTATAAATGTTAACCATGCATTGAGGTAATTATGCACCACTAATTAGTCGCTCAAGTTGTTTGTGAAAATGCAACGGGTTCATGCTCTAGTTATGCCAAATATTATGTACTGCTTAGAGGTATACTCTGCTACTAGTCAAAAATATACGGAACTCCTTCAATTCTCTTTGAACAGAGCGGTTCGCTACACTTTTACCCTCAAGGGACGTGTACATATAACAACTCTTGTGATAAAATTTCTGAAATGTTCATTTCCTGAATTTATCGAGCTACGGTTGTTATTATGTTTTTGCAAAATATATTCTAACCAATGTCCGCGTTTCCTACATGTAACTTTTAAATTTTGTCATTCCGTTCATAGAAGATAATTTTTTATTTCCAAATTTTGCCATTTTTCAGCGTGATCTCTTAATGTAAGAGCAGCTCGTAGCTATAATGCCACATGAGTTTGGAAATTGAAATGTATCATATGCAATACTTCATAATAGACTTATCTGTCATATGCAGTTGACATAGGTAAACATTCCTTTACATCTTAATGCCTGCATTTATGAGTGAAAGTTGCTAATTATTATTGGTTCATCTTAAATATGTGATTCTTTATAATCAATTTGCATTTAATATCCATTTTTACTTTATTTTGTACTAATTTGTATTTAATATACATTTTTACATTTACTTAAGAGAAGTATCAATTTTAATTTATGAATATTGTGATTTACTTAATAGTTTTGTACTGTAAAATTGTTAATTTAATTAATAAAAATACTTTAACTGCCAAAAATTAATAATGATAATAATATTAAAATAAATAAATAAAAAAAAACGTTTCCAATTTGGACTATACAAATGTTTAATTTCATAAAATATTTAATTATTTTCTCACTATGTTTATTTTCCCCAATTTCACCTATTTTTAGTGCACTTTAATTTGAGCTTTAAAAGTTAATATTTACTAGTTAATTTGAGGTTATATTTATTTTATGCATATTGGTGTATATTGGCTAACAGACTTTAAATTACAAGATTGTTATATAAACGAAACGATAAAAAATCATGAATTAATTCCTGAGCTTATAATATAGGGTGTCTGTCGGAAAGGTATACTATTTTGTTTTGCCGACATTTTGGTAAACATTAGTCTTGACGGTTCATATTTCGCAGTCGTGAAGTAGAGACGTAGCAAATTTATTATGGAAAAATATTCGATAAACCAACGTGTTTTAATCGTTAAAATATTTTATCAAAATCAATCATCGATTACTGTGACCACGAGAAAGTTACATGAAATTTTTGGGAGAAACAACGTGCCAACAAGACGCACTATTTATAGTGTAGGGCCAAGCATGAAACACAACGCACTGCAAGGTCGGCTTAAAACATTACTGCTGCTCAAGAAAGTGTTCAAAACAATCCATCAACCTCAATTCGACACCGTGCTTAGGAGCTTGATCTTCAAAGAACAACTTTGGCCACAATTTTTCACAAGTATTTGCATTTGTTTCAATTTGAAATTCAGTTGTCACAAGAGCTTCCTCCCCAAGACCATTTACGCCGCCGTACATATGACAATAAGATGTTACAGCTCGCCCATGACAATCCCGATTTTCATGAAAAAAATCATAATGAGTGACGAGGCACATTTTCATTTGAATGGATATGTGAATAAGCAAAATAGTCGGTTCTGGGCAATGGAAAACTCTCAAATTATTCATCAGTCACCTTTGCATCCACTAAAAGTGACAGTCTGGTGTGCAATTTGGTCAAGAGAAATCATTGGACGTTACATCTTTGAAATTGAAAACGGCGGAACAGTAACTGTCAATGAGGAGCGATAACGTGATATAATTGAAAACTATTTCACGCCGCAACTGTATGCTTTGGGCTTGATTAACGTGTGGTATCAACAAGACGGTGACGGTGCCACATCGCATACAGCCAGGATTACAATGGAATTACTGCGAGATCTCTTTCCACAGCAAATTATTTCAAAAAATGGTGATGTTGATTTGCCTCCACGGCCGCTATCACAATATTTGAGCAATTTGTGGAAGATAGTTAAGCCAAGGCAAAACCCCTGACCATTCGTATTTGCACAGTTCTAGATCAAAAACTGTTTGAAGAGTGTCGGGTTTTTATACATCAGCTTAGTACTAAATTATATAACTTGTTTCAAACTTATGATATTTAGATTTTCATTACAAAAAGCTTTCTAAGTAGTTTCAAATTTTTTAAATTTTTCTAAGCGTTACCCTTTTATTAAAGCTCAAAATTCCATATATAAAGATAACATTGAATGCGAATTTGTTTGTTTTATTTTTATTGTTTTCTTGTTTTAACAGAGAGGGTGGCTCTTACATTAATATCTCCTGGCAACTTGAATTTGCCATCTATTAGGTCTTTAAAATCACGAGTCAGTTACCCACACTAATCACACCTTCCTCATAAGATGTCAGGCTAATGGTGAATGTGTACCTTAGTGATTGCAGTAACAACAATCAGCAACAACAAATCAGCATGAGTAAACTCTGCAATCGTTTACTTTCTCAATGGCATTTTTTTCTCTCCCTATGCATGCACTACATCTCTCCTCAGCTCAGTTTATTTGTTACACGTTCATGTACCTCCTATGGGCTTTAAACACTCAAAGTACACAACAATAGTTCGTGCTGCACCGGAACATTTTAATAGGAAGCCAACTCTGTTCATAGCTTCAAATTTAATAGAAACGTTTAAATTTTTTAAAATATTTGTTTAGTCCCTTTAATTGTTTGTCCACATTCGTGCCAATGTATGCATAAAACATTGTACGTGAAAAATGTTTCTTTTTTTTTTTTTTGTTTCTTTTTTGGGAATTGTGTGTATAGGTAATCACAAATTGTTCGGAAAACTTGACGAAAAAAAAGTTCACACATGTAAATTAAAATTGCATGATTTTAATTGAAGTTTACCCAGCAGTGCGTATACGTAATGTACGATGTGCGTGCGAAATTATTAACATCACTCATACACACCCAAACACCCTAAATATCAATCATATACGAGTATTATTATGCATATATGTATGTAAATTCTAAACAAGCGTCTAAATTTAAGGCATTCCGTTATAATGGCAAACATATATATCGGCATTATTTCTGTTTTCGAGGGCGATAAATAATTGTAATCCTCTTTGGTTGTATTTCATGGTGATTTTCCAGCATACATGAGTACTGCAATTTATTGTGAAACAGCCTGTTGGAAATTGCTATTTATCTCAAATTGTTTTCATTTTGAAAATGGTACACACAGCGCTGTACAAAGAAATAATCATTATAAATAATTAGCAGTTTAGAGGTATTGTGATATTTTTGACAGTTTTTAATTTAGAAATGTTGATTAGTATTCCTGCATGTGATTCAAATTGCTCAATCACAGCCCTGGCTAATTTGAATATCAATGCCATAGTACAAATAGTAATAATAACGTATGAACTAATGTTCTTTGGAAAACAATTACGTGCATTGTTTCTGTCGTTACGATAGAAATTAAATTAAAATGGCAAATTTCATTATCGGTTTGAGGTCGAATTTATGCTGAAAATGTCACCAATAGCTAAGCGCCAATTTAAAATCAATTTCCGAAATGCAGTTTCGGCAAAATTGTACATTGGCTGTGGGATTAGTTATTCAAATGTCTGTTTGCTTTAGCTATGTTGCACCAACAGAAGCAATGTGGCTCTGGAATAGTATAAATGAATCTCCTTAATTTCACGTTGTCCGGAATGCTTATGATTCCATGTTCCATATGTTACAGATTAAATAGTTCTTCTTTCATTGCGGAATTGTGCAGTCATTTTTAAGTAAAAATATCATCAAAATGTAATCCAGATTACAGATCTTTGTCGAACACAATAAGAAGATATTTAGCAAACAACTAACACAGCCTTTGATTCATTCAAAGCCAATAATCTCCTTTCACAATGATAGACCAAAATATCTTTTGTAATTAGTTTCTTTTAAAAACTGCTGAAATATATTTTTCACAATTAGTTTCCTTTCAAAATTGCTGAAATTGCGTCGTCCTGCTGAGTCGATGTCCAATCTTATATACTGCAATAGCAACAGTCGTCTATCCTTACTGCTTTGGCTTTAAATCTTTCTTGCTATAAATAATGCGCATTCTTCCCGCATTGCCTTTCCCCTCCATTCAGTTTTTCGGTAAACAATTTTCCATGATTTTCATTATGGTTTGAGAACCCACATCATAACCATACCATCCAGAAATATCGTAGTTTACAAAACATTTTGTATGTAATTCAATCGATTTGGAATATGATATTCCATCGGTTGACTGATGTCCGTGTTTAAGCCGCCTGTTCACGTATTTTTTGTAATCATTTTAAAGATGAGAATTTTTAACCGATTTCAACAAAAATTTACACACATATGTTGTTTTTCCAAGGACAAACTTCTTTGGAAGTTGGGCCATATTGTCCTATGTTGTTACAAGGCCTCACCTGGGCGGTCCAAATTTCAATTACATTTAGCATCTAAATTATGACCGCTCAAATGACGAACCATGAATAAAATAGGATCTCTCAAATTTGATCATATTATATTACATTTAGCGCAAATATTGGGTTGTTTGGAAAGTTCGTTCGGTCAATTTGTTATTTCACCTCACGTCACTTCACTGACGAAGAGTTCCTTCAAACACCATTAACACTTTCTCCCACCCCTTCTCTAAACTGTTTACTATTGTTTACTTGTGTCCTCATTCTAGTCGTGAGTGGTTATAGCGTTTAAAAAAAAAGTTTCAAATAGTGGAAAAATAAGCGAAAGAGAACATTTTAACCATATTATGCTTGCCCGAAATGGTTTAAAAGATGTTCTACGAGAGACTTCTCTGCAACGCATGCTCCCAGATCAAGATGACCAAAAGAAATTATTTCCGAGGAGGTGAGAAATTTAGTTACTGTCAATCCTCGTCTAACAGTTAGGGCAATAGCTAAAATAATCAAAAGTCAGTCTCAACCGTTCACGTTGTCATAAGAGAGCTCAGATTTGTGAGTAACCTCAACGTGTGGGTACCTAACCATCTCACCGTGCTTTCACATTGTCTTGCGGACCCGTTAGAAGCTGTCAGAGATTGAGTGGGAAGTTTTACCTCACCCAGCGTACTTAATAGACTTCGCTCTGTCCAACTATCACCTCTTTTGCAATTTGAGCAATCACTTGAAGGATTTGAATTTCCATAACGACGAGGGAGTGAGAAATCGAATTGAATGCGTTTTTCAGAAAATCCATGCGAGTTTTATGAGAGAGAAATTAAAATGCCCCAGAGGGATGGAAAGAAGTTATTAAAAAAATGGAAGATTATATAGTAGATTAAAATAACTGTACATACATTTGTAAACAAAATTCTTTTAAAAATCGAACGAAGTTTCCAAACCTCCTGATATTTTTGAAAATAGAACTTGTTGGTCCATGTTTTTATAGTTTCATTAAAAGTCGATTATAATTTCAATATAGCTTCAGCAATGTATCTTTTATTGAAGAAAGATATAAATATAGAAAATGTACAATCCGGTTTTCAGAACTCATATATATGTGTAACGCAGTTGCTAATCGGACTTCTAATATTTTGGATTCGATAGTGCAGAATTTTATATCTTCCTTGTTGGCCGGCTATAAGAAAAATTGTTAAGTTAAGATCCACTCTTTGATCTGGTTCTACAATTTTTTCGCCGTTTGTGTGATAAATAAATATTTTGTCTTATTTTGAGTTATTAACATAATTAGGCTCCAAATAGGTGCTTTCGTGTTAAATATAAACGATCTATATTTAAATTCGAGCTTTTTCATTCTTTCCTTTCTTTTTTCTACATCCCCGTCCTTTCCATTGCAGTTCCCTTACATTTTCGCTGTTTACCTAACATTTGAATATCTGTGAACATTTGAATGTTTTTGAAATATGAATGAGATAAAAGCACCGATACTAAAAAACCAGGAATGTAGAGATTTTGGTTTGAAAACACAAAACCTGTGCACTGCATATAGTCTGTTCTGGATGAAAGTGATTCGTTTTTGTAACTCTCTTTCCAAAGTAATTTAAATTTAATTTTATAATGAGTTTTCAAGATAGGGCTTTGAAATGTCTCACAACTGTTTACTCGTCTGAAAAATTCTGAAATTTTGGTAGGAAGGTGTTCCAATAGCTTTCTCATACACGATGTGTTCCATAAAGAAAGAAAATCATGCCGCTTAGGGATTATTGGAGATTGCTTATGTCTACTAGAGCATTCT
Source organism: Philornis downsi (assembly GCA_019455685.1). Lineage (NCBI taxonomy): Eukaryota > Metazoa > Arthropoda > Insecta > Diptera > Muscidae > Philornis > Philornis downsi. The sequence continues at coordinate 1,237,567 of JAHXMU010000115.1, read as the reverse complement.
TTCCCCTTGCCACATGTGTGGCTGAACGTGTAACCAATCAACATTATTTGCTGATATCAGCGGCGCATTTTCTTTCATTGAAAGCTTCCGAATAAAACATAATTGTAATACTTGAGTTTTTATATTCTCTTGCGTTTTTACCCTCAAACACTACATAGTTCATATATTTACAATAACGATGGGTTTCTGAGCTGTCGAACGGAATGCCAATACCACAATATTATTTCAATAAAAATGTTGAAAATAAATAAACTGCCAAAAGCTATAAGAGGAACTCAAAGGATAGAGGGTAAACCACGTCAATAGTTTTTTTCCGGCTGCGAGTATAGTCGAAGATGGTATTATCTCGCTTTGCACAGGAAGTAAAGTGTACAAAGACTCAATGATGAGATGTTTCCAAAATACTTACTGTATATGCGAAAATATCAATGAAAGTCTACATACAGATACACAACGGCATGCCCATGTTCGAGTTAAAAAGTTTAAATACACGTAAGTTAAGGTGTATGTGTTTTTAAAATATGCTTTATAATGTAACGTACTCGTACACATGTGGAGTCAATCTTTCGTTTGCAAAGTATTGGTAAGTTGTCGAAGGAAGGATGGCTCTCCGCCTCTCGTACACTCAGACTATACCTTTTACACAGCCTTATTTGTTCGTGAAATCCAGTAAAGTGAATGCGGAACTGAAGAGGTATTTTTTAATAATGTTGCCAACAAACGAGTAGTAGCAGGAATACTGCAATGTAAGTTACGGTCTTTATATCAATGCCAACAAGTATTCGTAAATGCTTGTAAAGTGCACGCATTTTTTCGTCTACACTTTTGTAAAGTTACAAGCGGTGACGTATTTGTTACTTTGGCAATTGTAAGAAGATTACAAAAACAAAAAGTATTTTAATTTCGAAAAATGTTTCCTGTAAACCCATAGCACTATTTATTTACCATTTCTTATTTTTTTTCATGCGTATTTTCTTTATATATTTTGTCATATTCTACAAATAAGATATTTCGTCAATCACTTGGTTTAAGGTAAAATATTTCTCTGTTCGCTTTTATTTTGTTCCTATTTATTTTGTTCTTATTTAGTTTGCTCCTATAACTATATGGCATGCGAGGAGGAATTATGGGTCTTTTCTTTTTGAAGGTAAGAGTTAAACCTACAATGAAGTCAGAGCTTTTTGTGAAGATGTTAGACAACTTCGTGTTACCTAAACTGCAAAACAATGCTGGCTACACACTCCCCAAAGAATGTAGTTCCAGAAAGAAAAAAAAATATCTCTGTCACGAGTTCAAATTGATCCAGCTTTTTACGTGGGAGGTACCAGAAGGCGAATAGCTACTTGGAACATCTTTTACAAATTTTACCAAGCGTTATAAATTAATGCAGTTACGGAAATTTGTGTTGTTAAAGCCTTTTACTTAAAAATTACGGAGTAAAAATTTAATTTCGGAAAATCGGATAGTTAGATAAATAGATAGAATATACTAGCAAAGGAACAGAGATGCGAATCATACTCATTCTCAGACTTTACTTGAGCAAAACTTTTAAGTGTAAAAAATAAAAAAAAAATCAACTTTTTTGGGAAATAAAAAAAATCGCATTTCGGAAACGGAGAATTCTATGATGAAAATAAATTAACATTTTAAGTTTTTGAAGGTCGTCATATTTTCCACATGATGACAAGAAAATTACTTTAAAATAATGGTAGCCTTTTCCTGAAATATAAACGATAAATAGATTCATTACCACTTATATGGTGAAGTAAAGCTGACTCAGCTACATTCCTCATGAAAGCTGTTTCTATGTCAACGAAATTTATGAAATGTTGATCTAAGAAAATATTTAGTTCTGTCATCGGTATTGTAATCCCTCATGCGCATTGCGGCTATTACAGGGTAAATCGCGAATGAATAGCAACTTGGCAACTATAAATCTACAGACAAGCCCTTAAATTTCTTCTTGATGGCTGTAGTGGGCCACAGTTTTCTCCTCTTACGTATCTTTGTCCTCTCTATAGCAGTTTCTAAATGGCTGTGACGCCAGTCTTATATTTTTTCCAAAGACTTTGGAGCAATTTGTACCTTAAAAGTTGAAACTTTCCAAAGGCAGGTTATTCAGATAAAGCCTAAGGAATGTAGTTATTTGAATGTAAATTTTGTATTTAATCATCAATTTTATTGTATGAATAGCGGCGAATTCAGCCTTATATTAAAAATATATTTGATCGAGAGTTTAGATTTTCAAGATAGGGAGTGTCCAGATAAGGCGCTTCATTTACCGTATTTCATTCCTCGTATTTGCTCGCCATTCGTATTTTATTGGCAGTGGTAGCATTCTTACATTCGGACTTCTTACATTTGTCGAAGACTGAGTTGTAACTTCTCTGTCGAAAGTTCGGACTTCTTACATTTGTCGAAAACTGAGTGGTAACTTCTCTGTCAAAAGTTCGGATGCTAACTTTCCAGTTAATTTATCTCCTCATATTATTTAAATGTACAGCAAGTATTTGCTTGTGAAACGGTCTACACTTGCCAATATATTTTGCCAGTAGAAATTTCCAAGTATACTAATATGAATTGCTCAAATCGTTGGAATTGACTAAATATAGCTACTAGCAAAGCCAAATTTCAAACCATGAAATACCTCACAAATATTTAAGCATTCTGCTGCTTCAAAAAAATTGTTGTGATAAAAACGCAGGGTAATATAGTTCTAATTTTAATTTAAAACATAAATTTCATAAAGTTTATGGAAAAACCTCGAAGCTCTTGTATTACCCGCCAATATGTCAATATACATGTAAAGCTGTATATAATTTAGTAGATATTTTATTTCAGCCGAGCACAAAATAAAAACGTATTAAACACGTACGAAAACTTGCAAAAACACATGTATGTGTGATACAGCAGCGGATGTTGGTGCACTTTAAAATATTGCCTATATTGGCTGATGTTATTTATAATGTAATTTCCGTTTCCTGTTTAAACAAGTCTTGTTAGAGATTTTGGGGTGAAACGTGGTATTATCATATAATTACATACATATATTCACGAATGCTGTCTATATGGCCACTGATTACGGTAAACATTACAAATAATATAAAATATATGAATATATATAATTATATACATATACATATATTTATAATGAATAATATGTACACATCACACAAAATGATACAACAACTGATGTGCATAACAGGAGAATGTGAAAAAGGATTATTACTCTTACGTGTGCATCAAATACTAACAAAATCCAATACTTCACTTTAAAATGGCCATTCAAATTGATGACAAACTGATTCCGGTGTTGAATTTCACGTAGCGATATTAATTTTATAACGCAAGCTTAAATTGTGTAATGCCGTTTACGAATTAAATTTTTTCAATCCCAACAAAAAAATGGAAATCATAATGTGTGTCTTGGACTTTCATTCTTATATCTCTTTTACTGATATCTTCCCAAAGGATAACCCCAAATTCATATATCCTATTCGTTAATTTGTAGGTGCTAACTTCGTTTGGGGGTGCATTCAAATCAATTTGGTGTCGAGATGATTAGAATCCACGACAAACATAAATAGCTTTCTTTCAGTGATGGTTCCTTCATTTTGTCTGACCATACTTCGAGTAATCGGCAAACTCGTTTGTGGAGGAGAAGAGTATTGCTTGCAAACAATCGCTATCATTGACTAAACAAGCGATTTAATGACAATGCACTTTTCCGACGAACGAAAATTCAAGAAAACCATTGAACAACATCAAGGGCAACAATAAAACAATTCTTGGAGGTTTCGAGCGAAAAACGTGCCGTAGTACATACTGGTGTAATGGCTGCCATTTCACCACGGATATTCTCCTTGAGCTGAACGATGTTTCTTGGATTATTACTGTAGACTTTGTGTTTGAGGTGTCCCTACAAAAACAGTCAAGAGGCGTCAAGTCTGGACTACGTGGGGGCCATGGGATATTACCTCTTTTCGAAATCAGTCTTCCAGGGAACATCTGCTTCACCACCGCCATGGAGTCATTTGATGTGTGAGAGGTAGCTCCATCTTGTTGGAACCAAGTTCTGGAATTCACTATTCGTGAACTTTCAATTTCTGGAGCCAAAAATTCGTCCAACATCTCAACATAGCGTTCCGTATTAACCATGACGTTTTGGCCCCGCGCATTTTCGAAAAAAAGGACCAATTATTCCTCTGCCAGAGATTGCTGCCCATTCTGTCACTTTAGGACTATGCAATGGTTTCTTTTGTTCGATTTTGGGATTTTCACTGTTCCAGTAACGACAATTTTGACTGTTTACGAACCCATTCATATGGAAATGAGCCTCGTCAGAGAAAAGGTTATTGTCAAAATTGGAAAATCGATTGAGCATTTCAGACTCTTTCAATTCTTGTGTTAATTGCAGCTTATATGGATGCAGCTTAAGATCCAATGTTAAAATTCGTTGCAAACTTCGTCGCGATAATTGTAAGACAGACGATCTCTTGCGAGTCGACATTTGTGGATTTCCTCGTACTGACTCCATAACTCTCTCAACATTGTCTTCGGTCCTAGATGTTCTTGGGCGACCATTTGCTTGTGATTTAAATGTTGAACCGGTCTCTTCAAAACGCTTAACCCATATTTTAATTAAATTAGCACTCGGAGCTTCACTAATTCGCCGTAGTCCATATTCAGCACAATATAGTCGCCTAGTAGCAATGTATGAACGAGAGTTCTCGTAAAATGCGCGCACGCAAAATGCGCGACGCTTCCCGTCGAAGTGATTCATAGCGACTAAAACTCCATGAGCCCGCCAACCCAACAACGTAGGCGCCCCCCGCCCGCGCCTTTTCTACCCTGCAAAAAAAGATGATGCAATATGCACGCGCCACCCTGTGTATATGACCCGGACACTCGAAGAGCATCGGCGTTATATAAATCATGAGATCTTTGAGCTAAATACGGACATCGAGGTATTCGAGTGTGTCTGATTTCAGCGATTGTGTTGGCTGAGTTATGTTGTAAGGATGGACCTAAACATTGAGGCCCGTGAAGTTTTCGATAACGATTAAGAAGAACGGTGCAGTTGGGTGTGGGAAAACCAGGCTGTCTAATTACTTTAAAATTTTTATGTGACGAGTTGGAAAAGAAGCGCGAAAAACCGAAGCGCTTACTATCATGTTGTGCTTGTGGCGTAAAATAAATTAGAACGTTTGTTACTGCCGGCATCTAAGAAGAAGAATGGCTGATTTTTTGACGAATTAGTCAATTTGTATGGTAGATATCACAATGCTTTTCAGCCCATTCCCATTTTTAGCAAATGCTTAACCAAAGCCAGTGAAACTGTATGAAAAATAGGATCCTAAGAATACATAACTTACATCGGTCTGGGAGATACCATATTTTACGTGCTTAAGTGGATAAGCCAGTCACGTAGGCGGCCACATTTCAATCGACTTATAAAGTCATGGAGTAATCTTTGTCTAAAGATACCTGCTATTTCAAAAACATTTCCTTTTAGACAGGTTTTTGCCTAAGAAATGACAAATGATTCAGAAAAAGTATTGCCCATCACTAGCTACTACTTTTTCCCATCTTTCTGGCAAAGCTCGAATTCCATCACGGTAAAACTGTTCATCTTTTCAGGCTATCCACGAATCTAGCCATTCCTTGAGTCATCAAATAAGTGGAACTGCTGGCCAGCTAGACCGTGTGCCATCGAACAGAACAAGTGATACTGTGAAGCCGAGCCTTGCCATGCTGAGGAATCACTTTTTCGTTTTTCTCCGCGTATTGTAGGCATTTTTCGCGCAGAGCTTGACTCAATCGCATTAATTAGTGTCGATACCGATTCCCAGTGATGGTTTCGGTTGGTTTCAACATACCGCAATAAATAACATCAACCTGGTCCCACCAAATACAAAGCATAACCGTCGCAGCGTGAATACTCGAGCGAGGCGACGACGTAGAAGCATGACCGGGCAGCCCCCTTTACTTTCTTTACTTTCGAATGCTTTAATGAATCCCTTTTTCATCACCCGTTACAATACGATGAAGAAACCCTTTCCTTTATTAAATTCTTAATGAGCTTCAGTCGCCGTTTTCTTTGACTGAAAGAAGAAAATCATTACTTCCCGCATATGACGATTATCTGGCACAAAATATGTATGTTGTGTTTAGCACAAACAAAATAAAATCAGTATTATGTCGAGGTGGTATGTTTACCATTTGCCTAGACATGGCTCACTTCCTTTAGGTTATGGAAGAATCGACTGGCGCCATCTATTGCCAAACAACAAGAACTTAGTTGCGCACTTAATATTGTTTTATATTACAAAAATTTAACAGCTTGAAGATGCATCAAATAGCTTTTGACTAAATATGTATTTTTAAGTCGATTGGGCGAAGTCCCTCTGTCTGTTTATAACTGCAATAAATCTTTATCAGACTTTTTAAAACTTGAGACAGCCTAATATTTTGACAGGTCATTTCCAGGAATTGTAAATTGGCTATGTCGGCCAGCCTCTTCTGACCGCTGTTCTTAAAATTGATTAAAAATTGACCGATTTTCCGAAATTAAATGTTTACCGTGTAATTTATAACTCGTAGACTAAAACTGTTGTTCTTTAAAAACTGACCTGAATATTATTGTTGTTTTTAGAATGTTGTTGCTTTTAGAAATGTGCGAATACAACAACAAACATCAAGAAAAGTAACGCAATGTTTCAAATTAATTTCGCGTCAAAATTATTTGCACAACCTACAAATTATTAGTTATGCCTTTGATTTTAGCATAAAAATATTAAAATGGCTAAAACAAAGGAACTAAGTATTGAAATACAAGCAGATATCGTTTCAAAATTTATTTCAGATTCTGAACTTGCAATATCTTTCGGAAATTTACGGAAAACCATTTGCAATTTACTTAAAAACAGGAGACTCCCACGAAAATTTGTCCAATAGAAAGTAGACTGGTTTGTAAGTTTCTAAGCGCCAGTTTGAATCATGGCAGGTTTGTGACGAGGAGGTAAATGGGGTGTATTTTTAGCCCACCCCGGACAATATGCTTAGACTAATTTCAAATTCTCCAATCAGTCATGGCAGACACTTTCTTTCCGGAAATCGAAGCAAGTTGGGCACAGGATATAGTCGAATTGCTTGCTTTGTTTACAATGCGCAGTTGTTCTCTCTTATTAAAGATTGGATGTCGACCAGTGCTTCGTTTTGTACCGCAACTTTCCGAGTTTTTCAAAAAATTGACAATCACCGTGCAGCTACAACCAATTTCGCGGGAAATTTGGCTAATAGTCCAGCCGGACTTTAAAAAGGCCAGGATGGAGCACTTTTCTTCCTCCCTAAACTATGTAGACCATTCCATGTTATTTAATATTAAAGTTGGAATCAATAAAAAAAACACGAAATTACGCAACCTCATTAACTCCACTTTAAATACTGTGTCTTATCATTGTGATACGCTTTTAAACAAACAAAATTCTTGAACTTCAACGAAAACTTAACGATGTATTTCCAGGCAACACTAAAAACAGAAAGTAACAGTACTATTTCACGGCCTATACTTTGCTTTTTCGTTCCCTACATTTGTTTTCTCTAAATTTCTAATAACAAATGATTTGCAAGGCAATGAACAAAAAATTGTGATGCGTTTTATCATTTTGTGCAGTACTGTATTTCGAGCTGTCACACATCCAATATGGAAATGGTTTCTCCATATTCCGCATTTTAAAATCAGTTTGTCGCTTTGAACTTTTATTTTCATATGTACGCATAATTATAAATTGCATTTTATGGAGTTCAATTACAAAACAAAAAAAAAAAATAACCTGACAGACGTCAGCAAAATTAAAGCACATTCAGCTATTTTTCGCATCAGCTTTTCTGTTTAATCCATTCGGGAGGAAAAGTGACAACAAGTATGCTCTGCAAATTTATTGTAGTTGCACCAGTTTTGACATTTCTTTTTTGGTGCCACCGTTTTTTGTTGTTGTTGTTGTTCTAAGCAAATACAAATCATTGTTAAATACATAACAACAGTCGTAAAGTTTTATGACTCCCCTCTTTTTTCCTGTATTCTAAGCCAAAGTCAGCAAAATATGTGAATAACAGTGAAATCATCGTCATTATTATCATCTTTAGAGAGTACAGGGGTTGGTTGAGCCAGCCAACCAAGGCAACACCCTTTGGACTGAGCCAAATATCCTTTGGTTTAAACTTTTCTTATAGCTGCTATTGATGCTTTAACTCCTGCTGTTGCCGATGTCGTTGGCACAGTCATTTTTGCTGTGCATAACTGTTGTCGTTGTTTTTGTTGTTGTTTGATTTGGCAAAGTGTTCAAAGAACCCGAAGTTTTATTTTTTGCTTTGTCTTTTTTTTCTGAAATTCCACTAATATCAGTACTTTTGTGTTGCCGTAATTACTTTGAAATTAGTTTCGTCACAAAAACTTTGTGAACATTAGGGATGAAATAAGCAAAAAAACCCCAATATCTTGTTTGTATTCTGAAGCGATGCTATTTTAGTGTGTTGTTTTATGTAAAGATTTGCACAGTGTTCCTAAAACGAATCTAAGCTCTATCAAAATCAATAGATTGTTTAGGGGATGATGCCGGTGCGGGCACAGAATTCCACAAGGCGCAAAAGTGTACTGGCGATACAGAGTCACAATCTGAGTGCCAGTAAGCCTGACTGACGAAGCCTGTGTGGGTAGGCGGGTGTTTTCTAGGATGCTTTGTACCGCTTACCCCTATAACGCAAGCCTCTCTACCCAATCCTGTAATTAAGCAGGCAAAGGGTATGATGCTTGTTTACAAAAACAAAGTAGTGTGGCCTTGTGCCAGGCGCCCTAGCAAAAGGTGGATTATGTCTTGGGAATCACCTATAATATGACATCAAACTGATCTTGGAACTCATGTTTCGAAAACCAAGTAAAGGGGAGAGTCATAGTTAAATAAGACACATCCTGGCAACAGGTGCGGTTATAGAGAAGCCGTCGGGAGGTATCAGAAGATTTATTTTTTCCGTTAATAAAGTTGTATGACCAGAGAGATCTGGTTAATGAACTATGATTGGAGCATGATGTGCTTTGCTGTGTTGATATTCTCTCCTCGGACATTGACAATCTATGCCGTAGATTATGGATTACCAGTTCCATACGAGGTATGATAAAGCAAAACTGGAGTAGCTTGTCTGCGAAACCCAGACCAGAGGATTCTTCCCTTCTGGTAGCACGGGTGACCAGGGGCCCAAGGAACATTGTTCGTTCCTGGTCAATGGAGTTGGACCCCTAGTAGGAGCATCGTGCTGGTTGTGGTTGCCCGAACAAGTGTTTTAAGTGCTTTTGCGTTGCTTCAGGTTGCGTTAGTGAATGAAGGCATTAGCTTAGAAAACACTGTTCATGTCTATCCGAGGACTTCCTTGATTACCTCAACTCTTACCCGGGAGGTAGCTCACTTCATACCAAGTGACTATGCGAGAGTGGGATCTGAGGAAGTTTTTCCAAGGGACCTACTTCCAATCTCTAATCCTTCGGGATTAGTTTGAGTACCCCAAAGAGGCGCTTGCTGTCGCTAGAAGAAAGAAGGAACATATAACCAAGAAAAAAGTGATGGAAAACAGCACCTGTGTGATGGCACACCATGGGTAAGGCTTTTACAGCGAGACTCATGTAACACCTACACATTGGATTGATTGACGAAGCCTGTGAACCAAATTTGATTTCCTGAAATATAGCGCTTTTATTTCCACCTTAACATAATCTTTTAATCCTGAACACTGTTCGTTAGTGTTAGTTGTGACTGCCAACGTAATTTATATTTAGCTCTAAACATTTAAGTTTTCGGCAGTACTTTGTTATTTGTACTGCGTTGGTAAACATTTTGCCTTTCAGCGGTATTTTGCAAACAAAAGTCTATGTATTATTATGCTCGTATGTTATACGTTATTTCTCTATACACAAACGAAACTAATAAAAGAAACTAGAACGTATCTGTTAGGCAAATATACGAGTACGTACCGAAGAGGTCTATATAACAACAAATGAATTATAATTCTTTTTCACATCTTGACATATAGAAAACCGAAAATGGAATGAGATAATCGAGAGTGGAAAAAGGATACCTTCTAGGATGACAAGTTTTCTTTCGGTTTTGACACTGTCATTTAAAATACGTTAGACACTTAACAGCATCACATTCGTAACAATCATTTCTTACCTGAAACTAAACTAAAAATCCACATTTCTTGATAATCCACATTGATTCACTACTGTTGATTCGCTACTGAAAGTTTGTATTTTCATTATGTTATATGATAGAACCAAAACTTCTAATTTCATGAATTCAGTTTCTATCATTTGGCTCCAGCTGGCCATTTATCTTAAAATACTCGCTTAGGACGCGGCCACGATCTAAGAGCCGTCCACTGATTTGACTCCTTAACATCCCGCTATATCCCTAAATTTCACTTTATTCTAGTCTAGAGCCCTCATTTTGTGGTAACCGTTTGATTCTTTTAAAAGGATTTTAAAGAAATGTTAATTTGGTGCACGTCTACCTAATTATAAAAATGTTTACATTAATTTTAGCGATTCCAGCTTAAGCCTTTTGTGTCAGGCGCCAATTTTTGCTCTCGTTTTTTATGGTTTATAACGAAGAAAGCTCGAATTTTTATTAATCCTTTCTTATTAGTAGAATTGGAAGGTGAATTCACATAACTTATTTGACAATCACCTTAACTCTTAACCCTTAACTCTTTCGGATTTGCCGTCAGTGCCAATTTGGTCCTTCTTTTCGTATTCTACCCTTTAAAAGCACAAATTTCGAAACAGAATAATAAGTGTAGCTTCAAGATTTTAGCTTCTGCTAAATCATGACACCATTTATGTCATTCGTCTAACCTGAATAATATTCTTAGCTAATAACTGTGCCACATCTGTCCTTGCTGTTCATCTATTCTGTGAGAAGAATGCAACGGTAGTGTTGATGATGTTGGCTTCAGCCCATTGAATTCCCATAACTGCCAGTTTCCATAAAAATACAAATTTCGAAAAAAATGAGTTTCTGTCGCTCGTTTATGCAGTCGATGTACCTTCTAGCCGTTTGAGTTATATGGTGGTACCTGGTTTGCCTCTTGTTAACTTTTTACGAATTTTGAAAAATCTTCCTACCGCGTTTCTGCTCTGAAAATTAATTATCTTATTCTTCTAAGGTGGCGACTGACATCCTTATCTATTATACGCAGCCCGGTAGAAAATAACTCCAAGCACTTTGATCTTCTGCGCATCTCCTCCAATTAATTATAGGTCATTAGGTCCTTTTCAAAAAACAAAAAAAAAAAACTAGGACTCCCTCTACATGCAAATGAAATGAAATAAAAGTTTCATCGAAATCATGGCTTTATGTGTGTTGTACTTAGCTTTACTTTTGAAACCGAAAAATGGATAGATATATAGATAGAGGATAGATAGATGGATAGCCCTATATATACTTTTGTTCCTTCGTTTGAAGCTACAATGAATCAATTCTTTCTCCAGCAAGGATCATCATAATTTGTCCCCTTCAATTTTACATTCAGACATTTTGCACACATTTTGGGCTGTGATAACAAATGATTTAATTTCCATTTTCTTAAAGCTTTCACCGATATCTACCAATTTATTAGCAGGATAAAGGCTCTAAATATGAAAAAAATGTGTGTGTAAAATCATGGTGATAAAAAAATCTTTAAAGTGGCTGCTATTTTCAACAATAATTTCGAGTTTATTGTGCGATGTTGTGTAATGTGTAAGAATCTCCGAAAATCACATTAATTGCAATTTATGGAATGATTTATTATTTTCATGGTGTAACTTTTATTAAATTTAAATGAAATTTTACATAATCCTTTAAGGCAATATTAAACAATAATCTTTTACTTTCTACCACTTTCTTATCCGCGAAACTTCAGGTCTCTTTTTAAAATATCATTACCGTCCAATACATCACTGTTCACTTCCCCAGCCCATCAACATCTTACGTATACAATGAAACGAAACAACGCTTTCTGTGCTTTAAAGTAAATAAATGTTCGTATATCTTTATATGGTTTATATATTTATGTGCGAGTTGTAAAAACCATATTAACTTTTATTGCCATAATGCAAACTAATGTGTATTTTGGGATTAATTTTCAGCACATTAGTTTTAAAGACCCTTTTGCCACCGACAATACTCTTACGACCGCCAGGGATATCAAATGTGGAGTAATCAAGGCCTTCTGTATAAGAGGCCAACACAACAAAGGCACAAAAGCATTGTCCAGGGGCTTCCCCTCATGTATTCACCTGGAGTCCTTTTATTTTCTGTGGTAAAATATCTTGCTGTGCGAAGCGACAGGGAACTTGTTCATGAAATAGTTTTAATTCACTAGCCTAACCCAATCGAATAAGTCTTGTCGTCGAGTACTGCAAATTCAGCTTAAACACAAAAAAAAAAAAATTAATAAAATGCTTACCGGGATTTTTCTGACTTTAGGTATTAGAAAATTTATCTGGGCATTATTCTGAAGACTTAAGGATTTAAGGCCTCCTATGCTACAAGATAGGGAAAGTTCTGCTTTTTCAATGTTATACATCATAGTTTAGAAAGTTTTATAATACGTTTGTGGTATAGATATGATCATCAAAAAATTCCCTTGCAGAAGGCCCTTTAAAGTATAAATTCCGCTGCTGGCCACCAACAACGTCAAGAAGTGTATGTGGTGTATATGTTTGCCCGCTCATATACATACATTTTCACAACCCCATTCATAAATTTTTGTTAAATCAGATTTATTGCTAGTATTTTAATTCATATTATGCAAATTACATAGTCCTTCGTATGCATGTGTGCGTGTATTCTGATGATATTCCGAGTCATTTTTACAATTAATTTATATTAAATATTTTCTATTTAATATCCTCCATTATGTTGTTGTATAATAAAGATTATTATAATTTAAATCCAAAAGCTGGCAGTTAACATTTTACCTTTACCTCATTAGGATATGATGTAAAAGCCGGTTATTAGTTGTGATTAGTTTGAAAATCCCTAATTAGTAGAGTTGTAGCACTAAATCTAAAATACAGTTTGATAAAGTTATTTGTTAAGGCCGTTGTTATTCTGATTTCAAGTGAATTAAAAACAACAACAAAAGTTTTATTAAGCCTTTCCCTAGTCATTCGGGACAATACAAACTGTATTTATAAGAAGGGCATTTAGAAAATTTAATTATATTTACAAATTTCATATGGGCACAATGGTAGATTACCCGACTTATTAGTAGGTAGATCAAAGTATAATGATATAGTTGCGTAGGAATTTCAATTAGCTATGTAAATAAGTTAATTATAAAAATTTAGATTAACCCATAGCAACAGCATTATCTAAGCATCTACATGTCACTTAAAAACAAAAAACGCCAAAGATTTCCTCCCGAAATTCTCCGACCTACTATCGCATCACGTTTGTTCTACTAAGTGTTGATCATTTAAAAGATGATTGAGCAAAATTGTATTGCCATTTATTTCTGTTCTTACCAATTTTCAAAAATTGATTCTGCTTTTGACATCCCTTTCGTTGCCATGGATTAATTTAAGCAAGCAATAAAACCAAATTAATTTCAAATTGCTGAACAAAAGACAAATTACTTAGATTGTTTAATGTTTAGTGGTAGTATTGACAACAAGTGAAGTGAGTTATGTTAGCCAATGAACTAGATATCATATTAGTGATTTTTAAATTATGCTTTCGCTTACTTTACATGATAGAGCATTAAAGTAACCATATTTTTCAAACCCAATTTTCCGACCAAATTCACGGCACCAGTTTCTTCCATGCAATGTTTAGCTTCTGGGCAATCGAAATATGTACATGATGGTCGGACTTGAGGATTTCCGCTATTCTATCGACATTTCCGATAATTAACGTTCTAAAGCATGGTGCATATTTGATATTAAAATTCGTGGAAAGTTATCGTCGAAACCATAATCGCACCTAATTGTCTGTTACACCATCAGGATCATAAACAGTATTCATATTATCACCTGGTTGGCTAGCATTTTTGAAAGAAAACTTGTAATAAATATTACATTTTATCTTTGCCGGTGTCCACCTTTGACAAACACTTGAACACTACTGAATCAAACAATCGCTAATCCGTCTGATCTGTTTTTTTGTATTTTGAGTTTATTTATCCAAAACCGTGTAACCAATTACGCTTATACCGGGTTATCCATTTTTCGGTTTCAAAAACAAAATTAAATAAATCAAACATAAGGCTATGATTTCTATGAAACTTTTATTTCATTACAATGCTTAGACCAAATTTATCATTATGTACGAAATACAATGTCATTTAAATGACCGCCTCTGATTTGGTTGCAGCAATGGATCTTTTTGAGGTAGTTTTCGACCACTTTTTCGCAAATTTTGGGTGGTAGCAAGGCGAATGTTTGTTTTCAAATACTTCAACGTTTGGGGAGCTGCTCCACAAAACAAAGTCTTACGACGTCAAATTGCACAATCTTTGTGGCCAAATGGCGTGGCGAAAATGTGAAATTTTGCTTTCTGTAAAGTTTCCACGCAATAAAGCCAAATTCGGTTGCGTGTTGTAGTTCGAGGCTCATGGCACCGTCTTGTTAAAACCTCATATCGTCTAGTTCATAATCCTCAATTGTGGGTAAAGAAAAAGTCGGTTATCATAGCACTCTGAATTGAAATTCGGCCTGTCCAGTGCACTTTCACTTACAAAAGCGATATTTTCGGCAGTGCGTGCATTGCAATGGTACACAGGCCTGACCACATCTGTGACACTTTCAGTTTCTTCAAATTTCTTTATAATCTTGTCAATTTCTTGCATAGTAACACACGAAAAGTGCGCACGTTTGAATCATCACCTTTGTAGTAAGTTTTAACAATTTTTATGCGTTTTTCGGTTGTTAAACAATCCATATTCGTAAATTGCAAACATTTCGCCAAATAAATAACACTTCAGACGACAGGTATTTAACAGCTGACAGCCTTGCCAGAACGGTAGTTTCGAAACTACTAAATGCATAACCCTATGCAATAAAAGGTTTAGATTACTAAATCCGTTTTTTGGAAAAATTATGTATTTCCTTTTACTGTACCCTATATTTACTATACTTTTTTTTAAGCCAACATATGTTAATGTGCATTGCTAATAATTATTTATCTGTTTAATATTTTTCAGTAAGCTGGGTTTCAAGTAGTAAGTAATTTTTACCTTTACTTGAATAGAGGATTTTGACTGACATCAGGATAATTTTCATTCTCCGTTAATTCCATTTAATCTGTGCTTCCAAGCCAAAATTTTATATTTAAAATAACATACTAAGTGATCTGTATGCTAAAATGATGAAAGCGTACATTCAAATTTTTGATAGAAAATGTTTGCTGTGTTCATGATATATACAGTGGCTTCAACGCATAATCGGACAAGAAAGGTTTATGATATTTGGGACGGATGTGCTCTTAACTTGAAGAAAGAGCTAAATATGTTGTTTCTTGTAGCTTTCATTTTCACTTCACATACTTATCTTTCTGATCGATAAAGACACAACGACAATTTTTAATTTTCAAACATCAAGATCCGATCATTTCTGTGAGGTTGTCTTTAATTTAAAATGTTATAAACCACATTGACACACATTAACTTTTCATGCCGTTTAGTTTCAGCTAAAATTAGAAATATGTGTTTCTTACTTGATCAAATTTGTAATATCTCTCTCACTAAATTTTTGGGTTTTCATAAAGATACTCAAGATTCTCACTAAAATACGTTTTATTCATTAAAAAATGATATTAGAATTGAGTTCTATTGCCGTCTCGTTTGGTTGTTTTTACCAATGGTGACAGTCATTTTACTCCGACTTTTAGTTTACCTTCTTATTCATTTTTGCATATTTCAAGCAATATTCGGGAAGGTATGTTACTTTGTTTTGCGGCCATTTTGGTAAAAATTAGTCTTGACAGTTCATATTTGGCAGTCGTGAAGTAGAGAGGTGTCAAATTTATTATAGAAAAATATTCGATAAACCAAACGTGTTTCAATCGTTTAAACATTTTATAAAAATCAATCATCGATTACTGTGACGATGAGAAAGTTACGTGAAATTTTTGTGAGAAACAACGTGCCATCAAGACACACTATTTATCGTGTAGTAAATGATTTCGAAGAAAGAGGTTCTGTAACTGATACGGCCAAGCATGGACCACAACGTACTGCAAGATCGGCTTAAAACATTACTGCTGCTCAAGAAAGTGTTCACAAAAATCCATCAACCTCAATTCGACGCATTGTTTAGGAGTTTGGTCTTCAAAGAACAACTTTGGCCACAATTTTGCACAAGGATATACCTATACATTTGTTTCCATTTAAGATTCAGTTGACACAAGAACTTCTTCCACAAGACCATTTACGCCGCCGTACATATGCCAATAGAATGTTACAGCTCGCCCATGACAACCCCGATTTTCATGAAAAAATCATAATGAGTGACGAGGCACATTTTCATTTGAATGGATATGTGAATAAACAGAATAGTAGGTTGTGGACAATGGAAAACCCTCATATTATTCATTAGTTACATTGGCATCCATTAAAAGCGACAGTCTGGTCTGCAATTTTGTCAGGAGAAATCATTGGACTGAAAACCGCGTAACGGTAACTGTCAATGAGGAGCGATATCGTGATATATTTAAAAACTTTTTAAAGTCACAACTGCATGCTTTGAACTTGATTAACATGTGGTATCAACAAGACGGTGCCACATCGCATACATCCAGGACTACAATGGAATTACTGCGAGACCTCTTTACACAACAAGTTATTTCAAGAAAAGTTGTTGTTGAGTGGCCTCCACCGTCGCCTGATTTGACTGCTCCGGACCTCTTTTTATGGGGATATGTGAAAACCGATGTTTATGCAAACAAACCAGAAGCGCTTGAGCAACTCAAACAAAATATTCGTGATAAAATTAATGAAATACCGCACGAAATGTGTGAGAATGTAATGAAAAATGTGCTCAAAAGAGCTCGCATTTGTGAGGCTAACAGAGGCGGACATTTATCTGATATTGTATTCCATACATAATTGCCAGTATTAAATAAAATATTTATCAAAAAAGAAACAATTTTCTGAGTGCCTCAAGCTTGAAAAATTACACTGAATTTAGTGAAATTGAATGAAATGTGACCGACAGTGGCGCGATGGTTAGTGCATGCGGCAATCGTTTGCAGGGTCGCAGGTTCAACTCCGCACACAGTCAAGTATCATTATTAGAGTGGTCGAGTAGTCTACAAGTCTGGTGAATACTTCTCAAATTGAAACGTTCGAAATCATCGTTAAAACATAGGTCCCATTGATTGAGTCTAACAATAGAATGCGTGTAAACTTACTGTACGTGAGAAGCTTTCAATATCCTGTGACTGAAATATATAAATCCAGGAATATATGGATTACATTAATTATCATTTTTTACAAAGGTATCGTTTTTTTTATAAAGCAAAACAGTTGACAATAATTTGAGTTACTGCCGTTCACGAAAAAAGTTTCGATGAATCAATTTGTGTGGAAGGTACTAGAATTCATCGCCAGAAATAAGTTTATGAAGCGCGGAAAGAGTGCAAAATTTGACTAAATTCAACTTATAGCCTTGACAGATACAAATCTAAGAATATGTGGGTTAAATCGGTCATTCATTTGTATACTCGAAGTTCAGTTTTTACTAAGTTTTACCAAGCATTATAAATCAAAACAAATAAAAAAAGTACAATGGAAGTTGCTACGATCTACAGTTAGATATTACAGAGATCAAACTGAGTTTCGGAAAATCGGTAATTAATATGAGAGGCTTAGCCAAGGGTTGATACTTTTCATTGTCAGATCCTACTATAACATACACTTAACGTGTATCAAATGTGAGCATATTTGGTGCAACATAATACAAGATATAAGCTTCTGAACACATGGGTGAAAGGAAATATTTGTGTGGAAATTGCTGAAAGGGGCATGGTTAATCGGCCGACTTTGCCGAGTTTTGCCAGGCGTTATCAAAATAAAGCAATGGACAAAAAATTTAGGTTATTGCGACATACGAGTTAGCAGTTGCTGGAGGTTAAAATTAAATATCGGAATATCGGTCAATACGTATTGAACGCACCAGAAAGGATGGGTCGATATTGCTCATATACAATTCCCGTTTACTATCTGGAAGAATATTAGGTTAGGTTAGATGTTAAATCAGCCAGTCAGCCAGACAGACAAACAATGTTGAATAAATTTGAAACACATTTTGTCAAAAGATAGTGCTTTAGAAGCGTCACTATGCATGTCACATTTCCATGTCAACTAAAGGTAAGGATATTGTGTTTTCAACAATTTTCTTCCAAATAACAAATTGAAAAAATTGCTGTAATATTTTCTTGCTGAAATATCTTTGCCAAATATTTACTATACCATTAATGAACACAATCAATGTTTTCTGAATGTGCTTCTATTTCTTTTAATTATTTGTTTGCTAAGACACATTTCAAAAATATTATATTATTGTATTTAAATGCATAAGAATTATCAATATTACGTCCTCTTTATTACCTGCCTTCAACAATTTTTATTAAATGACTGAGAGTGATTTTAATAATACGTAATTAAATTTGCAGTTTATTGTTGTAATGGGCTTCATTATGGTTAACAAATCCTTTCTCGCTATTGTTGCAAAAATTAAATGACATACAGTTTAATTTAATTAATCAAACATAATGTAAACGCAATAATTAAACGTTGTCAATCATAAATAATGGACGTAAGTATGAACTCTATCTGGTTTGTAGTTTTCATAAAATTCACAATAACATCATAGTAGGTAAGGATGGGACAAAATTCTGTTTAAAACCAAATTTATGATTAAATAAATATTGTGAGTTTAACTAAATTTCCTTACCATCATTCCCTGCCGTCTTCCTCTGCTCTTCCTTCAATGAAGGATCCTTAATAAAGCCAATTTTCTAACAAAACGAAAACGAATTTCTAAACAAATTACGAGTTCAAAAGCTCATACCGTTATGTTGTTCTCATTCGGTGTCGAAATGGACATGCATTAAGCCAGACGTTCACATGTTCAGTCCTTTCAAAGTCATTCAGTAAATGGACACCGTGAGTTTTGCAATAAACATGAATTAAAAATGAAAAACAACAAAAGTCTTCTATTGTGCCAAATTAATTCTGTTGAATTTGGACACGGGCAATAGATTGGCATTTGTATGATACATAGAACTATGCTCAACGTCACAGGTGCTTTTCCCACAAACGACAAAATGTTCTCTGCAGATTTCCAAGGAACATAACAATGATGTTGTAGTCATGATGATGCTGATCACCATGGCTCAGACAAATGTCAAGGATGCTGTTTTAGAAGAGCTATATATTCTATGTTTTTACTGTTAAAGCTTCATTGGAACTTGTAGGGGATTGTTATGCTGCATCAAATTGAAATGGAGTTTATTGCAATTGTTTTTTGTTAGTTAAATTTCTATTTTTTCATTATGTCCTTTCCTTATGTTCTCGCTTTGTCAAAGAGCATCACATTAAATTAGAGCAATACTATTTCATTTAAAATCTGCAAAAGACCCTGAATGAGAATCATGAGAGATATTTGTGTTGAGAACTAAATTCAAAAGAAAAATGACAATAAGTTTCCATCGACTACATATCTATAGAATGGAGTGAAAAATGTAAAACTTCCTCGAACACAACAGCCTGAAAGGCTATTTTCCATTGAGGTTACATGATAACAAACTAGCTTCGAGTGCGTATGCAGATGCACTTTAATATATGTAAATATACATTACACAAAAAGTTAAACAACTATTGCAAATTCATTAGACAACCGCGTCAATCAATTTGTGTTTGACGGTTAGCTATTGATAAAGAACAATGATTGCGTTTTTACAAAAATGTAAAAGAATGACACCGTGCAGCCGTCTAGTATTTAAACTTGAACAATACACCCACTGCAACCATGTAGGAGAAATAGCGGTTATGGAAGAATCTTTGATTCTTAATTCGTCATAGTGATAAGATGAAAAACCATTGCGTGGTGGTCATAAAAGTATTCACGGCTGGACTATATACATTTAACCCATAGAAGTTCGTATTAACTTTCATATATATCACCAAGTCATGCCTCAGTTGAGGCATCATTTCAAGACGACATTTACCATATTGGAACTGTCCAGCTGTAAGTCTAAAGTAGCTTCTGAATAGTGGTCACACAGCTTCCTTTCTTTTTAAAAAAAAAAGATAAATAAATATATATACATACATATATATTAAGTTCTCAACTAAGTACCCGCTGTTTGCCAATAGATGGCGCCAATTGCAAGTGCTAGTCGATTCATCCGTAACGCATACATCATGAGCCAAGCTTAGGCATATGGTAAACATACTACCTCGATACAATAATGATTTTATTTTGACATCATATTTTTTTGGTTGTGTAAATATGCATGATCCATCTTATGCGGGAAGTACTGATTTTCTTCTTTCGATCAAAGAAAACGACGTCTGAAGCTCAGGGAGAGCTTCAAAACGATTACGTAGATGCTGTAGATGCGTAGACGCTTTAAAAACGGTGATTTTGATGTTAACGACCATCGCGTGAAGAAAGACGAAAAACCTTTGAAGACACTGAATTGACGGCATTGCTTGATGGAGATCTATGTCAAACGCAGGTATGGATTGCTTCAGTATTAAGAGTTACATGCGTTGGAAATGACTCAAAAGTGAGCAACTTAGGTACCTTGAGCTGAAGCCAAGGGGCGTTGAGCGTCATATTTTAGCCTGTGAACAACTGCTTCAGCAACAAAAAAGGAAAAGGCTTCTTCATCGTATTGTAACGTATTGTTTCCACATACGTGGAAACGCCGAAATGAGAAGTCTTACACCATCCGTGATATTATCCAGTTATTACGCCGTCCAATTATCATTTATTTCGTTCGATGCCACACGGTCGGCTGACCAGCAGTTCCACTCATATGACAACATCAAGGAATGGATAGATTCGTGGATAGCCTCAAAAGATGAAGAGTTTTACCGTGAAGGAATTCGAGCTTTGCCTAAAAGATGGAAAAATGTAGTAGCTAAGTAGTAGTAGTAACTTTCAATAAATAATTTGTTTTCATAATAAAGTTTCAGTTTTATTTGATGCGCACCTAATAAAATATAACCGTTCCCACAAAGATATCACATATCGTTCATATGAAAATCTTGCTATGAATGGTAATCTGGACAATATAAAGTACCTACCTAAACCTTGCCTGATACGGTCCAAGAAAAAATATCACTATCGTACGGACTAGTGTTGAAAGTTACTAGATAACAGTGAGATAGCATCGATCTTCCCAGTTAGACAACGGCGATAATTTAAAATGATTTGAATTTTTACTTTATTGAATAATACTTCCATTAATTATTAACGCCTTTTTCACGGAAAATTCTTATTATTTATTATTTTTCAATAACCACAACCGTATTTTTGGTTATTGGAATAACCACATCTTATATTTCCTTAAGAACTGGCATTGTCACATGCGGTATATAATAACCACCACAATACATCCTACTTTTAAATAACGAATAAATGACACACTTGTTGAAAAATACTTATTACCCAAAACTTGTTTTTACTCTTTCTATTTGCAAGTTGTTCGACCATTTGTGACTCACAGTGTAAAGGACTCTGCACCAAGTCACAGCCAGATAATTGGTGTGCCAGAAGTAACCTTTTATCATGTGTTGTATTTCTAAACTAACCATATTTACATGAAAAATTCCGAAATCTTAATTTTTCATATAAATATGTCATTAATGAATAAATGACACAATTGTTGGAAAAACCAGTACACAAATTATAGCCAGGTGCACTGACTTACATTTACCTTCACCCAATGTCCCTTTGCGTTGTTGCAGAAATATGAATGGTGCCAGAAGGGCCGCGGCAAATAGCATAACTCATACTAAATGGTATGTCTACCTTAGTATAAACAAAGGTAAAGGCACAAAGCGCGCTGAATTAAAACACAATAAAGTAACAAAATTTTGGCTGTATGTCTCTATAAAGCTTTTTACCATATTAGCTAATTTGTACAAGGTTATCCATTATTCGGTTTCAAAAGGAAAGTTAAATAAAATACACACAGATGAAATTTTGATTTCATTATAATGCTTGCCATTATGTATGAATTATGACGTCATTTAAAAGACCGCCTCTGGCTTTGTTGCAGCAGTGAACCCTTTCGAGGTAATTTTCGACCACTTTTTCGCACATTCCGAGCGGTATTTTGCCGATAATTTGACGAATTATGGGTTTCAAATGCTTCAACCTTTAGGAATCACCCAAGTCCAACGGCATTAAATCGCATGGTCGCCAATTGGCATGGTGGCAAATTGAAATCGCCAAAGCGTGAAATTACACTTTCTGTATACTTCTCCAGATCATAATGCGCATCAATCAGTCACTTTGTGGGACCTTCCAGAACGAGCACCGCAACATCGCTTAGAACTCAGATTACTAGTAATACAACCGATTGTAAGACAAGGAAGTGAGAATATATGCATACGATTGACTATTTGTATGGGATGTACCAGAGAGGACTTGTTTTTTTGATAGTCGACAAGTTATAAATTACAGCGAATTGATTGAATTTCGAAAACTTGGTCAAGTTGCATGGAAGGCACCAGAATGGAAGTGACAGTGTACACAGTTTTCTTTCTGAAAATATGCTCTGGTCAACGGCCAAACGGCAAGTTTGTCTATATGAAGTGCAACTGATTGGGTGACATCAATTCCAAAATACATGAGTTAAGACGGTTGTTTTTATAGGATATGCAAGAATATGTGGACCGATATAGTTTATTTACAATCCTAGGCTACCATCTATAAAAAATTTTGGGCTGTGCTGAGTTTTAAGAAATTCCATGAAGATTGACGGCAATTATCCTGTCAGCGACACAGGACATCGCCCTATCTACTTAAAATGTCATGAAACGCATTTGGTCAAAAGATGCTTTGTAGTTTAAACGCTTGCTTTTGGGTATTATATTTGTGCCGTGTCAAATCTCTTACATACCTTCATTCTTCCGGTAAAGTTACAAAACATAATGAAAATATACCCTGTTCCAAAGCTGTATTAATTTCTTCTATGATCAAGTTCCAAATCGATTTTGTTCATTTGTGCCACTTATAGTCCACCAAGATTGCTATGCCAGAATATCACCGAATATGTGGGCGTGTCAGATATCCTGTTCCAAAGCTGTATTAATTTCTTCTACAATCAAGTTCCAAATTGATTTTGATCATTTGTGCCACTTATAGTCCACCAAGATTGCTATGCCAAAATCACCAAATATGGACCTATAGCGTTTTTGTACTGAAAATGTGTAATTTTTGGTATTTTCCAATAACTTGAATGATCTCTTAAAGAAATATATTAACTGCACAATGCTGCCGTATGTTGGTTTTAATAAATGGAAAATTCCCATCTTTCATCTTTTCGATTTCAGTAAAGGATTACAAAAAGATACAATCATTAGATACATATCAAGATACCCCTCTATAAGATGTTTAAACATAATTTTTGTTACATTTCAGAAAATATCGGACAGAATAGTCCGATAAGAGGGCAGCGATCTGCAATTTAATTTAATAGACTCATCTAACGTAATCATTCGGCGAAGAAGTCCGAAACAAAAGTATGAAATTTGTTGCATATTGTGATCGACATGGACATTAACAAAGTATCGCTAGTACAGACATCGTATATATCTTTTGATTAAATTTACTGTACATGGAAAGAGTTAAACAATATTAAAGAGATGTCACAATCATGAACTGTTTAGTATTTTTATTTTTATGTCTATAACTGCAAACTTTTTCTAGTCAACGTTTTGGCATAGTTTTCCACTTTTTGTTCCATTTACAACATTTTTCCCTAGCAATGCCAACAATGGTAGCAACAAAAAGAAAAACAATTTATATATGGAAAAGATGAAAAAGTACGGAATATATAGAATTGCATAAAGTGTATTCCTATCAGCTCATATGTTCTGTACATTTCCGACTATAAACAAACGAATATGGTGTGTCCACAACAGAAGGCATATGCAGAAGAGGTCAACAATTAATTGCAGCTACAATAGCTCGCCAGTATCACCATAGCTGTAGCTGTGGGATTTTCATCTTCTGGTAACCATAATGAAAGTGCAGGAGGCAAGGAAACAGTCACAATAAAAATAACATTTATTTACAGTGCAACAAGGAACATAAGTGAAAATGTGCAACAAATAGGGTAAATCGATTTTGAGGTGACGAAAACGGAAAATGGAATCGGTTTAATTTAATTCCCCCATTTTGTGGAAATTTCGTAAGGGGAAGTCTTTTTTATTTTTTTTTTTTTTTTTTTGTAAATTTCACCTTACCTTACTCACATTATGCGTCCGTTTTGCCCCGCGTTTTATAATATTGCGGTTTTAAAAGTGTTCCTAATGATTCCATACCACTAAATGTTCTGAATAATATAAAATCTCATATAATAATAGTAAGCTGCCTTCATCTTCGATTGACGAATTTTTAATTTTCTGTTTTTTTTTTTTATTTTTTTATGAATTTTCCATGATTACTACAATAAAAAAAAACAATCTTTGAAACACATGAAAATTGTTTATTTGAATAAATTCTGTGAAGTTTTGACAAAACAACCTATTTGAAAAACGTTAAATTTGCCAGAGAGTAAGAAATACCTTTCACGTCGACAAGACTTTTTTCGGTACATATTTAAAAGGATACTAACAGCCGATATTGATAAACAACGATGTGAAATTTCATCGTAACGTAAACGTTTTTATAGATAATGGCCGAACCATAATACCAAGTTTTCACATCAAAGAGAAATTCAAAGAAAACACTGGAAGCAAAAGCACTTAAATACAAAAAAAAATCAGTTTTCATCATATTATGTTTACGAAATCACTTACGAGTATATCGATATACAATGTCTCACATACCAGACTTTTAATATGATAAAGTATCTCTGACAGATTATCTGACAAAAATAAAATAACAATTTTTGGGATTTCTTAAATAATATAAGTTGTTTTGTTAAAGTTCCTTTGCAAATCTTTTGCAATTCCTTCGACAAGTTTTGTTATTTTAAATAAATGCTTTGGCAAACCTTATTAGAATAAATTTCAAAATATGTTTACTAGAGTCCTCTGACTATGACGATTGGACGAATAATACGTTTCCAAAAATTATATTTATATCGCAATTATCGAAAAATTTTTTTATCTGGAGATAAATTGTTTCTTTTTTTTTAACTTCACACAATCGTTCTCACAAAAAAAAAAAATTAATTAAATTGTACGGAGTGATTTACTGATTTAAGTTTTTCACGTTAGCAGCACTGGTTGATAATGGCGTCCAAACGTCATCTGTTAAAGCGAAAAGTGTACAGTATACTCTGCATTTCGTCATGGAAAGACCAACAAACGAACAACGATTGCAAATCGTCGAAATTACGGGTATTATCAAAATTCGAGCTCTGTGACAAACGTACATCGTTTGATATGACCATTTTATGATCGTCATAATCGACCTGCTGTATTAACAATTCGTGCTGTTATCTCCAAATTTCGCACCAAATTTACTTTGTTGGACATAAACTATCGACTAGCATGTGTAAAGTGCGTACCGAAGATAATGTTGCAGCCGTAGCGACCAGTATTAACGACGATCGTAAAATGTCAATTCGTCGCCGTTCTCAGCAATTGGGCATGAGTTACTCAACCACAAGGAATTTTTTTTTTTGCCCCAATTGGCTGAGTTGAATTTAGTTGACATGTAGTTTCATCACGACGGTGCAACATGCTACACTGCTCGTCAAACAATGGATATGTTGAGGGATGAATTTGGTGAGCAGCTTATCTCTCGATTTGGCTCTGTGAGTTGGCCCCCAAGATCTTGCGATTTAACACCACTTGATTATTTCTTGTGGGGTAATGTCAAGTCGTTAGTCTATGTGGACAGGGCAAACACTATTGGAGCCTTACAGGAAAACAAGCACGCATTATTCGTGGAATACTGGCCGAAATATTCGAAAAGTGACGAAAAATTTAACATTCCGAATGGACATTTTGAGACGGAGCCGCGGACAACATGTACATGAAATTATCTTTAAAAATTCAATAGCAAAGACCAATTTATAGAATCAAATAAAAAATTTTAATATACATAAATGACCTTCCGAATCATTTAAACTACTGTGATTTACATTTATATGCTGATGATGTACAAATTTATATAGGTTGTTGCTTAGAACAAATATCCAGTTGTATAGGTAAACTTAATGAAGATTTACGCTATGTTCATAATTGGGCAACTGCAAATGGTCATTGTCTTAATCCTTCAAAATCTAAATGTTTAGCAATAAGACCCAAACAAATGAAACAAATGTTTGATCCAGAAATTTTTTATTAATAACCAAAGGGTGGAAGTGGTGGTGATGTAGAAAAATGTAGGCATCATTTTCAATAAAACGCTTACATGGTCAGACCACATAATCTCTGCAACTGGAAAAACTTATGGTATGTTGAGAACTCTTAGGAACACACATTATTTTACACCCATGCATAGCGTCTTCTCCTGGCTAAAACTTATATTATGCCCACTTTGTTAAATGGGTGTGAAATATTTGCTAGTAGTGATTCTGCAAGCCTCAGAAAGTTAAATTTAGCGTACAATGCTGTAGTAAGATATGTGTACGGTTTGAAAAAACATGGCCACACATCGTTTTATGCAAAAAAATTGTATGGAGTTACTTTTCAAAATTTATTGGTGATACGTGTTCTAATTCTTCTTCACAAGAACCTCCTTATCTATATAATAAACCTCCACCCATGAACCTCCTTATCTATATAATAAAATAAAGTTTACACGTACAAATAGATCAAATGACTTAATACCGGAAAGGCGCAGATGTTTGATGTCCGAATGGCAGTTTTATATAAATAGTATACATCTTAGGAATTCACTACCTGCACGCATACAGTTCATAGGCAATGCAGGGCATTTTAAAAAAGCTGTTTTTGACCATTTCAATTAATAACATACATAGAATAATTTATTTTTGTTTATATAAAAAATCAGATAAAAAATATTGTTGCATTATATTATATACCAAATGAAAAACCTGTACTATAATTAAAAGATATTAAGTCTTGTTGTACAGGTAATGTTAAATAGATAAATAAATAAATAAATATGATGCAAATTTGAGTGTTCTTAAGTTCAAAAAATGTTATCAATATTTCAAAGTTGTTCTCAAATCAGCCCGTATTTCATCTCCGAAATCTATTCTTAGTATTGCTCCCTTTATATGAAGAATAATAAAAAATCAATCACTCTTTTTTGGATATTCCTGTAGACCAGAACACACACACTGTTAGATCTTTCATGGCTCCCAATGTATGTCCACAGCAATTTACGGTTACTGTGTCTGCTTTCGGCCATGGCTAATATGCAGAAAGCTTATGGTTGTTGATGTAACCATACTCCACAAAGTACATGCTCTCATGTGCAATATGTGCTGGCTTATACAAGCAATGGCTTTTATGCAATATAGTAAATACAATCTTCTAGGGCCACTTGGATGATCCCTGACAACAAGCGTATCATGGTTGTAATCCTTCTCTATTGACTTCCTGTAGCCTCTTCCCATTCCCTGCTCTTCACCATGCATAACCTTATCACTAGACGTCCATAGTTGTCTTGTTACGTTAAGCCATTTAAAGTGCATAACCCCATTTTTGAGAAAAAGAATTACGAACATAAACTTTAATTTTATACTCGGAAGTTTATGTTGGTATAACAGGGCTTCAATAAAGCAACCGTAATAGCTACGAATGTACCAAGGATGTTGTCACACACCACGTATTCATGTGGGAATTATAACTGTTTTGTCCCATCTGGGGAAAGCTGTGATTCTTTGATACCATTTCCAATTTGTGTAGCTAATTAAGAACATATTTGTGTATACTAAACAAATTCATACATTTCAAAATACTAAACTTAAATCATCCTGTGCCTCTATGAGATTTAGTGGCGAGTTTTGCTTGAAAGTGGCTTAATTGTGTTCGCATATTATATCGTATTAAATATTATTGCTTTCTTATGGGCTACAAATTTCATCAACCGAAATTTCTTTAGATCAGATTTTGATTAATAGCAACAACTCAAATTCAAAAAAACAGTACGCAGATTTCAGTAAGGGAACTGACTTACATGCAACTTCACCCAATGTCCTTTGACATTGTTACAAAAGTATGCGAAGCTATAAGGGGCGTAGTAAAACTCTAGATTGTAATGTAATAATCAAATGTTATGATTCAAAGCACAAAGAAACAAGCAAAATTAGAACTTCAAACAAGTTCCTTTGCATTCCATGAGTGCGATATGGGAGAGCTTCTCACATTCAATGAGATTATGCACATTATACTTTTAGACTCCGTCAACGAAGCCTACTGTTTAACGACTATTCCGAAAGTCACTGTTTGAGAAGCGTATGCCAGACTTGCCAATTACTCGACTATCTGAAATGTTCGTCAGACACATCGAGGTGACCGCCGCTCAAATAATGATAAGTGGCAAAATTATAACTTACCGAACTTAATTATTACAACTTATTTATAACTTATTAAATTTCGCTTACAAATTAGAGGAAAATCACTGATTTTTATCAAATCGGCTAATTTGTAAGAGACGTATTCTAAGCGGGGCAGCAATGCAGACCATTTATATTGCATAAAGTACAAATCTCATTATCTTGGTGGTCAGTTGACGTCGCCAAAATGTCGAATTACGCCTTCTGGGAACGTCTTAAACGATAAACCCAAAATCGGTCGTGTTGTGTGGATCGTGGCACCGTCTTGTTGAAAACGCGTATTGCCCAGTTCGTAATCTTCAATTGCATGCCAAAAAAAAAAGTCGGTTATCATACTGTCATAGCGCTCTGGATTGACGATAACGGTTTTTCCAAAGTCATGTCCGAAAAAAGGACCCAAGGACACCTCCAGATCATTAAGCACACCAAACAGTCAATTTTTTCGAATGCAATGGCTTTTCCACAATCACTTCTGAGTTCTTCGAGCCCCATTTGCGACAATTCTGCTTGTTGACGTAACCACGGAGTAAGAAATGAGCTTTAACACTGAAGAAAATTTTGCTGTAGTACTCAATCTATATCTACAGCATTGTGACTGGTCAGCTGACTTTAATTGTTGCTTGAGTTGGGCTCTCTATGGAAAGTATAACATAAGGAACCGTAAGATAAGCCCAATTGCTAAGAACGCCGTGGAATCGACAAATTCAGATTATCCGCCACACTTTCAATAACTGAAGCGATAATTTCCGCAGTTCGTACATTGCGATGATGCACAGGCCTGATCACATCTGTAACGCTGATAGTCCCTCCAAATATCTTTATAATCTTGCCAATTCTTTGCACAGTAGGTCGATTATGACGAACATAATCACCCCGTAATACACGAAAAGTGCCCACGTATGAATCACCCACCACCTTTGTATTAAGTTGTAACTATTTTTAAGCGTTTTTCGGTTGTAACACGTTCCATATTCGTAAATGGCAAATCTCTCACCAAATAAGTAACACTTCAGATGAAAGGTATTTAACAGTTGACAGCGTTGCCAGACCGGGAGTTTGAAGCCACTAAATGAATATACAGGGTTAAATGGATACCTGTACATTGATAACTTGTATGAGAAGCGCAAGAAAGAGTTGGGTTGTCCGATCGATATTATAAAACATTATACCACTATATAATTGATAACATATCAAGTTACTACACTTAGCGATTACAGGGAAGTATTAAATTTCGATAAGTCGGTCAGTTCGTATGGGAGGTATCCGAGTGGCAGGACAGTCCATTTTCATTATCAAAATTAAACTTATTCAATGCATGAATCGTAAACAAATTTCGTAACAAAGCATTTGATAAAGTATCTCATAGTATACTTTGAACTAAGTTGCTATCTATGGTATTTCGTTACTTGATGTTAAAGTGGTTAAAATCGTATTTATCAAATAGAATATGCAAAGTCGTTATTAGTGGTTATGAATCTCTTTCATATTTCCAAATATCTGACGTGCCGCAGGATAGTATTTTGGGACATTTTGTTGTTTAATTTATTTATAAATGATATTTCTAACTGTTTTAAAAAAGTCAATTTTCTTTCATATGCAGATGACTTAAAAATATATCACAAAATTTCTAATATTTCGGAGGATCTAGATCTCCAGAACTATTTAGATAATCTTTTTGCTCTCTCTTCAATTAACTTTGTCGATTTTGTGCCTCCTTATATTTCCAGATGCTGGTTACTGCCATTGCCAGCCATTTCAATATCGTCGTATTTATCATACCTTTTTATTTGTATTCGGTATGACAGCTGGTATAATTGATTGTTCTCAATTATTGTCGTTTATACCGTTTTTTGTTCCGCCGAGATCATTTAGATATCATTATATACATATATTTAATGTAACACGGCTATCCCACAAATTATGCCCAACATAGTGCTTTAAATCGCGGATTTATTGAATTCAATATCCTAAATGGGATTTGACCCTACGGTCCATAACCGGGTACCCGGGTACTTTTTTGAACTTCAAAGTGAAACTCCGGATCATCAGAGATTTCGACTAAACTTAGTCTAGTCTCTAAGTTTATATTAACTAAAAAGTTTATATTAACTAAAAAATGAGTTTAATGTTTTTGCATACAGGGGTCCATGACCAGGGCACCGGGGTACCTTAGTGCAAATTACCTTATATTTCAAAGAAAAAACGTTTGTTTTATTTTTATTTTGTTTCAGAATGTTTATTGATGCGTAAAAAATGAACTGTAATTATTTTTTAGTTAAATTATTTATATTTTATCCATCTTAACTTATTTCTAATATTTGATGTCTTATGTTGAGTCATTGTTGAAACATGGAAAATATTTTGATATTGTTTGAGTATGTTAATCGCAAACTGGTTTCTTGCAAACGTTGCAGACTTTTCTCATCTTTCTTCTCCTGTTGTCTGGCAAAGAAGCGCACAAATAGCATCCTGTTATTGGCTTCCTGCCATCAGTAGAAGCAGCCGTAGAAGTAGATGGTTGCTCGGTATAGGTTACCGTCTCCACTGGTCTTCTCAAAAAGCTCTCAATTGCTGATTTGGTGGAAAAATGGCGCGTTACTTGGCGATTGGCTACTCTTTCTTCTATTATTGGCGCACACAAATCTCCAGCAAGTTTACGCAAAAAGCGTTTTCTCCGTGTTGTTTGATATGGAACAGTTCTGTTATTATCATAAAACATAGTGTATGCCGCGAAAGCACTAACATCGATCATATTGTACAAAAACGACAAAGGCCACCTCTTTGTGTGTCTGTGTGGTATACTCCCGAAGTGTCTGGTCCATAACATCCACGCCACCTTTCGTGGCGTGATAATTTCTAGTTTGCCGTTTTCTTCTGCAGTTGCATCATCATGCCTAGTCGACAACAATATTACGGAATTTGTTTTCCTCTGTTTGTATGAAACCGCAGTCACTTTCTCGTGGAAACTAAATTTGCTTGTCCCAACGGTCCAACTCTTATCGTCTTTCATTTCTGTTGGTATATAGGCTTTGTTTCGCCGCAGTGTTCCAACAATGCTAAGTTTGACGGATATCAGCTGCTGTGCCAGTGACAGCGTCGTAAAAAAATTATCCATGGTGATATTACGTCCGCTATTGTGGTATGGCCCAACCAAATCTCTGACTATTCTTTCGCCTACACCGATTTCGCGACCACTTGTTTGCCAGTATATATTTGGCCATGAAGAGGATATGAATTTTTAGCATCCCATATCCACCACACCATACAGGCTTCGATGGAATATACTGGGCAAATTTTGCTCTGCCGCGGTACAGATACAATTGTTCGTCGATTGTTAAATTTTCTGTAGGCACATAATATTTTGCGAGATTGGCGTTCAACATTATCCAAATATCTCGTATTGGAGCAGCTTTGTCTGTGCGCTGCCTCTCGTTTCTTGTTCTCGCGTCTATCTCGCCTTTTATGTAGAAAATTCCTATAGAAACCTATTTTATCTTACAAAGATGAAATTTGTACAGTTGAGATGTAAAAACTAAGCATTTCTAATCATCTGTGCATATATATATTATTTTATTTGAATATAAACGCAAAAACTTCACTAGGGTACCCGGGTACCCTGGTTATGGACTCCCGTTCGTCCAGGTGGGTATGGACCGTAGGGTTAAAAAAGTCGAACACAAAGTGACAGTAAAGAAAACCTGAAAATTTCATTAATTCTTCAATATAAAATTAGACATTTTCTGTGCAAAAATAGCATTATTAAAAAAGTTAATTGCCATGAATTGGGAGCTTTTTCTCCATGAATGTCATTCATCTTCCATTTCCAAACCTGTTCACTTATTTATACCTATTAGTCATACGTTCATTATTATCAACCATCTAAAATGAAATCATGATGCTCTTAAACTTTAACGGAAATGTGCATGAATGCACTTGAGCGTATTTTCTGTAATAACGTTAATTACAATATTTTACTTCGATGTACAAAAAGGTGCATTACTGACTTTCTCTTCTCTTCTCTTCCGTAATGGCAATTAAATTTGTTACTGACACGAAAAGTAGTGAGAATTTAATTAAAATAAACGTTTCAAAATGGTGGAGCGAATAAAAAGAATTGTTCGGGGTAAAAAACGATAACTTAAAATTGCAATAATTTGCATCGAACAATAAATTTCACAAGGCAATTAAAAATACTGCACTTTTTTCGGCACGCACACTCTCGTCTGCCTCAAAAAAAGAAAAAAAAAACCAGCAGATTGCAAAAAACAACAAATACTTGCTGGGTTCTGCCATGGGCTGCAATTGAACAGTGTTGCAGTACATGCTGCGACTCCAGCCACCAACAAAACTCAATTAAAGCTATAAGTTTTACATGTAAGCACATGAAAGAGTGTATGTGAACAAACATAAACCTATTTAAATGACTCTTTTTCTCCGGGCACGATTTATACATGCATACGCGTGTGTGTTTGTACACGTGTGTCTGTGCCAAAGGACATTTGCTGCCATTGCAAAGCATAATTTACCTCAATTAACACGCAACCAAAAGACCAGTGACCAAAAGTGAAAACATTGCACAGCACGCGGAATGCAAAAAAGTCGCATGAAAATATTGCTAAAGCAAATAAAACATTGTTTAATATAAGCTCATGCATACATTCAACGTACAACGGTGCCTGTTTGTGGGTGTGTGTATGCGTGTGCGGGTTCATGTATGTGTTGTGACCAAACGTTGGCTGAAAAACTTATGCAATATCCAAACATTTACACTGAACTTAAACCGAATGGTACACGCGCACCCACACAAATTGGTGCGCGAACCAACGAAAACAAATTTCATTATAGATCAGCGAACACGTTGAGATATTTGGCTGAACCTTAATGGTACAGTGGTGTGAAAGAATACAGTGTATAAAGGCGTGGTTTTATGTAATTCGAAAAGAGATTTAACCCACAAAGAGGAACACGCTTGCATTTTACGACAGTTATCCAAAGGTGTATTCATATCTGAAAATATGTTTTACTAGCGGACCCGGCGAACTTCGACTCGCCGCAGTTTAACGCCTTCAGATAAACTCCCCAGTAATAATAAATAGATAGTTCAAATTTCAATGCAATTTATTTGAATGAAATCGAAATCAGTAAAGAGCGATATGATGAAAAATGTTTTTTGATTTGTTTTCCGGTGCAAAAACAAACAACGAAGACGGTTTCCCAACACGCGAAAAGGCAACGTACAGCTGACCGTGCGAATAACAGGGAAATTCGGGATTAGTCCCACAGACTTCCAACGATTGCCCTTGAGGTTTATTGATTGTCATCGCAAAACCAATCGAATGAGGAACTGAATCCGCTTGAATTGGAATGGAAGATCAGTTGGAATTATCGGAATTCGTGGGATGAGGACTTCCTCTCCTTTAAATTTGCCCTTGATGATCGCCGCTTGAATCACATTGAGGTGGTGATTGTGCAGCGCGAACTTGTGCAGTACGAACTTGTGCACGTCTCCATTCATTTTGTTCTGCGCGTTTCTCTTGCGTTTGATTATCACGGACATTCTGACTAATTATTACACGACGTGTACGACGTCTAAGGTTTGATCGTCTAATAGGTGGCATTAGTCAAGCAAATAACTCTCCCTAAAATGGAATAAAGTCGTTTTTGACTAATTTTATTAAAAATAAATTTCTTGAAAAAAAACTTACGAAATGAATGAATGAACCCAATAAGATAACCTCACTTTTCAGACGCAAACTTGTTTTCTGAAAAAATGATCGAATTATTTATCAATTCGAATCACTGAATTTCAATCGATTATACTGTTTGTACCGTTTACGGATGTAATACGCGATATATGAATATCCGAAATCAGTGTAATAATACGCAAAACTCGAATCAATTCCAGCAAGAAAAATAGCACATTTGTTTAATTGAAAATGATAATGATAAAAATGCACCTGTCAAATTGCATTGAACGCAGCACAGCGCCATCTGTTATTTGTCTCGTTAACTTCTCCATAAAAATTCACGCAAAATGTATTTTATCACAACAAAGTAAATAATTTTCCGAGCTTCACAACGAATTTTCCACCTTTACATCGTCCAAATTCATCAAATCATGCGATAAAATGCAAAATTTCGTCGAAACAAATTGCAAATTTTCACTTTTTCCGAAATTTTCCGAGTTTCCCATTTAGAGTTTTCTATTTTGCCATTTGAAAAGCCATTCCGGAACGATTGCACACAAAATTCCAAATCAATTTTCGATTTTTCCAAAATGTTCTTTCGTAAAAACCTTCTCCAGCCAATTACGAACAACGAAAAAAAATTTGAGCCAAAACGGCCCAGCCGTTCTCAATTGATGAATTACTATACATTTTTCACACCATTTATATATATATACCTATAGATTATCTATGCAAATGAACAACAGGCTACTTTGAAAGTCCCTAGCATTCATTTCAAAAATTTAATAGGTGAGCATTGACGACGAAATCACTTCTACATTTGTAAAATGCAAATGCTGGGGTGTCAATTTGTCGAATTTGGTCTGAAGATTTAATTTGGAACTCAGGTTCCTTGAGAGAAATTGGAGGTTATGTGGAAGAACTTACGTTCTTGCCGGGATGTGTATACTTACAAGGGGGTTTCGTACTGGATGAGAGGAAAAGACAGCGGTTAACTTACATTATTTTGGGTTTCATTCGTATGTTGAGGGCGGCTGGCCAAGTGGTCCGGTTGACAGCTGGCGGAAAAAGACAAAAAGTATCTCGCTGATTTCAACCAGAAGACCTCCGTGCCCCGCTGGGTCGCCATATGCGCGTAACAAAAATAGTGATTTTTATAGTTACATGGTTGTTTGAAGGGGCCTTTGCACAAGCAATTAAATAGTTAATTTTTACAATTTACAATATTTACAAATTGTTTGATACAAGCAATTCAATGTAATTCAACTTAATTCAGTGTAACTTCATATAATGCAATTTTACATTAAAACAATACAATTTAATTAAATGAAATTCAAATTAATTTTCCCAAAATTCAATGCAATTCATAATTTATAATTCGTAATTTACTTTACTTTATA
The DNA here is from genome assembly GCA_019455685.1 of Philornis downsi. Lineage (NCBI taxonomy): Eukaryota > Metazoa > Arthropoda > Insecta > Diptera > Muscidae > Philornis > Philornis downsi. The sequence goes on along the minus strand of JAHXMU010000115.1, from coordinate 1,201,717 downwards.
AAATGCACTTTTCAATTCATAGGAAGGATTAACTACGTTCAACAACAATCATATCACATTGTACGATGGCGGTCAAAAAACTGGACGACCTAACAAAGAAGACACAAAAAAGTTGTGAAAAATGTTTTTTATTTTTCAACATCTCATCTCTCTCTATATCTCGATGCCACTTTTCCAGCAATATTCAACAGCTTTTGTACCCTGTTTGTAGTAAGAACTGTTAAACTGCTTAAAATAGCCACCTATCGCAGGCTTCACCTCTTAATTGTTTGCAAATCTTTAACCTCCGATCCATTTTGTCAAATTTTGGAAATAGAAAATAGTCCGAGAGTGCTACTCGTAAATCTGGGAAATAAGATGCGTGATGAAACAATTCGAACTTTAATTCATTAATTTTGGCCCTGATGAAACAACACTTTCTTTTTTGCCAAACGCGGCCTTTTTCCCCAAAATTTCGTCACCTAAACGTTGCAATAAGTTAGCATGATATTTATCGTTAATGGTTTTCCCTTTCTGAAGGTAATCATTAAAAATAATTCCATGCGCATCCCAAAAAACTGACGCCATGTAACCGTCTTCGCCTTTATTGACACGATTCTCCCATTTCAGTCCACAGATTTAACCGTGTCTAGCGTGGATTCCTCAACTGATCGACCACTACGGTGTTCGCCTTGACAGCTCATGCGGCCTCGTTAAACTCTGCTACTCAATATTTTACAGTCGTAAATCAAGGAGTAGACTGCCCTAGGCTTTAATATCGGTTGAATTGAGACCTTACAAATGGAAATATTGAATTGCATAATAGTGACCAATTTTTTCCATGTTTACAAATTCACTAAGATCGTTTACTTTTGATGGCTCAAATAACAATACTAAAACTTGAAACTTAAAACACATGTCCTATAAGGTTACAACTTCTCGCCAAAATACTTATTTATCAAACTACTGGCACCATTTACATGCCAGATCAGCTATGTTTGGGGCCTCCCTCGTAGATTTGCGGAAGAAAATCCCCAAAAAAAAAAACGTGTCCCAACGAAGCTCTCTGGCTTTTCGCGGCGAAACTCAATTAAAAAAATTGAAGCTAAATTTTTCTGCAATGCAGTTTTTCTGTTGTTTTCCAAAGCTGAAATGAGAATGATGTTTCATGTTTTCAGAACATAATATTTTCCATCTCTTGCCTGTTCATCATAGCCTATCCACGAATCTAGTCATTCCTTGATATCGCCATATGAGTGGAACTGCTGGTCAGCCAGACCGTGTGCCATCAAACACAACAAGTGATAATCGGACAATGCAATATCTGGAGAATATGGAGGATGGGGTAAGACTTCCCATTTCAGCGTTTCCAGGTAATTTTTAAATTGCTTGGTCTCATGAGGCGGAGAGTTGTCATGCTGTAGAATAGCTTTTTCGTGCGTCTCCGCATATTGTGGGCGTTTCTTGCACAGAGCTCTGCTCAATCGCATTAATTGAAGTCGATACCGACCCCAGTGATGGTTTCGCTTAGTTTCAACAGCTCGCAATAAATAACGCAGACCTGGTCCACCAAATAAAGAGCATAACTTTCGCAGAGTGAATATTCGACAGAGGCGGCGACGTAGAAGCATGGCCGGGCAGCCTCAACAACTTTTTTTTCTTTGGATATCTGTAATGAATCACCCGTTACAAAACGATGAAGAACCATCTTCCTTTTTTGCCGCTACAGCAGGTGTTCACAGGCGAAAAAACGATACTCGGCATCCCTTGGCTTCAACTCAAAAGCAACCCAAGATCCATGCTTTTAAATCAGTCACAATGCATGCAATCGCTTGGAAATTGCTTGATGGGTAACTCATAATACTAAAGCAAGCTATACCTGTGTTTGACATGGATCCCCATCAAGCAATGCTGTCAATTCAGTGTTTTCGTAGGTTTTTCGTCTTCCTTCACACGAATGGTCGTCAGCATCAAAATCACCGACTTTAAAGCAGCGGCACCAGTCTCTACACGTTATTTCACTTAAAGCAGCATCTCTGTAAACATTTTGAATCTCTCGATGAGCTTCAGCCGCTGGTTTCTTTGATTGAAAGAAGAAAATCAGTACTTCTCCCAAATGTCAATTATTTTGCACAAAATCTTACATATTCACACAACTAAAAGAATATGACGTCAAAAGACGTCATATACTGTGTCGAGGCAGTACCATATGAATAAACTTGGCTCATGATGTTTAGGTTGTGGCAGAATCAACTAGCACTTACAGCTGGCGTCATATTTTGGCAATCAGCGGGAACTTAGCTCCGCGCCAATATAATTTTTTGATCCCCGCTTGGAAATTACAGATGGACCACTGATGTAGATATTCTAATTTTATTCATATAACTAAAATACTTTAATTATTGGTACATGCTGTATTACAGTGAACTCTGCGGATTCGCTCAGCCGAATACTTCTCAAAGCTTAATTTACCAAGCAGATTATGTGTGTCACACAAGTGCTCGAGAGATATCAAATTAACAATAATTGGGTATCAGATGGTGGATATAGAAGCTTCTATTTATTTATATATATATATATATATCTTCTATCTTCTATCTTCTATCTTCTATATATATAAAAATAATTATCATTGTGTTAGTAATTGATGTTCTCTGGAATGCGTGAACCGATTTTGTTTCTGCAAAGTGCATATTAAAGCTGAAGTTAATACCAAGGTTTTTATGTATGAACGCTTTCTGTATTTGTATTGGTTCATGAATTACAGTCATTTTAGTGACTGTCTTTAGTCATAAAATTTAGGGATAAAAAAGTTAGCTCAATGAATTATTATGCATATCGTCTTATGGTCCGTCAAAATGATACTAACCATATTTTTCATTGTCGTAGACTTTTCCATCAATTTGTTGTTGATATGTACGCTAAAATTGAAAGTGAACGACTAAATTTCATACAGTTTAATCAGAAGAAATTACGTTCGGAGGAGTATATTCATTTGCGTGATGCTATAAATAATGACGGTAATGTTAATGATATTGGGAAAATGACCATTTTGCCTTCAACGTACACAGGCAGCATGAGTAGGCGCAGGATGCAATGACGGTCGACCAGATTTATTTATAACATTTACGTGTAATCCGAAATGGAGTGACATCAAAGATAATTTATTTGTTGGCCAAATTCCAGTTGACCGCCATGATATCACTGCCCGTGTTTTTAAGCAAAAATTGAAAGCGCTTATGGATTTTATCGTGAAATCTGAAGTGTTTGGTGAAGTAAGTGCTGGATGTATTCTCTGGAGTGGCAAAAGCGTGGTTTGCCACACGCTCACATATTAATATGGTTACAGAATAAAATCACACCGGATGAAGTTAACAATGTGATATGTGCTGAAATTCCAGATCAAATAAGTGATCCTGAATTATATGGTGTTGTTGTGCAAAATATGATACACGGTCCATGTGGAGCATTCAATATTAACTCACCATGTATGCTTGATGGAAAATGCAGTAAACTTTATCCAAGAGCTTTGGTTTCGGATACAATCACTGGAAATGATGGTTACCCATTATATCGTCGTCGATTAACTCAAGATAATGGTAGATCAATTACCATAAGAGTAAAAAAATCAAAATGTTGTCGTCGGTAACCGTTGGGTTGTGCCCTATTCACCTTTATTGTCGAAAGTATTCAAAGCTCATATTAATGTCGAATACTGCAATTCTGTCAAGTCCATTAAATACATTTGCAAGTATGTAAATAAAGGTAGTGATATGGGCGTGTATGGATCAACTGATTCAAATAGAAATGACGAAATACATCTGTATCAAATGGGGCGTTACATTAGCAGTAATAAAGCGATTTGGCGTATTTTTTCATTTCAAATTCACGAGAGATGTCCAGCTGTTGTTCATTTAGCTGTTCATCTTGAAAGTGGCTAACGTGTGCATTTCACTACCGAAAATGCTGCACAGAGAGCTCTATCACCATCTCATACAACTCTAATTGCATTTTTTAAATTGTGTGAAGTTGATGCTTTTGCCAGAACATTATTGTACACAGAAGTGCCAATGTATTTTACGTGGAATGTATCAAAAAAGGAGTTCCAACAGCGCAAGAAAGGAAAACGTGTTGATGAACATCATTCAAGTAATGCTTTGGGGCGTATTTATACTGTTCACCCAAATAATGCTGAGTGTTTTTGTTTACGTTTGCTGTTAATAAACGTACGTGGTCCAACATCATTTCGACACTTAAGGACAGTCAATGGAGTTCTGTGTACGACATATCGACAAGCGTGTCAACAGCTCAATTTATTGGAAAACGATATTCATTGGGAACAAACACTTGCAGACGCAGCAGTTGTTGCTCATCCTTATCAAATTCGAGCTTTGTTTGCAATTATTTTGTCTACCTGTTTTCCATCGAATCCATCTGAACTGTGGACAAAATTTCAAGACTGCCTATCGGAAAATATACTGTTTCGAGTGCGTCAAGAAAATCGTAATCCGGGAATGGATTTCACGCCAGAAATTTACAATGAAGCGTTGATTTGCATTGAAGATTTCTGTTTGTCGATTGCTAATAAGCTATTAGCACAATTGTCAATGCCATCACCTAATCGTGCAATGCATGACATTTTTGAGTTAGAACTGCAACGTGAACAACAATACGATCGCAACGCATTAAATGCTATTGTTCACGCAAAACTTTCCACATTGAATGCGAACCAAAAAAAGGCGTACGATACTATTATGCAAGCTGTCAATAGTGAAGCCGGTGGATTTTATTTTCTGGATGCACCAGGAGGCACCGGAAAAACTTATTTAATTTCATTGTTGTTGGCAACGATACGTTCCCAGAATCAAATTGCATTGGCATTGGCGTCTTCTGGCATTGCAGCCACTTTGTTAGATGGTGGCCGGACCGCACATTCTGCTTTAAAATTGCCATTGAATTACCAAGTTAATGAAACACCGACATGCAACGTTTCAAAAACATCTGCAACGGCAAAATTATTGAAAAGTTGCGGTATCATTATTTGGGATGAATGCACTATGGCGAATAAGAAATCTGTCGAAGCTTTGGAAAGAACAATGAAAGATCTCCGAGGTAATTCAGAGTTGTTTGGTGGTGCGTTGATTTTATTGTCAGGTGATTTTAGGCAAACATTACCAGTCATTCCTAGATCAACAGCAGCCGATCAAATTAGCGCTTGCTTAAAGTCTTCATATTTATGGAAATTTGTTAAAACATTAAAACTTACTACCAACGTTCGTGTTCGGTTGCAGAATGATCCATCTGCTGAGAAGTTCTCTAACCAGTTGCTGAAAATTGGGAATGGTGCAATTCCTGTTGATGACACTGGATAGATAACATTGTCAAATGATTTTTGCCGTTTCGTACAGTCTAAAGAGGAATTGATTGAAAGCGTTTTCACTAACATTGCACAACAATATACATGCCATGCATGGTTGAGTGACAGAGCAATTTTAGCCGCAAAGAACAAAGATGTTAGTGAATTAAACATGGCTATACAATCAAAGATTCCTGGCGAATTGGTGTCGTACAAGTCTGTCGATACTGTTACCAATGAAGAACATGTTGTGAATTATCCAACAGAATTTTTGAATTCGTTGGGCTTACCAGGATTGCTTCCGCATAATCTTCAATTGAAAGTTGGAGCAACTATTATAATGCTTCGCAATATCAATCAACCCCGTTTGTGTAATGGTACAAGACTTTCTATTAAAAGGTTGATGGCTTATGTAATTGAAGCTACTATTTTAACTGGAAAATTCAACGGCGCAGATGTATTCATTCCACGCATCCCAATTCTTCCCTCTGATCTACCATTTGAATTTAAACGACTTCAGTTCCCTGTTCGCCTTGCGTTTGCGGTTACCATTAATAAGGCGCAAGGCCAATCCTTAGAAATTTGTGGAGTGAATTTAGAGTCTCCAGTTTTCTCACATGGACAGTTGTATGTAACCTGTTCGCGCGTTGGCAAACCATCGCTTTTGTATATTTACACCGAAAACGGAAAAACAACAAATGTTGTTTACCACAAAGCATTACAATAAAAATAATTTATCACTGATTTAAATGAATTCGAATTTATATTTTTATTTTCTTTCTTGAACTACGAATTGTGCCGAAACAACAACTTTGAAGGCAAAACGAAGTTTGCCGGGTCCACTAGTATATATATATATATATTCCCAACTTTTAGACTATCAAATCGTTTATTTTTAAATATATTTACTAAAACATATTTCTAAAGGGTGGCGCATAAGTAACGTTAATGGCGACTATATTGAATGCGTTCTTGTGCATCATTTGGTTTTAACTCATAAACCAATTGCATCTTATGTGGAAAAAGATGTAACATATGTAAAATTCTTTGCAAAAACCGCCTAGACATCTCTAACTGCTGAGAACGTCGCCAGGTGGAAGTTTCGGAGTTTTCCTCAATACTTGCTTGCATTCGAGCAATGGTCACTTCATTTCAAACTACACGAAGTCTTCCAGCACGCGGAAGATCACAGACAGCCCCTTGTTGGTCAAAACGCTAAACCAATCAGTAAATTGCTTTGGTTCTTTGTTCTGTGCTGAGCTTTTCCATCATAAATTTCCTAAGTATTATTTGGCTAATTCTGTAAAGAGCCGAAAAAAAACCTTAAGCAAAAAATGTATTCACTGATCAAATCTTAGCGTTACTTACATGCCACCGTATACAACATATCAAATGTGGACACTTTAAGTTATATGAAAATTTGGGAAAGCAGGCAAGACATCCACAAATTTTGTCATTTGAGCAGTATTTATTTTAATCCAAATTGTTTGAGACAAATAGCTCCGAAGCTTTGCCAAAGCCAAACCACAATATGTACAGATCTGGGACAAATAACTTCTAATTCTCCGTGATAATGATCAAAAATATGTTAAATGAATGAATGATGGTTTGTTTTACCAGTCCAAAAGAGTAGAACTAACACTTGGTCTGTTATATTTGAAAATGCACAAATAAATAAAATATTTAAAAATATTTTTTTTTCTCAATGTGATATGAAAATTATGGCTTGTGGTATCTTGTACCAGAAGCCACCAGTGAAAGCTACGTTGTAGGTAGCATTTTGCACTTTAAAACCAGTAAATATTTATTTTTCCTAAAACTGTTAGATTTTTTAACATCTTAACTGAATTCATGAATGCGGACTGATTTGGTACTGATAATTATCAGGCAATATATAGATGTGAGAATTCATGTCACATTAAAGAAAAGTAACTTTTCAAAGCCAAGATTTTAGTAATTTTCATCTTACTCACATTTGTTTACGATTCTAAATGTCCCCAAAATTGAAAAGTCCTGTGGAAAGAGGGGTAATTTCCATAATTTCAATTTCTGTATTTTAATATCATACTCATCTAAGGACTTCACATTTTCTCTATGACCCCACATAATTTTAAATTTCTTAAAGCTATACTATTTTTTGGAGTTCGTACTTTTGGCAGATAGACTTGATCCTTATTTGCGTCGGGTCATCCAAATTTGATTTTTGAGGGATTTTTTTATGTCTTTATGCAGTCAGCTTTCAGCCAACGTAATTCAATTCATAACATTGGTTTTTCTTTTTCAATGCTCATTAAGCTCACTGTATCCACGGCGCCAATAATCTATCAGGAAAACTACCTGCAACAAAAAATAAATAACAACTGAATGGTAAATTGGCGACGTTTGTTTTAAAGATGAGTGGCAAAAGTTCAAATTACCAGCAAAAAGTATAGAGGCATGGAAATGAAAATAAAAAATAACATATTAAAAGTAAATCAGTGGAAGTGGTTGGTCGTTTGCCATGTCCATTGCCAATGGCCACCACTTTGGGCCAAAAAACACTGGCATTTCGCATAAATGCTTCACAGAATCAAATTCCGTTGTTGCACTTCCGTTAATATGGTTGTTGTGGAAACTTTTACAGTACTGTCTCACCATCCTTGGTGTATTTAATTGATGTTGCGTTAAATTTACGACCAATGAATGCTGCCATTTTCTCCTCGCACTAGAATGTCCTTGGTCACACGTCCGCGCACAAACCAGTACAGAACTCACATGACAGGCAACGACAACTGCCTCGGTGAGCGCTTTGTGGAGGGAATTTATAGACATGTTTTTTCTCTTGTTGCGCCACTTCGCCTCTTGGCTGTGGAAGTTGTATTTTGTTTAAAGCAAAATATTATATCAGTACGCCATAAATGGGAATACTTTTCATACCTCGCAGATGTTTTTAACAGCTTCGACATGATGGACCGGGTATGGCCCCGCTGCTCCCCATTGCATCATTTACATTAACAAAACAGCAACATCAAGAACAGTTCAAAACTCTGAACCATAACGACCGTTCATTTGGCTACAACAACTGAAACAACAAGAAAGACACAACAATAAGGCAAACAACAAACGAGAACAACACAAACAACAAGTTCTCACAAAGAGGTCCTTTCCCACCACCACCCTTTTCAAGACCATATTAAATGAGGGGGGCTGCGTGTTAGCGTTGCATTGAATATTAAAGAGAATACGAAAATTGTAAGGATGTAGGCAAAACAACATAAGACAAATAACGTTCCACGAACTAAATTTCGCAGGGAATATAATTACCATCCACTCGGGTCGGAGGGAGTAACCGTTCCTCGCTTACCAGTGGGATAGAATATTTGCTTGACACGAGCTTTTAATGGGATGCTTATTTTGCCCCTGGGATTTTTCCACTAGTACTGTCGTATAAACAATAATAATTTCTTTGCTTTCAATTAGATATTTTATATAAAAGACTTTCAATAATGTAAACAATCATTTTTTGTTTGTTTCTCTTTGCAGCTGTAATTAGCGAGGCTGAATGGTAAGTTAATGAGCAAATGATATCTATTAATAACGTGTGTATAATCGCACCCATGGTGTGGAAAGACCTATATACGAGGTGTGTTTAAAAAATAAGTCGAATTTTCAAATTTCGCAGGTTACGTACATTCGACTTTCGACTATTATTTTTTTTTTACCACATAGCATGTTTAGTTTGTTTATGAGAGGCATAAATAAGAATAGTGTTTTACGTGTTCGGCGATTTCCTGCTATCGAAAAAAATGGATGAAAAAAGTTAGAAAAATTTAGTTTTACATTCCACAACTATTTTTTATGTGGGGTTTCGCAGTGAAAAGCCAGCATAGCACCAGCCTCTAACGATAAAAAACACACCTATTGACCTGTTGTTTAAAAAGCAAGACCGGTTTTCTATCTAAATTTCGCGGGTGTGTCGAATCAGAGAAATACATATTTTTCCTATGTTGGGAATAACTTGACAGACATCTGTGTCAAATTTCGCATCGTAAATAACTTTGGTGTAAGTGATATGCAAAATTTCTGAAACGGAATAGACAAAACTAAAATTGCGCATGATTTGCTGTTACACTATCAGGAGTAGCTTTCACTTTTATCAAAGAAAAACCTGTAAAACATGGCGAATTTTCTTGTCACCGGTGTCAGTTAAGCAATCGTAGAACTGTCTGAGTAGCTTGTTGAGCACGACATATTATCTTTCTAACGCCGTCTAGTGTAACTTAATCTGTCCTATACAAAGCGAGTTACAGATCCATCTGTTGGAAAAACAATGGATTTCTTTCTACCTCATACTTTTACATTTTCGCTAAAAGTGTATGTATATAAAAGACAACTATAACTTAAGTGTTACTATCTTGTGTGTCGCCAGATTAATCACAAATTATATAAACACCACTTTGCTTAACACGCAATAATCAGCAATTTATTTGACGGAATTCGGAACATAATTTCTTCCATTTTTTTTTCTTAAGAACTTGGCGCCTTGGAAAGTTATAGAAACCGGCGTAATGTGTTAAGTACAAATACAGTTCACTTCATATTGCGTCTTTACTTAGAGTGAAAATCAGTACTTGTTTGTGCCTCAACGTTATTGCTTTGAGAAATGTGCCTCAAAATTAAATGAACGTAGTTCCGATATTTAGATATTCTATAGCAAGCTTACCTTAATAGAACTAACTAACAGATCTGAGAATAGTTTGTAAAAAGTACTTGCCCAAAACTTAGGTTCGCAGCAAATGATAATGTCCAACGTTTGAAGATTTTCAAAAATTCGGATTTTAATCTTGTATTAGGTGCGCAACTGAATTGCCGTTGTTTGCCAACAGATGTCGCCAGCTATAAGTGTTAGTCGATTCTGCCATAACATAAAGGTCATGAGCCAAGCTAACACATATGGTAACATACCGCCTCGACACAATAGTGTCAGTTTTTGACGTCATTTTCTTTTGGTATGTGAATATGTATGATTTTGTGCAAAATAAACGTCATATGCGGGAAGTATTGATTTCCTTCTTTCAATCAAAAAAAAAAAAAAACGACGGCTGAAGCTCATCGAGAACTTCAAAACTTTTACGGACATGCTGGCTTAAGTAAAACAATGTGTCGAGATTGGTTTTGTCGCTTTGAAAATTTTGATGTTGACGACCGTTCGCGTGAAGGAAGATGAAAAACCTTCGAAAACAATGAATTGACGACATTGTTTGACGAGGATCCATGTCAAACGCAGATAGAGCTTGTTTCAGTATTAGGAGTTACCCGCCAAGCCATTTCCAAGCGATTGCATGCGTTGGGAATGATTCAAAAGCAGGGAACTCTTAATGAGTTGAGGCCAAGGGACGTGGAGCGTCGTTTTTTCGCCAGTGAACAACTGCTTTAGCGACAATAAAAGAAGGATATTCTTCATTGTATTGTAACGGGTGATGAAAAATGGGTTCATTACAGTAATCTAAAGAAATGAAAGTCATGGGGGCTGCCCGGTCATGCTTTTACGTTATAGCCTCATCCGAATATTTACGCTGCGAAGATTATGCTCTGTACTTGGTGGGACCAAGTAGGTGTTGTTCATTATACGAACTATTGAAACCTAGCGAAACCATCATTGGGATCGGTATCGACTTCAATTAATGCGATTGAGCCGAGCTCTGCGTGAGCTCTGGCCACAATATGCGGAGAGGCTTGTAAATAGTGATTCTTCATTTTTCGGCTTCACGTGGTAAAGCCCGTTAACACCTACCTGGAAACGGTGAAATGGAAAGTCTACCTCTATCCACATTATTCTCTCGATATTGGGCCGTCCGATTATAACTTGTTCTGTTCGAAGGCACACAGTTTGGCTGACCAGCAGTTCCACTCATATGACGACATCAAGGAATGTCTAGATTCGTTGAGAGGCTTAAAAGATGAACAGTTTTACCATGACGGAATTCGAGCTTTGCAAGAAAGATGGGGAAAAGTAGTAGCTAACGATGGGCAATACTTTCAATGAATCATTTGTCAACATGTTATATAATAAAGTTGAATTTTTTTTTAAGAATAAACAGCGCACATACTGTTTTATCTGAATCATGCATCCATCTACCTTTCCATGCCCGCTGTGGAAGTGTTTTGTTTGATTTGAGTTTCTATTTGCGCACTACAACGGATTACGGAATGAATGCACATCTATGCTCATAAGTTTCATGTTCACATCGTGTCCATTAATTGTCAAAAAGGTGGGATTGTTTTAACGATATATCAAATATAATTTCTGGTTAATGAAAGCCAGTTCTTATCAATTGCAGATAAAAATTTACAAATAAAATCAGTGAAATATCAGTTAGTTAATCGGAAATATTTTTGTTTTCTTAAGGAAAAATATTTCGTTTCATTTCTGAAATGGGACAAGTGCAATCCATTCTTTTCACTTGTTAACATTTCTTGTGTCCGTCCTTAGCATACAGGAAAATGTTACAGGATTTTCATTTCCGCCAATTTTAATTATGAAGGATGACACCTCGCATTATATTAAAGAACATTTTTCAAAAAGATTTTTTCTTAATTAAAACATTGCATCAACATTATGACCATGGACAGTACTATCCGACTCCTTTCTCTTCCGGGAGAACTGTAATAACAAAATAATTCTTAAGAAGATTTTAACAACAACAGCGGCGCACACCTTGATATGACTATTAAATTTGAGCTGAAAATTAAGTGAAACTGAAGAAAATTAAACAACTAACGTCAATGGCAACTCTTGCCATGCCACATCAGCAGCAGTAGCAGCAGCAGCAGCAGCAGAAGGAGCAAAGAGAACCACAAAACAATTTCTTTAGAGCATTTCTATTAGACGTGGATGTTTTTGGCGAGTGTGTGTGGTTGAATGAAAGTTTTTTCATTTTCACCATAAAGTACTGAAATTGCGGTTGTGTACCCGAGAAAGTACACAGTTTCAAACAAATGTCAAAGTTTCTGGAGGGGAAGCTATTACAATGTAAGTCCCTAGGTACAAAGGGGACAGAGAATATATGTGACTGTTGTGTAGATGTACAGCGGAAAGGTAAAACCTAACTATGGGGCGTGAAGATCCTATAAGCATCAGGGTTTGCCTGCAGTGAAGGGCGGTAATGGGCAAAAGAGTTGCATACAGAGCAACGTTAGCACAATTTTCAACATTCAAGAGTCTCAGCAGGACCACAAAGTATTCCAAAGTTTTCAACAATGAACATTCTGTGTACGAGTGTTTGTGTGTGTGTGTTTGCTTCTTCGTGTGCATGAACGCACAAGTGTAGGTAAATGTGTAATTTAAGTAAAGAGCATTGCTTTAATGGTACAAATGGAAAATTGTTTGCCTCAGTGACTAAAGTGCAACTAGTGGAATGTTATCCACCAATTTTGTTGGTGCTCGTAACACTCTCTTAAGCGTTCTAGTCTTTGTCAGCTGCAGCAATTCTCTGGTGGTTATAATTCGGTTGAAATTTTAGTGATTTTGCTTTTTTTTTTTCTGAGCACAGAAGCACAGTGGGTTTGTATTAAAAATATGATTCTAAAATAAAAATTACGATAAAGGCAATTTTATTATCGAAATAGACTATGTTATAAACGAAATATATCTGTATTAGGCAATTAGGCAGTTCTATCTGAACCAGCGAGAAATTGACCGGAGATTTTTTATAACGTTATAGCATTCAAATGATTTTGAACTAAGTCATTCCATGTAAATTTATTTTCCACCCATAAGTTTTGCTTCGTAAATTACTAGAAGATGATTATTATTCTGCTCGGCGAATTTGTAATTGATTATGGATGACTGCCAAATGTATTATAATCTAGCCATAGGCAATGCACCAGGTTAAAATTTAATAATTTCGGCGAAAAAATTGACATTTTTTATAGCATTGACCTGAAATGGTTGCGTTGGTTTAAATTACGTAAAAATGTCCTTAAAAGCCAGTACAGAAATATTAGTCTGGTGACCTGAACTACATACTCCCTCATCCAACGTCGTTTTGTCTTGCCGGTGAAGTGAGAGTGATGCAGGAGCGGCGGAAAAAATGTATTTATTCTTTTTAAATGATATACGAGTATACCCTCATTCGTTCGGGTGATGGTATGAAAATACTCTGAATTAACGCACAATAAAGTAAAGCATAAAATTGTAGCATTTTGAAGTATTTCTTTTAGGAATTGTGAATAGACTACAGATTTTTCTTAAATTAGCCATATTTTACGTGTGGTACCCTAAGCGGCGTAGCAGTGCTGACAAATTTCATTAGCAGTTTTAAATAATTGATGCATGGTGAGTTATAGTGAATATAGTGCAGCTGAATGAAAACTACGAACCGAGGAATCTGTAAAAATTAAATTAGATAATTTGCATTGAAGGTAATAGAGAAGGCGTGGTTACTCGTCCGATATTCTCATATTTAACAGCGCCTTATAACGCAATATAATTGACAAATATTCGGACTAACTTCAGATTACAGATTAAAATTAAATTAAAAATTAAATATTGATAAATCGGCAAATTTTTTTGGAAGGTATCAGAATGTGCGGCTATCATTTTCTTACAAATTAGGTAACCAAACGTAAAATACGCGCCAAATTTACATGACTTGGGCACAACATATCGAATTATATGGAAGTAAGAATATGTTGCTTTATAATGAAACATAACTGAATAAATTCATGTAGCTGCGGTGAACGTATTAACGATTAAAACGGATAAAATATGAAATTTGATTTGATTGAAGTTGCCAACTTTAGCCAGTCTTGACTGCATTTAGTGTGACTGTATAGAAGATATGAATATAAAAATATATGGTTTCAATTAGACACTTGCATGGGAGGCTCCCTTCTGGCACCCAGTAAATTGTTGACTTGACTTTTTAAATTTAAGAGACATTGTAGGCAAAAAAATTGGATAAAAATTAGGTTGCTGCGGTCTACCTACTAATCGCTACAGGAGAAAAGCTTAATTTCATAAAATCGGTATAAGAGATAATGGAAGGATTGGACGAATAAAGCGAATTTACAATTCCAGACTATTATATAGCAAAACAATTGGCTGACCAGCCACCTTTCCCGCCAGATAGACAGAAGTCGTCCAATGATGTAAAAAATCATGAAACAAATTTGATCAAAAAATGTTTGGCCTTAAATTTCTCAAATAACAAATTAATAAATAAATATATATTCTAAATACGTACCGTATTTTACAATTTTGTAGTTGATGTTGAAATGTCTATACCTACTTATATATATATCTTATTAGTGTTTCTCTTTCCCAAGTGCGTTCTTTTGACTTTTATCACTTTTACCAATAACTGGCAGTATTCTTTATTGTGTTAATAAAGAAAATACACACACATTTTATGGCAATATATTACAAAACTCACTAGAAACATATGCACGATGCTCCCACAAGGTGTCCAACGCCACGACCAGGCAAGAACAATGTTGCTGGGGCCCCTGGTCTCCCGTGCTAACAGAAGAGAAGAATCCTTTGGTCTGGGTTTTGCAGACAAAGGCTGATCCAGTTTTGGTACATCATACCTCGCATGGAATGTCCGAGGGGAAATGTCATGCTCTTCCAGTCTATTAACCACATCTCTCTTCGAAATACCTCCATAGTAGTACGACTATACAACAGAAAACATAAATCTTCCGATGTCTCTCAACAGCTTCTTTATGGTCGTTCCTGTTCCTAGGGATTTCCTAAGCAAAGTAATATGTATATATCATAGCCTCAAAAGAAAAAAATTTGTTTCGTGTAATATTAACAATTGGGCAAAATCATAAAGGCCTTGGTTAAGACCAAGTAAGTGAAAACATACAAGTACGATGGGAATAAGCTTTTAAACCATTAGACATAAAGGAATTGTAATAACTAAACAGAGACCAGTTAGATCACATTCAAATTCTTTAACAGATTTGTAAACTAGTAAAGCCATATCCTTTTTTTCTAACTTGTCATGCATTGCGTGAAAGAAATCAATTCAATCCTAATGTTTGGACTGCTTCTTATTATTTGTCATTAGTTTGAATATCATTTCTACGGGAATTAGGCTAAGTCAGCAGTTAATAGACGTAAAGCCATCAAAAATTAATTATGACGTAAATTTCACCCATGGGGCGATTTTTAATAAACTATCGTTCGCATGATCGGGGGTTCAATCCCGCATGTGAATCTATCATTATGTGAATCTGGTAAATGCTTCTCAAACTATGAAGTTCGGAATCACCACTAAACTGTAAATCCTGTTGAGTAGACTTGAAAATAAAATGCGCGTAAGCTCATTCAGATTCTCTGCCATATTAAATTCATGGGACGCAAGGGAATTTGCTACTCCATTGGGCACCTTTCATGAATAATTGCCGATTAGTAATTAATAGCATCATGGCTGTAATTGTACATTCACCTGAAGGAGTGAAGGCACCTGATTTTTTGGTGGAACATAAAAAAATTTGACATCCTGGGAGGAGCGTTTAAAGTAACAAGCATATTTGACTAAATGTGTTTCATGAACCTCTAAGTAAATTGGGCGATGCACGTCTGTCTGACTAGCTGACCGATAGACGTGACTTCTTCTTAAAACTTTTTAAAGATTTGTAGATTTAGTTTGTTTCCTGCAGTGTCTTATTCATTGCCCACAATAGCTTAAATTTGTTCCTCTTTTATTGGTATATAATGGTTGCTAGTGTCTGAAAAAAAGATCGAACTATTAACTACGCCCCTTCCTATTTATCCATAAGAACGTATTTTTTATTAGGTTGCGCTAAATTGAGTCGAACTTGGTGTACGTTGATTATTTGTTAAAGTGCTTCCTCAGAATGAAAACAGAGCGTAATATCACACCCTTCTGATACCTCTCAAACAAGTTGACCGTTTTTCAAAACGCAGGCTTTCTGCCATAATTTCTAATCCGTAAGCTGTAGAGGGCTAGATTTTTGTCCACTCTATAAGTTTATAATTCTTTGTAAAACCTGTTCTTAGCTTCAAATTTTTTACGAAGTTATGCTGAATGGCACGCATCAAACATTTGGTGAACAGAGTTCTGCGAATAGAAATGGGAGGCGCAGACAAATACATTCTGGAATTTGATTTATCCTCTTATCAGTCATCTTTTGACTGAAGCTGCCTATATTTTCGTTAATTGTATTGCATTATATAGTATTCAGTAAAATTAAAAACAAAAATGGTCAGGTAACAACGGCCTCTCCGAAAACTTCCATGCAAATTACCTAAATTAACTCATATATTTTTAGATTCGTACCTCTCATTCAATTGCCCTAAATTTAGTGTAATGTAGCATGCGTCGGATATTTAGTAGCGCGAATATGAGAGACCTCCATTGACGTGACTTGGGGTAACACACTTACAAATTGGCGGACTTATATAGTAAATGTTACATACAGGGTGTCCATCGATGAGGTATGCTATTATGTTTGTTTATAATTTTGATTAAATGAATGAGAATAGATCTTATATTGATAAATGTTTTATTTAATGTCGGCAATAATGTATGGAATACAACATCAGATAAATGTCCGCCTCTGTTAGCCTCAAAAATGTGAGCCCCTTCGAGAACATTTTTCATTACATTCTCACACATTGCACGCGGTATTTCATTAATTTTATCACGAATATTTTATTTGAGTTGCTCAAGCGTTTCTGGTTTGTTTGCATAAACCTCGCTTTTCAGATATCCCCACGAAAGAAGTTCGGAGCAGTCAAATCAGGCGACCGTGGAGGCCAATCAACATCACCATTTCTTGCAATAACTTGTTGTGGAAAGAGGTCTCGCTGTAATTCCATTGTAATCCTGGCTGTATGCGATGTGGCACCGTCTTGTTGATACCACATGTTAATCAAGCTCAAAGCATGCAGTTGTGGCGTTAAAGAGTTTTAAAACGTATCAAATAGTACAAAATAGTTCCAAATAAGAAGAAGCACAACTTTACAGCTGTAAAAAATTTGACTACTCATCAAAGTACAGACTGTAGACGCTGCTTTGACAATGTCACCAAAATTTGTCAACAAAAGTGGTGACTTGGAGACACTTGACCCCAGCCTTCCTACAGGGTCAGTTTATGTGACTGAAATTTTGTTATGTGACTGAAATTTTCCATTAATCGCAGAAAATAACTGAATAAATTTATTATTTTGAAACATTATCTGACAATAAATCTCGTTAGTTATACCATAATAAAGCTTTTATTAAACTTGTCGATTACTCCACTACCTAAGGTGTTCGTCAGCATTTGTCTCATAATACTATTTTCGAATAATGTGCCCGGTGAGTGAAAGTGTGAAATGAGACTGGGCGGCTCAGTTCGTTTATTAAACTAACTGATACAAGTAAAGTATAAAACAAAAATCCGTTGGACAGTTGATTCAGTCGAAGCTTACAAACCCGTCTTTCTCCATTTTTTACAATTTTCAGAATTTTAAATCATTAGCCAGTAAAATTTTGTAGAACTTGCTGCAAATGTAAGATATTCTAAAGCAATTTCTTAGGTAAGGACCGATTAAGCATAACTCGTTGTAGAATATATTCCGTGAATAAACAATTTAGAAATAAAAATCTACAATTGTCTAACGACGCATATTCAGATATACCGCGAATACACTTTCTGTCGAAAAGCTTTCCCTTACTATTCCCTATGGTGGTAGCTGAGTAATGGCAGGAGCAAATCTGGTTAAACTACTCTTTGTAGCTGTTCGGGTTTATTATATAAAAATTGTTAAAAAAAAAATAGAGAAGACATTGTGGGATCAACCAAGACAAAAATGCTATAAGATTTTGTTGTAATATTCATTTGAGACGAACTCTCTTTACTCGATTAAATTGCTGGATTATGATATGTATTTGAGAAATATTGCCATACTGATTCTAAATAAGTGCGTTCATGTTCTATTTCCGATACATGTAACCTGTTGGTTTTGGAACAAATTCGAACAGAAATAACAAATTATAAAACCGAAAGTAGGACCTTTCCTTTACCGCCTTCTGCAATGGGTTCTTCTTTCTCTCTCTCTTGATAAAAATACCTAGTGATTACTTCCCAAAAACATGTTCGGCATTGAAGGAATATGAATATTTCTTATTGTAGCAAATAAAATGCAAAAATCAGTGTGTAATAATCTTAAAAGTGGTCTTTTGTAAGGTATTAAGACAAACTAATTCATCGTTGACTTATGTTGGTGGGCACTAAGCTTGTCGTAGTCGTGCATACTTACTTATGGTACATACTTTTAAGTGATAGCACAAATGTTAAGATAATTCTGCAAAATTCTTTTCGTGTCTGATTTGCGCTGTAGTTGCATAACGTATGACTATAAGACAATTTCTGACCTCCACCTCAACTATTTCTGCGTCCATTCTGCCTTCAACTAGAACGTGGACGGACAGCAAACATAACTTAGAAGGATAAGGTTGTTACGATCTTTAAGAATTCCGATATTTTATGGAGTTCCATTCTTATAGGATCTAGTTATTATAATTGGAATGGCATAATTAACATATATCTACCACACGGTGTTGGTTCTAATTTATATTCTATGGAAAAATATTGAGGTCTTGTGGTGCTAGATGGCATTTAATTATTTATTTTTTTATTTATATACATTTTTGTTTTTTCTTTTTTGCTTCAATTAACTTTAAGGCTGCCCAAATCCTATTCAGTATAGTACACATTAACATCATCATGCCGATTCTTTATATAATTCATATTTTTGATTCTGTTTTATACGTTAGATTTGTCATTCTTTCATATTAATTTCCCTCTAAATAACGCGATAAGTGTTTAATCACCAGAGAATTCGAATGGTGATTACAACAAATGGTGAAGTAATTTTTGTTTCTCTAAATTAGTAGATAAAATTACGTTTACTTCGAAAATATATATTGCAGGCATTCATCCAATTCCAATAATTTCATTTATTTTTTAAATATATTTCTTGACAGTAATTTACTATCCTCACTTATTTTCTTTTCGCATTTTTTCCTGCGCAAATGTCAATAACGATTTTTTTCTCTCTCTCTCTCTCCCCTCCTCTGCTAAATTCAATGTGGCACAAATTCATTCCATTCCCCATCCAATTACTAAATCGCTGCCTTGAATTGTAAAACATCGCATTTTTAATTAAAGAAAATGTTGTAAACAAACTTTTAATTTGAATTCTGATGCGAATTTAGGGTGAGCAAAAAAAAAAAAAAAAAAAAAAAACCAGGCAAGAGGAAGTCAAACTCATTTGCTGTCGCTGGTGGTGACAATTTTCAAATGTTGTTGGTTTCAACAAAATCAGCGTTACGACCTAAATTTAGGATGTTTTATATTTGTTTTGTAAGTTTGTTTGTAAACAATCATTTTTCTATTACAAGTTTTGTTAACAGAATAGTTGAATTGGGTCAATGAATACTATATTGGTATTACTTCGGTGGTGCTGTTAAAATTAATATCAAGAGGGAAGGGGAAATTCGGCTCATTTTCAAAATTTGACCGAATTCCGTGTAATTACTTAAAAGATATGCAGAGCAGCATGGAAATTTAGGTCTAATAAACTTATTTGCATATACACACACGGTCGAAAAAAATAAGGACACTTGCTTATTTTTGCTTTATGTTTAATTTTAACGGAAAGTAAACATGGCAATTCTTTTTTATTTAAATAATTTTAATATGGTAATGCCTTTAAAAGTAAAAACAAAACTGGGGTTTCCCCGTTGTTTTCGTTGTGAGTTAGTTTTGTTCAGGTGTGATTTCAGTACCTGGTCAAAATAATAAATACATTGCTCAATGCTTTAATATTTTCGCAGTCTGCTGTGGTCTTTTTGGAAAGGCTAGTTATTTTACTATTGTTTATCTTTATTCATAACAAAATATTTAGCAAAGAAATCAGCCATGGGTCGAAAAAGTCATTATTCTCCGGAGGAGAGGAAAATTGTTTCAAGACTAAGTGAAAGTGGCCACAGTCTTCGTTCTATAGCATAAACTATGAATCGGTAGCTATTTTTTGTACAAAATGCTTTAGAGCCTAAAAAGCTCGTAGAAACTCGCGGAAGACCCAAAAAAAACTTCAACAGATATCCGTATTATAACACTTGCGAAGAAGAATCCCTTTGTGTCTTCAAGAGCAATTTCAGCAGAAATCGGAAATGTAATTTCATCGCGAACAGTTCGTCGTACACTACAAGAAACACATTTACCAGGACGGATAGCCGAAAGAGTTGCTTTGCTTAGACAAAAACATTTAAAGGCTAAATTGGCGTTTGTAAAAAATCATTCCAATTGGTCCGGAGGAGACGGTGAAAAAAAATTGGCGAAACATATTGTGGAACGATGACACAAAAATTAATGTATTTGAAAGCGACTGTGCTTGGAATGTTCGACGCCGTAAGGGTAAGGAATTCCATGTTCGCTTTACAAAGAAGACGGTCAAGCACGGGGGCGGCAATATAACTGTCTGTGGTTGTTTCTCATGGTATGATGTTGGTCCGATACATCGAATTACCGACACTACGACTAGATTCCACTACAAAGGTATCTTGGAAAATACGATGTTGAATTATGTTGTGGAAAGTATGCCTCTTAGATGGTAATTTCAGAAGGATAACGATGCGAAGCGTACTTCTAAGTTAGTAAAGGATTGGTTCCAATAAATTAATGTTGCCCTTCTTGACTGGCCAAGTCAATCCCCGGACTTAAATCCATTCGGAAATCTTTAGGGAGAGTTGAAGCAAAGAATTGAAATAAGGATCAGTTATGGAGTTTTGTTCAAAAAACTTGGTATGAAATACTGGTATTTCAGCCTGCAGAAAGCTTATTGCCAGCATGCCAAAAAGAGTATACAAAATAATTAAAAATAAAGGTGGATATACCGGCTTTTAACCAAACTCAGCCAATTAGCAACAAAAACCTTATTTTTTTACTTATTATAAATGTTTTTATTATTTTGTCTAATGTTTTTTGATTAATTAATTAATTTTTACAAAATACTGAATTTAATTTTTGTTTTTTGTTACTGTTTTAGTATTTATTTTATTTCTAATGTTATAACAAAAAAAATTAGTAAATGTTTTTTCTTTTAATTTAAATAAATTTCCGTCTACGATTCTTTAAAAAGAAATATAGGGTGTTTTTATTATTCTGACCATACATATGTGCACCTTCATTCAACATTTTTTTCATTTGTGTATATGTGTGATGGCTATCAGACTGGAAGCGATAAATCACAAAATTCTTACTGCCATTTAATTCGCAGAACGAAGTTTACTAAATGCCAAATACGTGCTAAATTATGTTGAATTTAGTGAAATTGAATGAAAGATATGAATCTAGGAGCATATGGAAGTTACCAGAGAGGGCGTGTGTAGCCGTTGATTTTTTTAAATTTCACAAAAAATTTAACTTCATCATAGCCGCCAAAATATAAATATAAATATGAATAAAAATACAAATAAATGCATCCTATAAATTAGGGATTACAGGAAAAAATTTAAATTTCAATAAATCGGCCAATTTGAATGGGTAGCATCAGCAGACGGGTGGTATTGCCCTCCGTTCTAATGCCCAGAACTTAACTCACCAAACATTTAACGTGTGCCATATTGGGCTGAATTCAGTACAACTACTAGAAAAATATGAAGTTAAGGTTATGTGGGTTAAGTCTGTAACCTAAATGGAAGGCAACACAAGGTTCGCGATAAGTCAATATATTGAAAAAGGAACATTGGTTAAGGTAGCTAACAAATTAGAATTTACAGAGAAAAGATTAAATGTATGAGATTCTGTCAATTTGCGTGAAAGGTGCCAGAAGGGGTGTGACAATGCCGCCCATTTTCATTGATATGAATTTAATAATATTCTGACCAAATTCGTCATTTGTTTGAAAGGTATCAGAAGGGCCGTGGTTAGTCGGTCGATTATTCCAAATCCTGCCAATCATTATAAAAAAATGTAATGAATGAAAATTTATGCTACTTCAGTATACGAATGTGAAATTATAGAAGAGACATTTAGTTTATGAAATTCGGTTAACATAGGTGGGAATCACCAAAAATTGTGAGTCGACATAGCTCATTTACAATCTTTGGCTACAATCTGGCAAATTAGAGAGTGGCCGTTGTTTAATGATGTCGAAAGCGTTGCTTCACCTGCGCCAAAGACATATCCGTTTCAACAGCATTTTATTCCAGCAAGACGGAGCAACCACATACTTAGCCAGACCGGTTATGGCGCAGCTCCATCGAAAATTCCCAAACAAATTCCAGAAACTCCACTTTCCGCTGGCTCCCAAAGTCACGTGACCTGATTGCAACAAACATTTTTTATAGGGTTATGTCAAGCAAGACAAAACGAAACCAAAAAATTTGACCGAATTGAAGCAGTTCTTTAAAACAATAATTGAGGCGATCCATACTTTAAATTTTCAGGCCGCAATTAATACGTTTCTGATCAGCTGTCATATACGCGTGAATGATCATGGAGATCATTTACATTCCATTATCTTGTGAACCAATTACATGAAATAAAATTGAATTTCCTATACAATAGAAAAAATAAATAAAACTCATTGACAGAAAAAAAAATTATTTGAATTTTTTATTGTAGCAAAATTAGTGCGCCACCCTGTATTAGGCTTTGCGACCACAAATAAATCAGTTAGACTGTCACCCAACCAATCAGGTAAGTACCTGGTCAGCCAGACAAGCGGATATCGCTCAATCGACTTAAAAGGTAATGAAACACATTTGGTCAAAAGATGTTTGATACCTTTGAGGTTCCCTTCTGGGTGAAGGTATGAAAGTGTGCCTATTACTTAATGGCAGCAATGCAATGAATAATAATTTCAGTTACAGTAGTCTGTGACAGGGGAACTACAGGCAACAAATTTAATATCAGAAAATCGGTTAATTTATAGGGAATGGTCGTTATAGTCCACTTACAATCTCCGGTTACGATCTGGCAGTATATTAGATTAGAATTAGAAAGATCCGTAAAGATTTAAAGCAGTTATCGTGTCCACCAGCCAACTAAGCAAGCAATCAATTAGACGAACACCACTCAGTCGGCTTAAAAGCTTATGAAACACGTGTGGTCAAAAGGTATGGTATAGATCGCCACTTCTGAGCTTTATAAAATCCTATTTCAAACTGCTGGCAAAACAGTAAAAGTGGATATAGTTAAGTTTGACTGTGTTATTTGGACTTTCGGTTATTTTCCTTTTATAAAATATTCAGAATTATGACCGATTATTCGTTTGGACCCATTTCTATATTAAAGCACAAATTTTAACGCAATTAAGACAAATTTTCGTCAGATAGCCTAGAATAAATGTAGTATGTGTGATTAATTCAGTTCGTTTGACTGAAATTCTTATAAAGCTTAAATTTACTGCGACAGAAAACCTCATAAAACGTGTCAATGTTCATTGTTTGCCCAATATTCGACTAAATGTGCATAGGATCCCTATTACACCTATTCAAATATGCTCTATTCTACTTATATTCACGCAACCTCAAAATTATTTGAATGCTTTTGTCAACTTTTCCCAACTTTGTGGAAATAAATCTTTTTGTTAAGTAAGTTAATGTAATACGTTATGTGTGGATGTAATATTTATATAAGGTATTACCGTAGACTTGGTAAAGAATTAATTATGCGTACGTACTTTTTAATTGCTGACAATTAGATAATAATTATACCCAAATCGGATTTAATTTAATGCGTTCGGGTAGAGTAGAGGAAATCGGTAGATAGTAGAGGAAAAATTTTGTCTGTTTGCGAGGTTGATAAACATACTCCTAAATAGATTTTGTAGCAAATAATGGCAATTAAATGAACAACACGAAATATTAATGGAACGTGGTAGCGTCTGTGAACAACAGTTCTGGGGACATTTCCATAACAACATAATATTATGTATTTGAACCAGGGATATTCATGGAAGTTCAGTTTCATTTCAGTTTAGGTATTTTACATATCTTTAAAAGTACATCAGAAATTTGTGCCAGGTTCATATTCGAAATAACTTTTTATTTCAGACATTGACTCGTTTCTTATCTGCAACGAAAGTAGAAACGTACATTGATTCGGTTTCTCTGTCAATACGTAATGAAGCTGATATTTTGGTTACGAAATCGAAAGTATAGTTTTATGCACATTCATTTTTTAACCTGAACAGAATTGAAAGTTGATGTAGATTCGTCTCTTGACAGTAAAACAGGACTGGCATCGAACAGCGCAACGTAAAATACTTCATATTATTTGTTTTCTGAGTTTACGACACCAAAGCAGCAGAAATTTGCACAGCTATTTAAAAATTGTATTTAATTTTGTGAATTAAAATTTTCAAATAAAATATATTATATTCAATTTCGTTTTGGGTGTTTGAATCAGAATCAAGATTATAGTTTAATTTTAGGTGTATAAAATATAAGTAAATTTTAATACAAATTTGATTCAGTTGTGGGAACTGGAAACAAAGTTTTATATAACTACGATTCGGATGCCAGAAACTGGAACAAATCAAAACTATTAGTTGCGCAACTAAGTTCCCGCTGTTTTTTTATATAAAAATGTAACTTTATTATGAAAACATGTTTACAAATGATTCATTGAAAGTATTGCCCATCATTAGCTACTACTTTTTCCCATCTCTCTGGTAAAGCTCAAATTCCGTCACGGTAAAACTGTTCATCTTTTGAGGCTGTCCACGAATCTAGCCATTCCTTGATGTTGTCAAATAAATGGAACTGCTGGCCAGCCAGACAGTGTGCCATTGAATGGATCAAGTGATAATTTAACGGCGCAATATCTGGAGAATATGGCGTCCAATAAAAAGTAAGCTGGCATGGATCTTTTCCTTATTTGTCTGCTAATATTATACTTATACTTGTATTGGCTGTAATTATTTAATAAATGCTTAAATTTTTTAAAACATTTTGAAAATGCCAATTTTTTCCAAGGGGGACTTGTTTTTTTTATTTCTTATACCGTACTAAATTATACACGAACTAGAATAAAGGTTCCAGACAGGTGTACTGACTTCTATATACGTTCAATCAATATCATTTGCGCTGCTGCAAAAGCTCGGGGAGTGGCAGAAGGGGCGTGGTTAATCGATACCTCTTTAATAACAAATGCTGTGAACTAAACTTCAATAACAGGGGCAAACTTATTTTATAACTCGGTGAATTTAATTATTATAACTTGTAATTATTATAACTTATTACAAGCTTTTGCTTAGAAATTATAAAGAAACCACTGCTTTTCCAAATTGGCCAATTTAATTGTGACGTACCCTAAGGGAAAGGGTAATGCCGACTATTTTCATTTGCAGAACTGATTTTAATAACCGCCTGATGCTTGTGCAGAATTTAGTATAATACATTAGAGTAAAAGTCTTGAACACAAGGAACTATGGGCTACATGATATAGTTTCAATGGAACTTTTTATTCATTTTATACATTTTTTATAATTTTGTACTGTATGCGTTCGGCAGCAACGGGTTCAATCTGGCATATAAAAATATAAAAAAATAGTGGGTTGTATAGAGATTATACCTTGCAATAAATAAAGAATTATGTGTTCAGCCAAAATCGTCTTACACGTAGAATCAGAACTGACTTGAGCAAATCAAATAAATTCTCTAATAGATCAGTCGACTTAAAGTTTACTCTAAAGCGCTCAATCTCATTACAATTATGAATTTTACATGTAAACGTCTTAATTGCAGTAGAGATGATAAATTTATGACTTACGATATATCTTAGAATTTGCAAACGTGAGTTCTGGGAGTAAACATGTACGATCATAACCTGTTTAAGAACCTGATTATAGAGACAAAATTAGGCGCAAATTTATATGGGAAGTAATCGAATAGGTGTGATTTTACAGTCCGAATTTTTTCATATTTTACCAATCATTAGAGAATAACGCTTTAGGCAAAAACTTAGATTTCCGCTGTCTGTCGATCAGCAATTACAGGGAAAAGAGTCTAAAATCGGGCAATTTTTATAGAAGGGGCCCGACAATGCGATCTACATATTAAAATGTTTATGGGGAGTACCATAAGAATTGGGTCAATATAGACCAATTGGAGTTTCTGGTTACGATCTGGTATAAAATTAAACTGTCCCAAGAAAATATCACAAAGAGTTAAGGCAGTTATGGTATCCATCATACATAATGCCATACAGACACACGGACATTGCTCAATCAATTTAAAAAGTTGCGAAACGCTTTTGGTTAAAGCATATTTAGTACGCTTAATGCTTCCTTCTGGTTGTTACATTTTTGCCCTACAAATTTATATGTATCTTCATTACTTCAGCTGAAAATATAACAAGTTTCAAATCGTTGGGCTAACTGAAGCTATTTCAGTATCAATTTATTCTTTACACTCTTTCAAACAAGTTATCGTCAACATTATGTTTTTCAAATGTGATTTCTGATCAATCCCAGAACACAGGTACAAACAATCACATAGATTTTACACTTGATGAAGCACGAATAAGTTCTGATATATCAGTGCAATAACAAGCAACTACCTCCATCAACAAGTGTCGTTTAAAATTACTATACAATCTGCCAAGCCGCATTACCGCATGTCTGAGGTAAAAATGGAATCCATATCTGTATCCGCAAATACTTAATTCATGTCGGTGTGTAGAACCTCGACAGCACCTATAAAAATAACAGCATTTCATTAATATTTATTTGTGTACATTCAGGTTTTAATAGATCCTTATGTCGAGTGTTATTTGCAATATTTATAGCCCTTGATTGAATTGGATGCCCCAAAAAGGGGGATAGCGAGAGAAAGAACATGTTATGCAGTAAAAGTTATTTAAACTGCGGAATGTATTTTATTACCTCCAGCATTTAAATACAAATTACGCACAAAAGTGGTGTTACCACAAATCATATGAAAGCTCTTTCGAATTGAGCTGGGAAATATTGCTGTAGATCAAGCGGAATGGTAGCAGGTTTAAGATTAAGAAAACAGTTTACATTTGAACTACTATTATTTAAAGTATTTTTGTTATAAATAGGGTATTCCAACGCTTGATATTTATGCCTATATAAAAAAAACCTTCCACTTCCGGATTATTTCACCCACAGAGAAAAAAAGCGTTTAAAATGATTTCAATTGGGTTTCTGCAATTAAACATTAAAAAAAAACATTATTTTTTGTTAACAAAATACACATCATGATCGTGAAGACTAAATTGACACCACATGCTGAATCTGTTTTCAGCAATCTTTACATTGGCGCGCGGACGAATGAAGTTATATGTCAGGGACCGTAACCAAACCCCTCTTTCCCACTGGGCACTCTGGGCACGTGCCCAGGGCCCCGCGATAGATAGTTCCTGCCAGATTACTAAACGATAACCAAAATTCTCCCTCTCATGTTTATTGTGTGTTTATAGGAAAACCTATGCAGGAATAATTATAAATTCGGCGCCAGCGAGCACAACAAGTTGAAGAAAATTTAAATTGAAATTTCTTGAATTCTAATATAATTGAATTCTTACATAGATTTTTAATCACTAACCTGTGAATGCTAAGGGAGTTACTTTTGTGGGAAATATTACATTTATCTATTCGCTGAATGTGCGTATCAATAAAAACCTTGTTTATCTACTTTTTTTTGTTTATTCTAACAAAATAGTGTTCTGTCAAAGTCATAGGGACCCCATTATACTAATATGCCCTGGGCCTCTAAAAGGTTAAAGACGCCACTGACCGTAACCGAAAGGAAACTAAATTCGGGAAGAAAATGTAATTTGTTTCAGTTTCTGTAACGTAAATCAAACTCAAATAATGTTTTTATTTCGATTCCGACAACCGAACCAAAATTATATTGAATACTGTTCCTGTTTCATTGAACCTAAACGAAATTCTGGCATAGCCAAAGGTATTTGCAGATCATAGACACAAATAGTAATAATATAGTGAATCTAGTAAATCAATCCACACCTGTTGATACCTCCCACACAAATTAACCGATTTTCCCAAATTATTTCCTGTAAGTCTTCATTCGTGGACTGCATTAACCATGATTTATAACCGTATTAGTTTCTAATATTTAAGAAAGTTTGTAAAAATCCACAAATTAATCATGATCCTTCGAGTGTATCTCCAGCAAATGGACGATTTAACTCATATATTCGTAGGTTCATAACTCTGATTTAATTACATTAAATTCACAGAAATTTGATAAATGTTAAAATTTGGCTTTAGCCAAATAATTAAAACAGAGTTCATTGCTTTTTTGGAAAAATTCAGAAGGACCGCCCTAGTAACCAAGACCCCTCTGGTACTTCAACCAAAATGTTCTTATTTGCATATCTTTCAAGCAGTTGTTTTGAATTTACTCAAATTTACCACACGTTATACAGGGTGGAACAATAGAACGTGCATATTTAAAAAATAGATTAAAAAATAAATACAAAAGGTATGGTTAAAATCAATCTAAGGCGTAGTAGAGTAATAAATGGAGTTTATTTTTGGAAAATAACATCATCTAAATGGTGATCCTCTCTACGACGGCACTCCCCTAACCGCAAACGAAAATTATTGAAAACTTTCTTCAGTAATACTGGTGTAATGGCTGCCATTTCACCACGGATATTCTCCTTGAGCTGAATGATGTTTCTTGGATTATTACTGTAGACTTTGTGTTTGAGGTATCCCCACAAAAAAAAAAAAGTCAAGAAGCGTCAAGTCTGGACTACGTGGGGGCCATGGGATATCACCTCTTTTCGAAATCAGTCTGCCAGGGAACATCTGCTTCACCACCGCCATGGAGTCATTTGTTGTGTGACAGGTAGCTCCATCTTGTTGGAACCAAGTTCTGGAATTCACTATTCTTGAACTTTCAATTCCTGGAGCCAAAAATCCGTCCAACATCTCAACATAGCGTATTAACCGTGACGTTTTGGCCCTGCGCATTTTCGAAGAAAAAAGGATCAATTATTCCTCTGCTAGAGATTGCTGCCCATACTGTCACTTTAGGACTATGCAATGGTTTCTGGTGTTTGATTTTGGGATTTTCACTG
This sequence comes from Philornis downsi, assembly GCA_019455685.1. Taxonomy (NCBI): domain Eukaryota; kingdom Metazoa; phylum Arthropoda; class Insecta; order Diptera; family Muscidae; genus Philornis; species Philornis downsi. The sequence goes on along the minus strand of JAHXMU010000115.1, from coordinate 1,172,289 downwards.
TTCCAGTAACGACAATTTTGACGGTTTACGAACCCATTCATAAGGAAATGAGCCTCGTCAGAGAAAAGGATATTGTCAAAATTGGAAAATCGATTAAGCATTTCATTAGCAAATGCGAGCCTTGCTATGAAGTCAGACTCTTTCAATTCTTGTGTTAATTGCAGCTTATATGGATGCAGTTTAAGATCCAATGTTAAAATTCGTTGCAAACTTCGTCGCGATAATTGTAAGACAGACGATCTCTTGCGAGTCGACATTTGTGGATTTCCTCGTACTGATTCCATAAATCTCTCAACATTGTCTTCGGTCCTAGATGTTCTTGGGCGACCATTTGCTTGCGGTTTGAATGTTGAACCGGTCTCTTTATTTATTAAATTATGTTTTAATTAAATTAGCACTCGGAGCTTCACTAATTCGCCGTAGTCCATATTCATCACAATATAGTCGCCTAGTAGCAATATATGAACGAGAGTTCTCGTAAAATGCGCACACGCAAAATGCGCGACGCTTCCCGTCGAAGTGATTCATAGTGACTAAAACTCCATGAGCCTGCCAACCCAACGATGTCGGCGCCCCCCGCCTGCGCCTTTTCTACCCCGCAAAAAAAGGTGATGCAATATGCACGTTCTATTGCGCCACCCTGTACATTTAGTGAACTTAATTCTGAGAATTATAGTGGAAGGTATTCATTTTTTTGCTATAATCCTTAATTTGTAGACTGTAGTTTTATTGTTTTACAATGCTTGGTAAAAGTTGAAAAGACCTTGTCGTTTATAATAATTCCTATGTAAATTACCTAACTTCATCCTTATATTCCGAGACAAATACCTTTTATTCAATCCCAATCCAGTCACTAAATTTAGCATGCGTCAGGCTGTAGCTAAACTTAGTTCTCTGAATTAATTGCATTAGTAATTAGGGTACCACAAATTCAGCATAAACCGGTTGTCCCTCTATCATTTTCTATCGGAGGTATACAGAAAGTTAAAATTTCTGCACTTTGTTGGTATGCCATTTTATTATTATATTCACATATTTGCGCCAAACCAAAAGAAAGTACTTTTAGGTCAGTTCAACTGACTATAATTTGTGTATTGATTTTATAGTCCAAGATTTGCACACAGTATGCGAAGAGTAGATATTAGATCAAGCAACAACTTTTATCAATATGCTTTCATGAATAGTATACTAATTAATAACACTACTGTAATTATATTTGTGATTAGAAATGTTGTTATAACAATAATTTAAATTCACCGCATCCACTTTGAGCTTTCATATAAAACTTAAAGGAGTACAATATCCTTACGTGTAGTATAATTCAATACTTCCATCCTCTTTGGCAACGGACAAACACTTGTTGTGTAAACATACGAGTACATTGATTATTTGTACTTGGGGTCTTTGCAACTGTTCAACAGCTACTAATGACATGTCCACCACATTACTCAAGATGGTCATTGATTTCCTGTGGCACTTGAATTGGTAATTCTTCTTACACCCACCGAACACCATGCCCGTCAGTCAATCGTATTGTGTCATGTCTGACCAGTGAACAGTGTATCTGTTCTACCTGTCACAATCACGGCAATGTTGCACTTTACTGTTAAAGTGACATGTTAATCTTTACCAGTGATTGCATTTGTGTTTGTTTTTCAACCAACCGCAATAGTAAATGGCATAAATTTACATTCATATGTAGGTCCCTCTAAGCATATGTCTATGCAATGCACAATATATTTATTTTAGTTATTTGCATTATAGAATATATTTTCGTATTCATATGTATTTGGGGTTTATGCTTCAGAGTTAGCATTAAATAGTGATAGATTAAAACATAATTTAAAATGTGTGAAATTTTACTTAGAACAACATATGTTTTGTGGGCCATTGTATGTAAAATGGCCAACAATTTGGTCGGGCTTAGATTTCTATAAGGAATTTAGAGCTCATTTTATTACTAGTAATTATATTTCGTATTACGTTTGTGGAATATTTCAAGAATAACCATTTTGCTGGACTTTGTGAAAATGCATTTAAAAATAAAACGGTCATATGACTTTTCGGATTTCTGTCAGTGATGAATTAAATTCCAAATAAATTCCTTGCAGAAATAATTTTCAGCTAAATGTCCATTTCACAACACCTTCTTTGTAATCGTTCAAAGAGAATGTATACGGCGCTTTCTCATTTTATTTACTTCAGATTTCATTCGACGTCATGAAATAGTCTATCGAAATACTTCTATTTGATAGGAAAGGAAAGCGAATGAAAAAAAAACGAAATTAAATAAATCATGGGGAAAAGAAAGGAAGCAAAACGAAAAGAAAAATATTGATTTATATTTCAATTTGTAGTAAAATATTAGGACTTTGGTTTGCGATGAACATTTAGAAAGAAATCTTCCGGTTTCTTGTGGAATAACAAAATTTAGTTACATGTTAGATTTGCACACTCTCACACATAGGGATGGTGTCCCAAAAAAAACGCAAGATGTAAATGACTGATGAACTGCAATTGAATTGTTTCTCTGGCTGTACGACATGTGGCGCTGCCTTGTTGAAACCACATGCCCTCCACATTCATATCATCAATTCTAGGCACGAAAAAACTGGTTATCATTTCACGATACCGAACACCATTGACTGTTTGCGCTTGACATGCCTCATTTTCATAAAAAAAGGTACAATGATTCCTCCAGCACAAAATCCATGCATTTGCTTCTCGTGAATCACTCGAGGATTTTCCTCACCCCAAATGCGACAATTCCGTCTGTTGACGATGCCATCAAGATGGAAATGATCCTCACCATGAGAACAAATGTAGAAAAACGTCAAGTTTTTTTTTTTTGTTTTGATAATGCAGAAGTTCTAGCTATTTGAATTAGGCTGCAAAAGCTAAAGAGCACCTCGAATGTGCTATAGGTAATACCTGTTCCTGGGCCGTAATTAGAGAAATTGAAAGAGAGTTTGCACCTGTGTGCGTTATTGCGGAATTTTTGCTACAATTTTGTCATTCTTAGCCTGAATATGTGACTATCTTGGCGAAACCAAACGGAATTTAAAGTGATTCTCTTTTGGAGTAGTTCTAAAATTAAAATTATTTCCAGACCTTTAAGTATCACCTTGGTAATGTCACTACCAAATAATTTGATAGTAATATTCATTTTTCACCTTTATCTTGTCAACTTTCAACTAATGTAATTTTGCTTCTATTCTTTCTATTTCAGATATCAATGCACTCTACTGCGAAACGGTAAGAATAGTTAATAACACACGATAATGTTAATTACAAAAACTAAGATTTAACTATTTTACGGATCTTGTAATAACATTTTGTGAATACTGGATAAATCATTATCTAAATCTGCTCCAGGAATCGAAATGAAAATCAATAGGAATCATTTATAATCATTCAGTGCTCCACAAGCTCCTCCTTTCTGTGAATGACAGTAAAAATAAAGAGGTTTATATATCACCGGATATAAAAAAATAATGTCAAGCGCTTCGGTCTTTTGCGCTCCTTTCCTACTCGAGGCTTACTTTAGTGGCGATGGGTCCATGTATTCTTTGGCGTGTTTCCCTTCCATTATTTGGGAGTAATGATTCACACAGTTGGGCTTTTATTTGTCAACAGAAGTTGTCGCTATTAAATCGCTTGCCAAGCCCATAATTGACTTTGTTTAACTGTGCAGATGAGATAAAAGCCCTCAATCATCACAAGATATAGTTATCAACATTCAAGTAGCGCTCTAAATAACAGTTTTCTTTATCCATTGGAAAACAAAATTGGATTTGTCACCGGTTACTTCCAGACCCATTTTTGCTGACAACTTTTTAATGTTTGAGAAGACTGACGTACCGTTTCTTAACATTTTGGCAATGATTTGTGTATCGTAAGTGGACGCAAGTAACATACATATGTCTTTTGTTAAAGATGGTATTATTCGTATTTACTACAGCTTCCCTCATAAGCGTCTCCAAAAACGAGTTGAAGAGGTCGCGTGATATGATTTTGTCAGTTATTAGCGTAGCGCAGCTTTATAACTGGCAAAATGTTGGTACGTATTGCTTGTGTTGCATGGTTCTTCTCAAGAAATTTTCACTGTATAAACATCTGTTCAGATATAAGTTCAGCTTGTCTAAAGCCGCACAGATGAGATGCAGTCAGGTCAAATAGAAAAGGCTTTAGTTTTGCAGATTAAGAAATGTACTTTGAGCCATGCTTTTATTCAGTTTATTTGTTAATATGCTATTTTATACCTTCCACAATCAAATTTATTTATAAAACGAAATTTATTTATTCCTTTTTTAATCTTAAAAAGGGACCTCCATTATCTTAATTTTCTGATAACTTAAGGCATTTTACGAATGAACTCCATATTTGAAACAAATGTCTAATTAAATATTTTGTAAATATAATACTATTTAAGTATTGCAGTTATAAGTTGGTCTTTAGTTGATCAAAATAGCGAATATTAAGTTATTACCGTTCCTTCTCATTTTTTTGATCTCAATTATATACACAGGCCTATGTATTACTATAAACTTCATATATTCCATGTAAAAATTTTTCAATGTTACAGGTAGAAAATTGGAAATATCATGCAGTCATCGAAGTGCATTTTATAGCTTTTGAAGCTGGTCCCATTTAGTCCAGTAACGCCAGCGTTTGATTAAATGCTAAATACATATTTCATAGACTGATTGGAGTATATTTCAATCAAGTTAAGCCAATCTCCTTCAATGGCCTCAATAGATCGAGAACATGTTCTTCGAATTGGTAGTTTTAGCTTCGAGAACAGAAAAAATCACACAAGCGAATGTTAGGGCTACCCTTAATCGATGAAATTTGTGGACTTTTCCTCCAAAAACTCTTGCTCAACTTTGATTTTATGCTTTGATGCAAAATTTTATGAATATTTCTTGCATATATTTAACACTTTTCTCCTGACCTTGTCAAGCAAATGCTTCATGGTACACAAATAGTAGTCCTCATTTACAGTTGTTTCTTTGGAAGAAAGTACGAATGCACGATTCCAGAGTAATCCAGTAATCCCATTCAAAACTCTTTTTTTTTTTTTTTTTTTTGATTCCGCCCCTTTGAAATGCGTCTTTATGAACCTCGTCGACTTGACATGGCATGTGGTAATTGCAGACCCATATCTTGTAACAGCTCCGAAAATCATGTCTCCAACAATGCGGCAGAGCTTTTAGAAGTAAAGTTAATTAAAACAGCTGCTATCAAGAAACAGACAGTTACAGACACTTTATCTTTTAGTCATTCTATGACTATGAAAAATCATTATGGCGATTTCATTCAAGCAACTCTTTAAAATGACAAATACCTGGTACCGTTTACAAAGAACGTATGGAATGACCCAAAGTTGAAATTGTTACAAAAAGTGCACAATTTATGAATACTTGTGGTGCTGAGTTTATTTAAATATCTTAATTTGTTCCTTGTCTACAGTTTACGTAGTTTACGCAAAATTAGAGATGTCTTGAAATTTGCCACAATTGTTTGCAACACTCTCTTTCCAATCTTTCCAAAGACACCACAAACAATTCTTGCAAACATGGAAACTTTGTGGCACTTCTTCCGTACATGACGAATGGAGATTGTTTTGTTTGCTCAAAACTTGCACTCACACTAAGCTTTGGCACATGTCTTTTTACCGTCATTGTTCTTTCGCCACAGCAATATGCTGCATTCATATGTATTTTACATGTCTGTGTTCCTTGGGTGTCCTTATGGTCAACAGACAAATAAGTGACAACCGAAGTGTAACATTTACCAACACAACAACTCACATGGACGTTATGTGTTTAGCATATGTTAACTCTTGTTGTCCTTCAGTAGTGTATAAAAGCCGGAACGAAAGAAAAAACTGGAGCAACTTTTGAAATGTAAATGTATTATGAACTGCATGTGACATGCAGAAATTTGCATTGATAGTTTGTTAACAAAATCTTTGTGCAAATTGTAAGATTTGCAAACATATTCTAGCATATATGCATGTAAACTTGTATCATTTTGTGCAATGTGTTGTACTTTTGTTGTATTTAGTTGGAGTTTTTAAGCAGTTGCTGATATTTATCAAGCAATTTAGAATATTTTAAAAGTTGTACGTTGTTATATTGTCTATTGCATACGAAATGCATTCTCTTATCGCATTCACTACAATGTTGTGACATCATTCATGCAATATATTGGCAAATTGCAAAATCATTTGGATGGAGTCTTATTATTAAGTTTTAAATATTTTTACCCATCATCCACAGTTATCTAATTGTTATTAGAATAACATACATACTTATAAACCTGAACGGAATCTCAACTTGGCCAATTAATTCATAAAAAACAAAATGTGTTGTCCATATAATGAACAAAGTTCCATCCTACTGCGCTATGAAATTTCGTTAGAATGATTTTTTATTCCGATAATTTACAAAATAGCATATATCATGACAATGGAAGCTTATAGCAAATATGGACATCAATCTGGCACAGACAAATTTCCAAAAAAAAAACTGTGTTCAATTAACACACTCTTGCTGAACCTTCCTCAATGTTTGCGAAGACTGCAGTAACATTTCGCAGTTTCCAGCCAATGCTATCCATATCACCAGCATATTGAATATGGTGCCTGCTCAATTTATTAAGCTTTTCTCATAATTATCTCCAAAATACCTTGAAGAATTCGCACAACAGACTGTTGAAATCCAGAAAAAAATCCTGTTTATCTTTGTTGGAGTTTATGCCGATATTTGTCATCCTGCAAAGAACCATAAGCCTCACATTAATTCTAAAGTTGTTTACTGTATCGAATCACGGAATGCAACTTTATAGTTGTCGGGATGGATTTATCAGAAAAGTGAGAGTATTTAAATTGTCATGTCTACAAAGAACCATAAGTTTTGCATAAATTCTAAAATTTTTTGCTGTATCGAATTATAGAAGGCAACTTTATAATTGTCGGAATGGATTTATCAGAAAAGTGAGAGTATTTAAAATGTCATGAAAATGTCGGCAAAAAACTGCGCAAAAATCTTAACATCTCAAGCACAAAAACAAAGTTTAAAATTGTTTCCATCCATAATTAGACTGTTAGCGATTTTTTAAAAGAGACCATCTGAGAACTGAGTTCAAAACCAAAAAAAAAGTTTTTAATTTAGTTGCTGGCATCTTTTCTACACCATTTTGATTCCGATTCCGAAAACTGCATCGAAATTGTCTCTGATTTTGTTACTATTTAGTATAATCGAAATGAAAATATAAACAACTAGCGGACCCGGCGAACTTCGACTCGCCACAATTTAACGCCTTCAGATAAACTCCTGAGTAATAATAAAACACAGATAGTAAAATTTCAATGTGATTTATTTGAATGGAATCGAAATCAGTAGAGAGCGATGTGATGAACGATGGTTTTTGATTTGTTTTCCGGTGCAAAAACAAACAACGAATACGGTTTCCCAATACGCAAACAGACAACGTACAGCTGACCGTGCGAAAAACATGGAAATTCTAGATTAATCCCACTGACTTCTAATGATTGGCTTTGCGAGTTATTGATTGTCGTCGCAAAAGCCAATCGAATGGGGAACTGAATCCGCTTGAATTGGAATGGAACATCAGTTGGAATCATCGGAATTAGTGGGATAAGAACTTCCTCTCCTTTGAATTTGCCCTTGATGATCGTCGCTTGAATCACATTGTCCATCAGTTTCTTGATGGATAACCGCGCACAATTTCGGATGATTCAGATTCCGCAACATGATTATGAACAATCCTACCTATTTTAAACTTTAATGCATTGCAATGCTGGCATACGACAGACAATGAACCGATATCAACGCAGCGAAAATCTTTGTAGGCGATTGCGGAATCGTATTCGAAAGCAGCGCGATTCAAACATACATTTATGACTGGTCTTCTTCTAGTAACATTTTGTCGAATTTGAGGTGGTGATTGTACAGCGCGAACTTGTGCAATATGGGCACATCTCCATTCATTTAGTTCTGCGCGTTTCTCTTGCGTTTAATTATCACGGACATTCTGACTAATTATTGCATGACGTGTATGACGTCCAAGGTTTGATCGTCTAATAGATGGCATTAGGCAAGCAAATAACTTTCCCTAAAATGGAATAAAGTCGTTTTTGACTAATCCTATTAAAAAAAAAAATTCTTTTCAAAAAAAAAAAAAAAACATACGAAATGAATGTATTGCAATAAATGCTCGCAATCCAATAAGATTACCTCACTTTTTACACGCAAACTTATTTTCTGAAAAAATGACCGTACTGCTTGTACCGTTTACGGATGTGATACGCGACATATGAGCATCCGAAATTAGTGTAGTAATACACAAAACTCGAATCAATTGCAGCAAGAAAAATAACACATTTGTTTAATAGAAAATGACAATGCGAAAAGTGTACCTATCAAATTGCGCTCAGCCTAAGTGAACGTATAATTCCATCTACTGGGTTGTGGCATTAAACGCAGCACAACACTATCTGTTATTTGTCCCGTTAACTTCTCCACCTAAAATTTATGCAAAACGTATTTTATTACATTAAATTTCATAATTTCCCGAAATTTTCCGAGCATCACAACGAATTTTCCACTTTTACGTCGTCCAAAATCATCAAATCATGCGATAAAATGCAAAATTTCGTTGAAACAAATTGAAATTTTTCAGGTTTTTCGGGAATTTTCCGAAGAGTTTTCACTAAGAGTTTTCTATTTTGCCATTCGAAAAGCAATTCCGGAACAATTGCACACAAAATTCCATACAAAAAATCAATTTTCGATTTCTCCAATTTTCCGACTTTTCCGGAGGGTTTTCCAAAATTTTCTTTCGTAAAAACCTTCTCCAGGCAATTACGAACAACTGAAAAAAAATGTGATCCAAATCGTTCCAGCCGTTCTCAATTAATGAATTACTATACATTTTTCACACCATTTTTATATATACAGATTTGATTTTGATTCACACGTAAGACACAAAATTTGAAACAACTTTAATACCTCTTCAATTTATGAAACATTTTGATTGCTTTTATTTGAAATTTTGCTTTTGAAAGAAAAAAATTTTTTTTTTCAATTTTTCAAAATGGAAATTAATTTACGTTTTTTTTAAGAAATTGAAAGACGGATTCCTTATAGTGAATAACTGTTTTATTGAACTATATATTGTCTGTTTTTAACATCTTGCTGGGAGTAGCATGATTGTGTTAAAATTCCACCATCATCAGCCTAGTTTTAAAGAATATCGGTGTATAACGCCGTTATCGTTGATTATTGAATTAATATACACATTTTTTTTATAACTTTACATATTTTTAAGCAAATTAGCCTTCGTGGTTGCTAATAACTTGGCCTTGCACTTTTTTGCTGAATCATTTTCACCTCGTCAGTTAAGCCACCATTGAAAGCATTCAATAAAAATATGTACGTTTTTGAAATCCAATCGAAACACTTTTATTTCTCCCACCCTCAAAACATATTGCCCGGCATCGATTTCTAGAGACAAATCCTCTTGACTTTGACATCCCGCCTTATCATGAAGAAAATAATTACTCTGAAAATCGATGCCGGGAAATATGCTTTTAACAATGGGGGAAATAAAACAGTTTCGATTGAATTTCAAAAACGTTTAAATTCGAAATTCCTATTTGAAATAGTTGCCAGTTAGCTAAGTGATTTAACTGTTATGCACTTGTACAAATAATAGCTATCAAGTACATAAAATTCAATAAATTTATTTGCGTGATACAAATTTAAATTAGAAATTCTTCTGTTTCAAAAATGAGTTATCAGCTTAACGCATGAAAAGCAAAGCACAAACGTTACGAAACTGTAAAAATTTCTTTGCTTAGGCGTTTCTAATAATCACATCTTCTTCGATGAATTTCATCTCAATCTCAGAAGCAATCTCAGAAATAGTTTTTTCTGGTTGTCATCAATTACTGCCTTTATCGTGACTTTATCAGCTTCAACTGGTGTTTGAGAACGTGGTACATCTCTAATATCAAAACTATAGTATTGAAATTTTGCAAACCAATTTTGCGGATCCAGGCAATCCACAATGGCGGGTATATATGCTGCAGCCTAGTCGAATTATAGCGTCTGCCCAACTTTATGTTTCAAAAATTAGAATTTTAGTGGCAATTACTCCCGAGCCAAAACAAAATTGAACCAAAAGAATTCAGATAAATAAACCAAATACTGGGTGTCCGTCGGGAAGGTATACTACGTTTTTTGTTTATAATTTTTGATTAAATGAAAGAAAATGGATCTTATATTGATAAATGTTTTATTTAATATTGGCAATTATGAATGGAATACAATATCAGATATATGTCCGCCTCTGTTAGCCTCACAAATGCACATTTGAGCACATTTTTCATTACATTCTCAAACATTTCACGAGGCATTTCATTAATTTCACCACGAATATTTTGTTTGAGTTGCTCATTTCTGGTTTGTTTGCATAAACCTTGCTTTTCAGATATCCCCACAAAAAAAAGTCCGGAGCAATCAAATCAGGTGACCGTGGAGGCCAATCAACATCACCATTTCTTGAGATAACTTGTTGTGGAAAGAGGTCTCGCAGTAATTCCATTGTAATTCTGGCTGTATGGGATGTGGCACCGTTTTGTTGATACCACATGTTAATCAAGCCCAAAGCATGCAGTTGTGGCGTTAAAAAATTTTCAATCAATTCACGATATTGCTCCCCATTGACAGTTACCGTTACGGCGTTTTCAGTTTCCAATGATTCCTCCTGACCAAATTGCACACCAGACTGTCACTTTTAATGGATGCAAACGTGACTGACGAATAATTTAAGGGGTTTCCATTGCCCAGAACTGACTATACTGTTTATATCCATTCAAATGAAAATGTGCCTTGTTCATTCATTATGATTTTTTCATGAAATTCGGGTTTGTCATGAGCGAGCGTAACATCCTATTGGCATATGTACGGCGGCGTAAATAGCCTCGTAGAAGAAGCTCTTGTGGCCAAAGTTGTTCTTTGAAGACCAAGCTCCTGTGCACAGCGTCGAATTGAGGTTAATGGATGATTTTGAACACTTTCTTGAGCAGCAGTAATGTTTTCAGCCAATCTTTTGGTACGTTGTGGTCCATGCTTGGCCCTATCAGCAACAGACCCTCTTATTTCAAAATCATTCACTACATGATAAATAGTGCGTCTTATTGGCACTTTGTTTCTCCCAAAAATTACATGTAATTTTCTGATCGTCACAGTAATCGATGATTTGTTTCGATAAAATGTTTTTACGATTAAACCACCTTGATTTATCGAATATTTCATCCAACAAATTTGCTAGGTTTCTACTTCACGACTGCCTAACATGAACTGTCAAGACTAATGTTTACCAAAATGACGGCAAAACAAAGTAGAATACCTTCCCGACGGATACCCTGTATAAATAAAATCGGAAAGGGTCGCTTTGAAAATATACGAACAAATTTTGGAAGTATCCCAATAATGTTAATTCTGGCAGCCATGTGAAATTGTCGAATTTCATTGTTAAATTTCCACTTTAAATTAAAGTTCAGAAGTTAAGAATTTGACATTTGATTTAACTTTTTGTTGACTTTTGATAACATGATAACATTTTCGAGTGAAATGTAAAAATTTTTCGTTAGGAAATATGTTACATTTTCCAAATTGGAGACAAATGACTCCAAATTTGCAATTAATAGGAAATTAATGCGGTATGTTATTAGACTGTGTGAGTGTATGTTTTGTTTGTTTGTAGGTATGCATCCGTCTTTATGGTAGTCGTAATGTGTCAATAATATATGTACAAACGGTAGGAAGAAATTACTTTTTTCCATAGACGAACAGGAAAACACAGTTTCATTGCAATTTCGGCAAAATTAAATAAATATCAATTCCACAACTGTCAAATGTATACGTGTCGCCTGTTTGAGAGAATTATAAGTCCAGGATGTAATTTAAGCACAGGATTTGGCTTTTTACCAGTGACAAAATAATTGGTATAGCATTTTTTGCTATAATCAATTTTTATTCGAATAATGTCATATTTCCCTTCATCTTAAATGCAAAATTTTGCCTAAATGTTCCCGAACAAGATTTTCTTATATTAAAGTCTATTTATTTTGTAAATTTAATTAATTATAGTTGATTTAACGTGTTTGGTCGTAAATGTGCAAATATGTACATTAATGTATTGTGCCTTATATGTATGCACTAACGTCATCGAATACAAAAAATACATTAAATTATTGCTTTAAAATTAAACATTCTTTCAAATTTAATAAATTCTTGATAATGTCCTTATTTAAATGGTATTATTAGAAATTCTTAAAAAATATTTTACATATTCATACAAATTCATATTCTTAGCTGCCTTGAAATATTAATAGTTACGCCAATACTATTGCAATTCCCTATCACCAAGACGATGCATATGAATAAATGAATACAGGAGTATGGGTATATGTTATGGTATGTTGGATACGAAGTGGTCCTGTGTTCATAAAACTATAGCCGTTGTGTCTCTAATTTAGTTAAAGCAATAAATAAATTATTATTTGCTGGGTTTACCGGAAACACCAATACCAGAAAATAAAATGCATACCAAATTGAAATTGACTATATGATTGCAGATTTGTAAAGAAAAATTTCCATTAATTTTCATTTTTGCAACCTGAGTGTGGTTAAATGTATTTGCATTATATCTTCAATTGAAGGAATTTATTTTTTTTTAGTTATATTTTTTCCACATTCTATATATTCAAGAAGCCAGTGGGGAAATTTCAGAACTGATTTACACATACCTTTACCTAACGAGATAAAAGGCTGTGTTTTTGCCGGCAATTGCTCTGAATTAACGAACAATACAAAAAGCAAAACTAAAACTTACTGAACATATATTGTTTCCGCCGGAACTAAAAAAGTCAGAGTTTCAACTGGAATCTTTATTCCACACCCGTCGTCTTGTGATATAATATCTCTTATCACTCTCTTATATGATATCTCTCATGACTATCTTTTAATATCTCATGAAAAATTTTTTTCCCGCATTTTAGCAGTGAGAATTGTTTTATTACTCTGGCTTATAGTGCCTATTACATTTTAGTCTTACTCACTTCTAGTCTTACTCACTTTTACTCACATTTAGTCTAACTCACTTCTCATCTAACCTCAATGAAATAAAATCGCGTCTATCATCCCGAAGAGCACCACAAGAAAAAATATTGAAATTGAAATATTGAAAAAATATGGAAATTATTCCATCAGAAAAATAGGTAAATATCCCGTATACGAGCATTGCAGCACAAGCCCCCCACTACCCCCTACTAATTCTATTCGGTTTGTTTCCCCCTCATCATTAATTCCTTAGAGAGAATATCTGTCACAACCCACACACCCTCCACAAATATTTTGGTCCTATCGAACCGCATATACATATAAAGGGTGTCTCAACAAGAACGCAAAATTTAAATTTGGCGCCATTCGAAGTGTCATTGTTTGACATTTGAAAAATTGTTACTGTTTGCTAGTAGAATGTACGAGGTCAGTAAAAATTGAGCGCTATACGAATGAGCAACTCATTCTCATTGTGAAATTGTTTTACCAAAATTATGAAAGTTTTGCGGCTACAGTTCGCAAATTGCGATCAATTTGGGGTCACAATAAT